>CAMZMU010000085.1:108755655-109193946 GCA_947311845.1 Poa pratensis
ATATACATGACGAGCACTTCTCTGTTTTCTGGAACATGCGAGTTGCACCTTAAGAACTATTAGAAAAAATGGTCTCATGTGGAATGATGATGCGATAAATACGTCTGGGCGGCAAGCAGTTCAAGTCCAAAACTAATCCCACAACTTTGTCTACAAAAACCTAATCCCACTGGTGCAAGTGATATACAGTATACCTTCTTCAGAATCACGTCTATGCGAAGGCGAAACATGCTCAACATTGCTAAGAGGGCTGATGAGCTCAAAGCGTCTTTCCTGGCTGTAGCTGTAATTTTGATGATTCTTCATTTGGTGCACTCTTGTCAACATACCCGAAGGATTGGTCGCCGCCTGAACTTTACATAGCAAGGCACCCGTATCTGTAAAATGTGCTGGCACACTGCGGAGCAACTTTTCCGTAATGTAAAACCCTAAATGACAACAAGGCGTAAATTTGTCATAACCATTATTCTGAGGTACAACATCATAACCATTATTCTGAAACAAGGAGCTAACTGTGTTCTGTTGACCGTCTTTTATAACAACTGACAGTGCTTGACAAGATTAGGAATGATAACTCGGACACACACATAGATAAACTGCACAGGGATGAAATATTTGCAACTAACGAGTACTGGAGAGGAATAATAGGGTTTCTCAAATATGATAACACCTATCCCTCAAGCAATTGGATTTTGATAGTTGATTTGATGGTCAATGCAATACAGACATCATAAGAAAAGATGACAAGCCCTAACTCCCAAGTATGGTTATCAGTTCACATTGGCTAACATGACTCACTAATCCCTCATACACCAACACATACACTACACCTCCATTGTTAAACATATAAAACCAAAATACCACACTTGGTAACTAGGTCCTCAGAGATCATTTTAAATCCTTACTAATGAGCTAACTAGAAGTGGAGAGTGTAGTTCGGCACATTAAAAAAACACTGAACTAATTGGAAGTTTTTTCTCTCACAATCCATCGGTACGTATGCTACATCATGTCTGGGAGAAGAAACAGAGTTCAGTAAGAGGACCCTAACCTGGATCTTGAGGGCATGGCTGAAGCAGTCACTTGCAGTGGCGAAGTTCCCCTCCTGCATTGCTTTGCACCCCTTATCGAACAGCTCATGGGCAAACTTTAGTGCTTCCTCCTTAGTAGGCTTGGGCGGCGGCGTAGGGGTGGCCGTGTGGTAGAGTGTAGAAGCCCACGACAGGAATCAAATTACAAGAGCCACGAACATCGCACACCTTTCTCGCCTGTTCCGACCGTAGGTCGATCATGAAGAGGCCAGCACTGGTGCCGACGAAGATGGCATTCGCACCTCGGCAAAGCCAGCACATGCACCAAACCCTCAAGGGCAGCACTCGGGAGCAAATTTCCAAAGTAGATCTTCCGGCTCACGTACCAGGTGCCACGCAAATCATCCCTTGACCACAAGCTGAGACACCCGTCGACGGATTCGCTGACTGCCAGCTCGCCGTTCCCCGTCAGGACGAGTCTGAATTTCTGCTGGAAGCTGTCGTCGGGCGGGTCCAACTCGGTGAGCTTGTGGCTGCCCAAGTCGTACTCGAGGATCGACTCACCGTCGGACAGGAAGTATAGCAGCGAGGTTCCGACGAGCACGCTGGAGTATTCGGTGAAGTTGGCGATCTGGTTGTGCAGCAAGGCCGGCTCGCCCCACGCGCCGGTCTCCGACGAGTAGACGCACGCAGAGATGACACGTTTCTCCTCGTCGTCGGTGTAGAAGACGAGCACCACGCGGAACGGGCCGCCGAGGCAGTCGCGGTGGTCGCACCCGTCCGCCGCGCAGAGCACGGCCGCGGTCGGGTACTCGCTCTGGGACGCCGCGGGGGGAAGCGGCACGCGGCGCTGGGCGCCCGTGGTTGGCTCCCACAGGAGCAGTTCCCAAGCGCCGTCGGCCTGGGAGAGGAAGAGGGCGCGGCCGTGGCGGCAGTCGATGGCCCGCCAGGAGCGCCAGTCCGGGGCGGCGGGGGAGAAGGAGGAGGCGGTGGTGGCGACGAAGTGGGGGATGCGCTCGTTGTCCCAGTCGTGGAGGAAGCCCAGCACCGGGGGTGCGCCGTGGAGGTCGTGGAGGCGGCGGCGGAAGCTGGGGCGGGAGAGGACGGTGGTCCAGGCCTTGCAGACGAGGGAGGCGCGGAGGGTGCAGGCTGGGTCGTCGGGAGGGAGGCGGAGGAGGATCTCCTCGACGAGCTCTCGCCGGGAGATACGGCGGCGAGGCGCGGCGGCGGGGCGGCGAGGCCATGGGCCGCCGGGAGATACTGGTTGGACCCACGAAGATGGTTGGGCCAATATACCTCTCGCCGCCTGAAGAACTTACGTAGTGGGCCGGGCCCATATTATTTTGGCTCCAGGTTGTTGCATCGCTGCTTTCGTTCGATGCAGACATGCAGCCTCTGCGCATTACGATTTACGAACCGATTGTTTCAAAAAAAAACGAGTTACGAACCGATTTCTTCGGGATTCGGTCGTTTTTTTGGGGACTGTCTATTTGTCAGTCGACTGATTTCGATTTCGGTGTCAGTCGAATTTTGGGCCAGTCATTTGTTGACACGTAACACCCCAAATCAGCGATCCAGGCATCCTGCCCCCACGAAAGAAAACAAGTCCCCGCATGACCTGCACAACTAACGGGTCGAGATTTGTCCAGCCCGATCCGAAACAGCCCAAGCCCAGATAGACACAAACAGTTTCGAAATGACAAAGCCCAGCAGAAAAAGATTCCAAAGTCTGATCGGGAAAACTGATATTTTTGTTCTTCAAAAAAGAGTCAGGTCAGCTACAGCCACACCCGCTGCAACTTCCTTTGCAGAAGTTTAGAATGAAAATTGTTCTATCTCTGAAATTTCTGCAACTCCCTTATCCAAAAACTCACTAACAAACATATATCTACACAAAAAAAAAACAATTGAAGGTTATCATCTGCTAATGCATGCAGAAATGAACCTATATCTGCAAAAAAAATGTGTTCATACTACACATTCATACCCCATTGATCATATGTCACCACACTGACATTACAACTTAACCAACTAAATCATGAAATAACCAGGAAAAAAAATCTGAGATGAAACAACTAAAAACAAAACAAGACAGAAATCCATCTTGTAAAAGGTAGGAACACTCGAGCATTGCGAGTTCGAATATAGATGACAAAAAAATGTAGCGACTACAGGAAGCATTTCTCGCATCATGACACGTATATATTAGGTTCTCTGCAAAAAGGCAACAAGACTGACCACATACAGATGGTTGGCATTAGAATGACCCGACATATCAACCGTAACAAAATATACTTGGTTCAAACAAAGACTGAAATCATATAAAAGGTTCATCATTAAGATAGATGAATAGACATAGCAGCCAACCAACTAGGAAAGGTGCCAAACTGAAATATAGATAGTTTCTGGCATTAGACAAACTAGAAATAACTCTCATGCTGAGGTCTAGAGAGCATCAAAAGGAGTCAATCAGGCGGCCGTCATTGTCGTTGTGGAAGAGGATCAACACAACAGAACCATCGCCTATGTTGTGGTGAGTGGCAAATTGCGGCCATCCAGCCATGAAGCAGATTGTTTGATCTTTGCAGGTGTAGTATGATGCTTCGAAGTTGCCCCAATCATGTCCATAGATGAGAAACACTTTTCTTTCCTCAGCTTTGGGATGCGCTGAAAAGCCAATAAAAACAACATGTAATTAAGATTCAGTAAAAATAACCATGTGAAAAAAGATTGATAACCACTAGATGAAAAAACAAATCGCTATCAAAACATCTATGACTGAATAAAATATACATTGGACATGAAACAAAAAATACACCTTCAGCGGATAGTACTTGGCAAATCTTGGTCGACCAACATGCACTCAACTAATCGATAAATAACACTATATCGAGAAGACTACAATATGGTATACAAACCCTAGTTACAGAGAGAGAGCCAAGTATCTAATTTAAATTGACAAAATTCACATAAATTCCACTGAACATAATAATGCATCTAACAAACAGAGAGTGACAAAAGTAAGAGAAAATTCAGAAGAGATTGACAAAGAATATACATACTAGCATTATTATGTTCAAGATACAGACAAACCTGCAAGCATTTCTAATAGTATTAGGGAAAGAGACAACCCAAATAGAGACTGTAAAATATATGCTAAATGAGAGAAAGATAGAGAGAGAGCGCCAAGAAACAGAAAAACTCTAGAATCTAGAGAGACAGAGAGAGGAAGAGAGAGAAATAGAGAGAGAGCCAAGAAACAGAGAAAACACTAGGAATTGAGAGAGAGAGAGAGAGGAAGAGAGAAATAGAGAGAGAGCCAAGAAACAGAGGAAACCCTACAATCTAGAGAGACATAGACAGCGGAAGATAGATAGGAAGAAAGAAATAGAGAGTCAGAGATAAATAGAGAGAAAAGGACAACATAATTTTACTAAAGCGGAGACAGAAAATGAGAGAGACGAAAAAGAGAGAGAATGAGAGAGGCAAGGAACAGAGGGCGAGAAAAAGAGAGAGACCAGAAAACCTGTGGATAGAGAGAGAAAGAGAGACAGAGGAGAGAAAAAGAGAGACATAGATTGAATAGAGAGAGACAGAGAGTGATGCCAGAAATAGATAGAGAGAGACTGAATCTAAATAATAGGGATATAGATATAGACATCACTGAAACATGACTTAGACACTGAAACGTGACTGACCAAATACTAAATCAATACTGAATCATTGAAACAGATAAACAAAACCGAGATACTAAAAACATGACTGAAACACTATAACAAACACTGAATCGCTGAAAACAAGACTGAGACACTGAAAACAAGACTGAGACAATGAATCACTGAAACAAGACTGAGACACTAAATCACGACTGAATCACTGAAGAAATGAGACAATTAAAAGTGAGCTCTCAAAAAAATAATGAAATACTGAGACACTCAGAAAAAGACTGACACGGGATAGAAAAAAATAAGATAAAGGGAGACCGAGAAAGAGATAAAGAGAGATTCAAAGAGAGAGAGAGATAAACATAAAGGAGAGAGAGAGTGTGTGTGTGAAAAACTGAGATAAAGATGGACTGAGAATAAAGAATGAAAGAGAAAAAGGATACAGAGAGAGAATAGGGAGAGAGCAAGTGATAGAGAGAGAGAAATATAAAGAGAGAGAAAGGTGGTGAAATTCGAAGTATAACTGAATCTATGATGATGATGATGATGATGCATTTACAAATGGTGACCTTGGACACATTGCCACATTCAGATGCGATGACATGTTTTTTCAGGTGTATTGTAAAACTGTCTACACAAAAAAAACTAACAAATGCTACTGTTAAACTAACATTTATGAACTGATGCGAGACATTTACATTCACAGGATTGCTCAATGGGCAATTTGACACGACATATTCGTCACCATGATCATTTCCTTCGATGCAGGTACGAAATAAGGAAATGAATATACTCAGATATGAGACATGACAATGCTATTCTTATGCATATAGAGAAAATCAGGATGAATGTATTCGGATATGCTTTATTGACAACAAATGCAAAATGCAGATTGAGCATGCGCGAGAGATGACTCTTCATCGAGTTTCTTACGGAAAATAAATGGAAATGTACATCAATCAAACGAAAACTATACACATGAGAATCGCAGGGGAATGAGTACTTACAATTTCAAGCGACAACAAGTAGTACTGCGCGACACATAACATGGGGCGATGATCCATGGGCGAGGAACTTATTTGAGAACATGGAGCTCGATGAGGTCTGCTTATGCTTCTGCTTCACTAACAAAACAAAAAGGAGAGGATGTGGTTACTAAAAATGTTCATGTTTTGTGAAAAAATCTTGTCAACGGAAGAATGATGCAAACAATACTGAACAACCCGATGGATAGACGCGACTAAACCACGCCAACAAAAAACAAGCCGATGACACTTCTGGGGCCATCACGTTCTTGCCCAGGTCCATCAGCGGCACACGGCATGGTGCCCCGCAAGCAGTAGCAATACTCAATCAGAAACATCACCTCAGCTACAGCAGCAGCACGGCATGGCAAACAGTACAAGTTACAGGCCACACTCATCGGCACCTGCTGCTGCAATCCTACATACCTACACAAACATGGACTGAATCGGATCGTGGTGTTCATACTTTCAGTTTCAGTGCTATACTGTACTTGAGCAAGGAGTAGGAGTAGAGCATGTACTGCACAAATACTCCACAAATTAAGCACAAATAATTAAGCATGTATTGCCACCAATACTCCACAAACTACCAGCATTTGTTGTTTTTTCAGAAAAGCTACACAGCTGCTACTGCTACCAGAAAAGGCAAATGCAGTATGGTGCACTAGTGTATTCAGGCAATGTTCACTTAACCCCCAGACTTTTACAATTCAGTTACACCAGCACAATATAGGAGTAGCAAGCAAACAAGCAAGTACAGAATTAACATCACAGAAATCTTGCACTGACAGAGAAGCAAGCAAATATTTGTTGGGACAGTTTTTTGTTGTGACAGTTCAAGTTATACTAACGGTATAAGGCAAATAAGCAAAACTTGCACTGACATAGCACTAACAGAGAATTAATATCAGAACTGCAAGTTCATGCTAGGCAAGCAAATGCACAAGGAATTCAGCTAAATGCACAAGCAGATACTTCCTCAAGCAAGCAAGAACTAGTGAGAGTAAAAGCTACTCCTACTTACAGCGAAATTCAGTTGCTACTTACGGTGAAATTAATTAGTTTGCTCAAGCACTTTAACCAAAATTAAGAAACAATCAATACTTCCAACAGTACACGGCACAACACGACACATCACGATTCAGCATGAGACTTGCAATACCCACTAACATGAGTACAATAAATACTACTAAGCACAAACAAATACTCCTGCAAGCAAAGGTACAAGCAAGAAATTACTGCAAATTACTCCAAATTACAGTACTGCAAATTACTGCACAAAATACTGCTCCAAGGATTCCATTAAAATTCAGGAAGCATAGTCACTTAAATGAATACTCTTTGCAAGGAATTCTACTGCTCCAAGCAAGGAGTACAATGAATTGAACTCCGAAAACCCCAGCTCATACCCTAAGCAAAGTTACTGCAATAATCTGAAAACCCCTAAAAATTACTACTGCTACTCCAAGATCAGTACCATTGATGACCCACAAGTATAGGGGATCGCAACAGTCTTCGAGGGAAGTAAAACCCTAATTTATTGATTCGACACAAGGGGAGCCAAAGAATATTTGTAAGGCTTAACAGATGAATTGTCAATTCAGCTGCACCTGTGAATAGACTTGCTCGACACAGATTATCAGTAGCAACAGTTTTATAGCAGTAGCAGTAGTGAAATAATAGCAGCAATAAAGTAAAGACAGCAGTAGTGATTGCGGTAAACAGCAGGATTAAAACACTGTAGGCATAGGGATGGATGAACGGGCGTTGCATGGATAAGATAGTTCATATAATAATCAAGACATATGCATTTGCAGATAAATAATGATAAAGCATCCAAGTACTAAGTAACCATAGGCATGTGTTCCCTATATAGTCGTACGTGCTCGCAATGAGAAACTTGCACAACATCTTCTGACCTACCAGCCGTTGCAGCGGGGCCTCAAGGGAAACTACTGGTAATTAAGGTACTCCTTTTAATAGAGTACCGGAGCAAAGCATTAACACTCCGTGAACACATGTGATCCTCACATCACAGCCATCCCCTCCGGTTGTCCCAATTGCTGTCACTTCGGGGCCTCGGGTTCCGGACAATAATATGTGTATACAACTTGCAGATTTGATCTAAAACAATGATTATCCTCATGATACAATAACATGTTCAGATCTGAAATCATGGCACTCGGGCCCTAGTGACAAGCATTAAGCATAACAAGTTGCAACAATGACATAAAGTACTAACAACGGATACTAGGCACCATGCCCTAATGATCTTATAGCTATTACATGAACAATCTCATCCAATCCCTACCATCCCCTTCAGCCTACAGCGGGGAATTACTCACACATGGATGGGGGAAACATGGATGGTCGATGGAGAGGCGTCGGTGATGATGATGGCGATGATCTCCTCCAATTCCCCGTCCCGCGGAGTGCCAGAACGGAGTTTCTGGTCCCCGAAATAGGGTTTTCGATGGCGGCGGCGCTCTGCGGTGTTTCTGGAAAAAGTGGTCGACCCCCCGACATTTTTAGGTCAGAAGCTTTAAGTAGTCGAGAGGGGGACGCGAGGGGGCACCCGAGCCGGCCTCACCATGTGGTGGCGCGGCCCAGGGCCCACCGCGCCGCCACGTGGTGAGGGCCCTCGTGGCTCTTCTCCGTTTCCCCTTCTGGCTCCGTGGGTCTTCTGATAAAATAGGACTTTGCGATGTTTTCTGGGGATTTCCCGAAAGTTGGATTTCTGCAAAAAAAACAAGACACAGGGTAATTCTGCTGAAAACAGCATTAGTCCGTGTTAGTTGTATTCAAAACACACAAATTAGAGGTAAAACAACAGCAAAAGTGTTCGGAAAGTAGATACGTTTTGGACGTATCAACTCCCCCAAGCTTAGCTTATTGCTTGTCCTCAAGCAATTCAGTTAACAACTGAGTGCGATAAAAAAAACTTTCACGAACACATTTGCTTCATATGATGTATATATTCTCACTATATGGACAAGTGTTTAGGCAACTCAATATAAGGTGTATGCAAATAATGTCACCTAATAGCCATGTAAACCATGAAAAGATGCCAACATACTAATAACAAACAACATGAAACATATCTATCTGCAAGATTGCAATGCTCATAATAAGATATGATAAGGTGGTATCTCGCTTGCCCGTATTTGTACAGCAAAACATAAATGCCCAGGCACCTCTGAAGTTCAAGGGAAGACTAGAAGTAAAGATATCAAAGATAAAAGCATCAAAGTTATACCACAGTTAACCGCATTCTGGGACAAGCACATTACACTAAGAATGACAACTATGCTCTCGAGAAGGTGCTCAAAGAAAGGATGGTGACTCAGCATAAAATAAAAGATAGGCCCTTCGCAGAGGGAAGCAGGGATTAACATGTGCTAGAGCTTTTTATTTTTAAAACAGAAGTAAAATTGTTTTGGGAGGTGGTTGTTCCTGTCAACGAATGGCAATAGAGTTTCTGTTATCTTCCATACTAAACAAGTTGAGAGCGGTTCCGAGATGTTGATATTAAGCACTTATAGCATGCACTTTATATATAGTTTGACACTCCTCCCAACCTTTGCTTACACAAGCCATGGCTAACCGAATCCTCGGGTGCCTTCCAACAATCACATACCATGGAGGAGTCTATTTTTTTTTTTTGCTTTTTGATGTTATAATGGTCTAACCAGCTCTTTGCAAAATTAGTGACAAGCAGATGAAGCATGCAAGTCGGGGTACTTAATTTAGTATGGAAGATAACAAACCCAACTACTACTTCCTCATGAGCTAAAAACAGTGTCACAAAATGAGAAGTAATTTGAAGGTTTTAAAGGTAGCACATGAAAATTTACTTGAATGGTTTGAAATGCCATGCATAGGAATTTATAGTGGACTCTTTGGATAACTTGGTTTTCAGGGATTTGGAAGCACGAGCAGCATTCCCGCTCAGTACAAGTGGAGGCTAGCAATAGACTGGGAAGCGACAATCAAGAGAGCAATAACCGTCATAATCATGCTTGCGACAAAACAAAATTAACGGAGGCATAAAAGTGATACAAGAACTCTGAGGCAAAATAAATCATCAAGGCTTAATTGACTTTTGTTTTTCAGTCATATGCATGCGTGAGCATGTGCCAAGTCAATTCAAATGAATCATTCAGAGGAGGATACCACAGTGTCATACCCTTTTATGAATAGAACAATGCAAGCAAACATCAATATAACATGCTACCCACTATTAATAAATTGGAACTGATCATAAGAGAACATGAACTACTAAGCATCCACTAAATAACATATACCTCACATGAACCAACTAAGCATGTCACATGGATGAGTATATGTACAAAAATGAAAACAAATAGAGTTCATACCAGCCTCTCACCCCAACTCGAATCGTCGTAAATCGTCTTATTGCTTTTCACTTGTGTGGCTTGAATGATATGAAATGATAACCAAGCTCCACTGGAGTCACGGAAGGTTGTCGAACTCTGCAGCAAACTATACAAAACCGAAAAAGAACAACAAATATTTTTGGGTTTTTCGAATTTAAAAAAGAGCAAAAAGAAGCAAGCAACAAAGCAAAATATTTTTGGATTTTTGAATAACAAACCGAATTTAAACAACTAAGCAAACTAATACTAGAGACTTAAAGAAACAATAAAGAGAAACAACAGAAATATTTTTGGTCTTTTTGTGTTTTGGAAAGCAAAAGCAAAAACAAGAACAACAAAAAGAAAGAAAATCGAAACATGGATATACAAAGTACCGACAGAACATGATATATAAATGAGTGAGATGTCGGTATACCTCCCCCCAAGCTTAGGCTTTTGGCCTAAGTGGAGGTCAATCCCATCGTGGGTAGGAATCCAGGCTGGTGGATCATACCTGGCGTGCTCATAATCTGGCTCCACTGAGGAAGAGGAAGCAGAAGGCCCAGCGTACCCAGGGTGTGGGTGTGAGTAACCAGCTGTGTCAGAGGACTGGCGAAGTCATCTTCAGCCCACTCTCCATCATCCTCTGCATGATGGCCATGTTGTTCCATGTATGCATCGAATTCATCCTCAGAGAGTGACCAACTAGTCCTGGAATCAAGGTTAAACAAAAGAGGCGCAGGCAAACCGACTATTCGGTCGGATTTAACTACTTTCCAAACCACTTTCTTGAAAAAGGTTATCTCATAAGATAGGCTATTCAAATCAGACCAATTAGAAACAAAGTTGTGTTTTATCATGGAAGCAATATCAAGTTTCTCTATGGGGAGCTGAACATCAAGAGGGTGAGGTACACACCATGCATAGCTAATAAACGAGAAGCAATGAGACCCCACAAAATCCCCCTTTCTCGCGGTTAGTAGCAAGACGGAAAGCTATCAAAGCACCCAAATTATAGCTCCTATCTCGTTGCAAAGCTGCTGCTAGGAAACCAAATCATGAACAGATAATTTACCTGCACATTTCCTAGCAAGAACGCACTTTGAAACGAAATAGCAAAATATCGAATAGATGGTAGTTGAATACTTCGAATTTTACCATTCTCATCTGAGAAACTTCTTCCTTGGCAGATACCTTGTACAAGTCCATCAATGGCTTGGGCTGCCCCTTATTTCTCTCGCGATCCCCATTGGGGCACCCTAATGGCTGCACAAAAATCATCAAAGGGCAAGTTGACAGTTTTATTGTAAATTTTATATCGAACCATGGGGTTAGGTGAAGACCAATCGAAACTGAAATCCTGCACCACGATACAGTTAGCTTTGCATATTGGTAAGGTTCACCAACAACAAAATCATTCAATCCTGCATTAGAGATTAGAGTTTGAAAATCTTGCAGAATCCCTGCACTTCTCATGAACTCTGAGCATGGATAGATGGAGGGGAACACTCCCTCTTCACGATGGATTCTCATGACTTCAGGCACCACCAATTCATGTTGGTTGAGTTGATGTACATTCATCTCCATTTCTGAAATTTTTGGCAAACACTAAAAAATTGATTTGAGACATCTAAATGAAGGAAACTACTATAGGAACTTGCTAGAGGATTAAACATGCATCAAAACTAATTATTCTAACTTAGAACAAGCATGCAAACTCACTTAACATGTCACCTACAGCAGCAAAATACTCAAGAAATACTCCACTAAAAAAATTCTACTTGGATATTCGGAGGAGTCACATACCGGAGACAAATGCCCCAAATCTCAGCAGCAAAGATGGGCTGAGCAAGGAGATCGAAAATCGCGAGGAAGAACAGCAAGAACACGGGTTTGAGCAGGAAAATGTGTTTGGTCGTGAAAGAGGAAGGAGTGGTAGGTGGCTGAGTGAGTGGAGGGCCAGGTGGGGCCCTCACCATGCCACGGCGCGGCCAGAAGCCTGCCGCGCCACCATGTGGTGAGGTGGCATGGTGGGTCCCCTGGTCAGCACCAGGCACTCCCACGTTGCTCTTTCAAAAATAGGACCAGTGGTATAATTTTTACAAATTTTTGAAAACTTTCAATTGGACAATTTCTGGTGCTTAAGATAATAAAATTCAGGCAGAAAAATGATTTCAAAATCAAACTCAGCTAAACTTTTCAAACTAAGCAACATTGCAGTAGGTAAAACAAGGATGGGAATAAAATGTTGTTTAGAACCTTCATGTATATAAAGTGTATTTGTTAGCAAGGTTGATCAAGTCTTGCCACCAAATAAATTTATATGACACAAATGAATTAAACATCATGAACAATCATGTTACCTTGAATTGTATTGATATAGATCCAATCATAATGTTTTGATATCCTTCTTGATGATCATATATAGGGCAATCAATACTTCCCACTTTGATAGTTCTAAAATTAGAAATTGTATTAACTCCAAATACCTTGTCCACTTTCTTGGGGAAATAAACAATGTGCTCTTTGTCATTCACATTAAAAGTTACTTTTCCTTTATTGCAATCAATAACAGCACCTGCAGTATTTAGAAAAGGTCTCCCAAGAATAATAGACATATTATCATCTTCAGGCATTTCAAGCACAACAAAATCAGTTAAAATCAAACAATTATTAGCCACTTGAACAGGGACATCCTCACAAATGCCAACAGGAACACAGTAGATTTATCAGCCATTTGCAAAGATATATCAGTAGGTATAAGCTTATCAAGTAAAGTCTCTTATAAAGAGAGAAAGGCATAACGCTAACTCCTGCTCCCAAATCACATAGAGCAGTTCTAACATAATTATTTTTGATGGAACAGGGAATGGTTGGTATACCTGGATCTCCAAGCTTCTTTGGAACCTTGCCATTGAAAGAATAATTAGCAAGCATAGTAGAAATTTCCTCATTGGGAATTTTCCTCTTGTTAGAAACAATATCTTTCATATACTTTGAATAAGGAGGCAATTTAATAGCATCAGTCAAAGGAATTTGCAAGAACAAAGGTTTCATCCAATCACAAAATTTATTATAGTGTTCTTCTTCCTTTGATTTGAGTTTCTTAGCAGGAAAGGGCATTTGCTTTTGGACCCAAGGTTCTCTCTCATTACCATGTTTCTTAGCAATGAAGTCCTCCTTACCATACTTTTTACCTTTAGTATGCTTTTCAGGTTCCTCTTCAATTTCTTCTTTATCAGAAGCATCATTCTTATCATTATCATTGTTGTGTTCATTACCACTTTCAGTTTCAGCATCAGAAATAGATATACTATTAGGATCATTAATAGGTTCAGAGGATTCTACAACAGTTTTATGTTTCTTCTTCTTTTTCTTAGAAGGAGTACTAGTTTCATTAACTCGTTGAGAATCTTGTTCAATCTTTTAGGATGCCCCTCAGGATATAAAGGATCCTGAGTAGAAATTCCTCCTCTAGTTGTTACTTCACAAACATGTTTCTCTTTATCCCTAGAGGCATTAACTAACAGATCTTTTTGCACTTTAGTGAGTTGATCAATTTGAGTTTGAACCATATGAAAATGTTTAATAAGCATCTTAACATCATTGGAGGTTCTCTCCACAATATCATGCAATTTACTAATAGCTTGAGAATTCTCATTTAAATGATTTTCCACTCTCATATTAAAGTTATCTTGCTTAACAATATAATTATCAAACTCATCTAAGCATTGATCAGGAGGTTTAGAGTAGGGAATATCTCTATCATCAAACCGTTGGAGAGAGTGTACCTCAATTATGGATGAATGGGGAATTGGCTTACATAATTCTTCTATAGGTGGAAGATTCTTCACATCTTCAGATTTAATACCCTTCTCTTTATGAGATTTCTTGGCTTCCCTCATCCCTTCATCATTTAATTCAATCATACCCCTCTTCTTCAGTATTGGTGTTGGAGTTGGTTCAGGTAAAGTCCAATCATCATGATTTTGGCTTATTTTAGCCATTAATTCCTCAAATTCATCCAGAGTCCTTTTCCTGAAAACACAACCAGCACAACTATCCAGGTATGTCCTAGATTCAACAGTTAGTCCATTATAAAATATATCAAGAAGTTCATTTTTGGCCAATTGATGTCCAGGCCGAGCTCTAATTAAAGAACAAAACCTTGACCAAGATTCAGGCATTTTCTCTCCTTCAACCTGTTTGAAGTTAAAAATCCTCTGCAAAGCAGTATGTTGAGCACTAGCAGGATAATATTTCTGAAAGAAAGCATTAAGCAAGTGATAACCCCCAAGAGCAAGGGATCACTGTAGCACCTCTCAATGTGGAAGTAAGGTATCGATCCGCGGGAGCAAGAAGGAAAAGTTATCTATTCCCTACAACTAAAGTGTCACAAGTTTTAGTTGATTATGCACTAAACAAGTTTAAGGAACAAGGTGGTTGATTTAATGGATGGAAGTTTGATGTAACAAGGCAAGAATGTGGAAGTGTCCCAATCCTCTTCAATGCAAGAGGACAAGACAAAGGTTTTCTAGGATGCTTGGAAATAAGGCCTAGGGATCATACTTTCACTAGTGGACACTCCCAACAATTGAATACATAGATATTTCCTCTTCACTTTGCTACTCTGAACTATTCTCCCGTTGGATAGAAATACCAATCTACTGCGTAGGGCTACAAGAGCACACCTTAAAGTCTGAGTGAACAAACACCACAATATCATAGAACACCAAGACCATCGTGTAGGGCTACAAAAGCACACCTTAAAGTCTGTCTTCCACATCTAGGGAACCCCAAGGTCACTATGAGTGCCCCAAAATAGTACTAAACAAACACCACAATTTTATAGTGACATCCAACACAAAGGATAACTCATGGTAAGTATTTCTGTAACCTTTAGCCTAAGAGTCACACACGGTGCGCACACTGTCAACTTCACACCATGGGACAAAGGTGACTCCGAAAATTACATTAATAAAACCACTTGAGTAGCACAAACAATGAAGGAGAAACATCCATGAATTCAATTAGATTACAAAGCTCATGATCACATAAAGATCACATCATGGGAGAGAGAGATGAACCACATAGCTACCGGTAGAGCCCTCAGCCCCGATGAAGAACTACTCCCTCCTCATCATGGGAGGCAGCAACGGCGATGAAGATGTTGATGATGAACACGCCGGAGGGGGGTGGAGCCCTCCGGAGGCGATTCCGGCGGCGTTTCCCCCCTCCGATCTTCTCCGGCGGCAGCCTTCTGTCTCCTGTTTCGTGGTTTTGTGTTTCTCCGCCGCCTCCTTTCGCGAAACATCATGGGACCTTTTTTATAGGCGTTTTTAGGTCAAGACGAAGGCGGTGGAGAAAGGATCGACGGCTGCGGAGCCACGAGGCCCAAACGGGGTAGTCCCACGCGGGCACTGTACCTGGCCGCGTGGGCCACCCCCTTTTTGCCTTGCGGGCTCCGTTTGCTTGATTCCTTCGCTCCTACGTCTTCTTCCTTCCAAAATAATGACCTCTGTATTTTTCCAGAATTTTATGACGACGTTTGGGTCCCTGAAACATAAAAGGAAAGAAATAGGGTTTTCTACCTGCGCAAGGTTAATTCCATAAAAATAGGAAACAATTATTTTATTTCCTAAAATCATTAAATAACAGTGGTATAACCCTTATATGATGCAAATATGATTAGAATATGAGTGAATAAAGTGCAAAGTTCATGTATGCATTTTACATGCATCAACATCCCCAAGCTTAACCCATGCTCGTCCTCGAGTATGAAGGTGATAAAACTAACATGGACTTTGCAATTTACTACTAACAATGGATATCAAAGATGATTACAATTGCTACATAAAGTCAAATGATTCATTCTTCAAAGGAGTAGCAATATGCAAGATAGTTTATGAAGTGATATCAAGTATTCAAGACAAGGATGTTCATTGATAGTTCACAAAGTATAACATAGAAGCAAGTAATATGGACATTCTTACTTTTGCATACATGTGGTCCATAGAGTGATGATGAAAATCTGAATATGTTTGGTGGACACTTTGGAAAGATGAATAAGTGAGTAGAGGTAAAGCATGCATAAGTTTCATCTAACCTCCAAACTCTCCTACTTAAGTTAATGATTGCAATGTGGTAATACTTGGTGTCAAGCTCTCATTCCCCTATCATAGCATCTTGAATGATTATAGTTTAATGTGAGAGCAAATATGAGTAGTGTGCTTGACAAAGTAAAGGTTGGATGTCTCATGCCCCTTGAATACAAGTACCTACACCATGAGTTACTCAACTTTGGAAAAGCAAGTTCAAGTTATCTATCATTGTAAGTAATAATAGTATCATCAAGAGCGTCAACTGGGGTACCTCTTGTCCCGGGATATGGAACAAGCCCATATCAAAATGACAAGACAAACAAACAAGATGAAAACCTCAACACCCTTTTTATTTACCATTGGAATAGCTTTTTATTGTAAGGTGTGTCATAGATAATTCACCATAGCATGTAAGTAAATTTCCACCATGAATAATGCATGGCTTAGATTAGCGGCCCAGGCGTCTCTCTAACCATTTATACAAACTCATTTAAACTAAATCTTTTCCACCTCATTTCACCATGATAGGCATCCATAAACAAAAGTACATGATATCAACTAAATGAGATGAAGGAGCATGTTGAAAGCTTTGCATGTGACAGCACATATGGGCTAACTCCCAACCTCGAACATTTATCAAGCCACTAGCATCATAATCTTAATCACAATGGGTCATGTTTTATTTATTGCAATTATAGTAAAATGTGCATCAAGTTCGTGAGAGCTATATAACCAACTTTTCCATGGCAATCAATAACATAATCATTTTCATTCAGAGGTATAGATAACACAAACAACATGTTAAACATACTCGGAATAGCATAAAGCCAATAGGTAGATATGGTGGACTCACTGGAATAACTTTGGTTGAAGGTGTTGGAAACAAGTTTTGACTTGTTGGAGTTTTTGGGCTAGCAAAAGGGAGAAAGTTGACCATCTAGATGCATGCATGAGTGTCCATAGAACTAACTAATCCATGTTAAACCAAGTAAAATAACAATCAGCACCAAAACATGAATAAGTGATAGCTCTTCAAAAAGAATTTGCAAACTATTACTCATAAACAAGCTCATGAATCATGCAACTATATGTATCATTAAAAATCAACTCAAACATCCCTTTTCCCAATCTTATAAAAGCATCCAACATATTTCAACCCATATTTCCAGTAGCTCTCTCATATATAAATGATAGTGTGGTGGTCTCTCAAACAAAAATCAAACAAAACAAAAAGACGCTCCAAGTTTATGCGATAAAGTGTTTCGATCGAAAAACAGAAGTTGGACGTGTGCAAACCGAGAGTGTGTAGGTCCAGTGGGGTTGTCTTCACATCCCCAAGCTTATGGTCTTCACCATCCTTGGATAGCTCTTGGTGCATCTCCTCCAATCCCTGTGAAAAAACTTCAAAACACCGTTTCTCCCATTTCTTTTCTGTGGGGTGCATTAATAGTGATAAACAAATAGGTTTCTTGCTGCATATAATCCTTGAACAAAAATTCATATGAATGTCCAGAAAGTGTATAATGTTGTATGCCTACTCATAAACTCAATTGGATCAAAAAGATTCAACTTAAAAGCTCAAAGCATGCATCAAACAAAATGGGACAGAATCTGTCCAGAAAAACAGCAGCAGCAAAACGTATTTTTTACCCTACCAAACTTTCTCGAAAAATTCCGAAAAAATTCATGCATACAGAGGATGAAAAGTTGCAACTACAGTTCAAATATGAGCTCATTCGGAGTTACAGAATAAGAATTAAAAATCATACCGTGCACTGACTCGTGCAGGAATAAAATCTCCGAACGCTATAAGCAACTTTTCAAGACCAAAATGGGTAAAACTTGGCACTTTATTAAAAACTCCAGAAACTAACTAGACACAAAATCTCTTGTTACAGCAAGAGGACACAAAGAAAAATCACACACAAAAATAACCGGGTTGCCTCCCGCAAAGCGCTTTCTTTATAGCCATATAGCTAGGCTTGATAGTTTTAATGATGCTCACATAGGAATAAGAGTTGAATAAAAAGAGCATCAAGAAGAAAAATATCAAACACATTTAAGTCTAACCCACTTCCTATGCATTGGGATCTTGTAAGAAAATAAATCAATAAAGCACAAAGTGACTAGCATAGGAAGGCAAAGCAAGTGCAACTTCAAAAATTTCAACAAAAAGAGAGGAGACTTAATATTATTGTGGTATATGAAGTCATGTCTCCCTCTCTCATAAAAACTTTCAGTAGCATCATTGATAAAACCCACAATATAACCATCACATAGAGCATTCTTATCATGATCCACATGCATAAAAGTATCATTACTCTCCACATAAGCATAAACAGTTTCATTAGTAATAGTGGGAGTAAAAATATCACATCCATCAATGTAATCATCATAAATAGGAGGCATAGAATAATCAAAATGATTTTTATCCTCAATAGTAGATGGACTGAAAATATCATATTCATCATTGTAAACATCATATATAGGAGGCATATCATAATCAACATAAACTATATCCTCAATAGTGGGTGGACTGAAAATATCATATTCATCATCATAAATGGGAGACATAGTATCATCAAACAAGTCAAAGAACCTCCCCAAGCTTAGATGATTGCAAGATATAAAATAAGTTAAAGAGACCTCCCCAAGCTTAGTCTAGTGCACACAAGAATAGAAACTTAAGCGCTACGCTCCCCGGCAACGGCGCCAGAAAAGTACTTGATAACCCCCAAGAGCAAGGGATCACTGTAGCACCTCTCAATGTGGAAGTAAGGTATCGATCCGCAGGAGCAAGAAGGAAAAGTTATCTATTCCCTACAACTAAAGTGTCACAAGTTTTAGTTGATTATGCACTAAACAAGTTTAAGGAACAAGGTGGTTGATTTAATGGATGGAAGTTTGATGTAACAAGGCAAGAATGTGGAAGTGTCCCAATCCTCTTCAATGCAAGAGGACAAGACAAAGGTTTTCTAGGATGCTTGGAAATAAGGCCTAGGGATCATACTTTCACTAGTGGACACTCCCAACAATTGAATACATAGATATTTCCTCTTCACTTTGCTACTCTGAACTATTCTCCCGTTGGATAGAAATACCAATCTACTGCGTAGGGCTACAAGAGCACACCTTAAAGTCTGAGTGAACAAACACCACAATATCATAGAACACCAAGACCATCGTGTAGGGCTACAAAAGCACACCTTAAAGTCTGTCTTCCACATCTAGGGAACCCCAAGGTCACTATGAGTGCCCCAAAATAGTACTAAACAAACACCACAATTTTATAGTGACATCCAACACAAAGAATAACTCATGGTAAGTATTTCTGTAACCTTTAGCCTAAGAGTCACACACGGTGCGCACACTGTCAACTTCACACCATGGGACAAAGGTGACTCCGGAAATTACATTAATAAAACCACTTGAGTAGCACAAACAATGAAGGAGAAACATCCATGAATTCAATTAGATTACAAAGCTCATGATCACATAAAGATCACATCATGGGAGAGAGAGATGAACCACATAGCTACCGTAGAGCCCTCAGCCCCGATGAAGAACTACTCCCTCCTCATCATGGGAGGCAGCAACGGCGATGAAGATGTTGATGATGAACACGCCGGAGGGGGGTGGAGCCCTCCGGAGGCGATTCCGACGGCGTTTCCCCCCTCCGATCTTCTCCGGCGGCAGCCTTCTGTCTCCTGTTTCGTGGTTTTGTGTTTCTCCGCCGCCTCCTTTCGCGAAACATCATGGGACCTTTTTATAGGCGTTTTTAGATCAAGACGAAGGCGGTGGAGAAAGGATCGACGGCTGCGGAGCCACGAGGCCCAAACGGGGTAGTCCCACGCGGGCACTGTACCTGGCCGCGTGGGCCACCCCCTTTTTGCCTTGCGGGCTCCGTTTGCTTGATTCCTTCGCTCCTACGTCTTCTTCCTTCCAAAATAATGACCTCTGTATTTTTCCAGAATTTTATGACGACGTTTGGGTCCCTGAAACATAAAAGGAAAGAAATAGGGTTTTCTGCCTGCGCAGGGTTAATTCCATAAAAATAGGAAACAATTATTTTATTTCCTAAAATCATTAAATAACAGTGGTATAACCCTTATATGATGCAAATATGATTAGAATATGAGTGAATAAAGTGCAAAGTTCATGTATGCATTTTACATGCATCAGCAAGTAGGCCTGGGCATTTGGTCTAACCGAACCGATCGGTTCGGTTATTCGGTTGAATAGGAATTTCGGTTATGAAAAAATGAAGACCGATCGGTCCTCCAAAAATCTACTAACCGAGAATTTCGGTCCATAAAGATTCGGTTCGGTTGTCGGTTTAAACCGAACAGAACCGATGAAGAATAACAATATATCAGGAAACAGAAATCAGAGAGAATCAATCAACGTTGCTGCAGAAGCTTTCGTAGCCGCCGTCCTTCCTCCTCGTCTCCCCAGTTGGCCGGGAGCCCCGGAGATGGAGGCGTCCTGACTCGCGACATCAAAGGGGGAAGATGGACAGGATCAGAGGAGAGAGTTGAAGCCTCGTCGGCGGTTTCTGGGGAGACGGCGTGGTGTGGTGTACTGTAGGCTGGCGGCTAGGGTTCTGGAGACATGGCCACATGGGGGACGACCGGACGAGTGGACGATCGATTGCGGTGATCGCTGAGTTAGCGTGGGTTGGGTGCGTGCACATGAAACAAGCTTTGGGCCATCCAGATGCTAGATATGCGCAAATGGGCCACTGGGTGGGCTGGGAGCCTGAGACTAACGTTGCACCTTCCCTTTTACTTCGGTTTTTTGGTCAGTTCGGGTACCTGATGATCACAACCGAAGTTACCGAACTAAATTCGGTTTTCTAGATTTGATGACCGAATTTGGTATCATAAATATCGGGTTCGGTCTAATCAGGTTCGGTCCGAGTTATCTCGGTTCGGTAAATCGGTTCTCGGTTAATATGCCCACCCCTATCAGCAAGCCAATAGGACTATCAATAGAACCAGGAGACAGATTATTATACCAAGTCTCAGCTTCATCTTTCAATGAGAAAGGAAATTTTTTAGTAACAAAGTAGCTGCGTTTTTTTATATCATCAGAAAATAAGCTACTCAAAGTAGAGAGCTCATTCATGTGTTCTACAACACTTTCATTTTCAGTACCACAAAAAGGTTCTTTCTCAACAATGGATATATGTGACAAATCAAGAGAGAAGTCATAATCCTTATCTTTAATGTTTATGGGAGATGTGTCGAATTTAGCATCGGGAGACAATTTATATTTAACAGCATGTTTTGCAAGAAGATTTTTAATGTTACTTGCACCACTAGTAGCATTACATTCATCAATAAAGTCATCGTCAAGTTCCACATAAGTTTCATTAAGATCATCACAAGTATAATCCCTCAACTCAGGTGAATCAACAGGGGTAGTGGGACTTCCATTAGGTGTTTCAGCATTTTCAATTTGTTTAGACCTAACAATAGTAGCATCTAAAAAGGGACCTAAAGAACCACTTTCATCAAGAACAGTAGAAGCATCATCAAAATTATCAGAAGCATTTTCAGATTCAGCAGAAGTAACAGTTCGTGTAGCTTGAGGTGGTGTAATAAGTTGACTCATCACAGATGGAGAATCAAGAGCAGCAGAGGTACTCAGAGTTGTACCTTTCCTTGTAGTGGATGGCAGTATGCGGACCTTCTCATCAATAGCTTTACCCATGATGAATAAATTTCAGCGAACAATATTACTCTCAAGTGAACTTACAAATAAAGCTATGCTCCCCGGCAACGGCGCCAGAAAATAGTCTTGATGACCCACAAGTATAGGGGATTGCAACAGTCTTTGAGGGAAGTAAAACCCAAATTTATTGATTCGACACAAGGGGAGCCAAAGAATATTTGTAAGCCTTAACAGATGAATTGTCAGTTCAGCTGCACCTGTGAATAGACTTGCTTGACACAGATTATCAGTAGCAACAGTTTTATAGCAGTAGCAGTAGTGAAATAATAGCAGCAGTAAAGTAAAGACATCAGTAGTGATTGCGGTAAACAGCAGGATTAAAACACTGTAGGCATAGGGATGGATGAACGGGCGTTGCATGGATAAGATAGTTCATATAATAATCAAAACATATGCATTTGCATATAAATAATGATAAAGCATCCAAGTACTAAGTAACATAGGCATGTGTTCCCTATATAGTCGTACGTGCTCGCAATGAGAAACTTGCACAACATCTTCTATCCTACCAGCCCGTTGCAGCGGGGCCTCAAGGGAAACTATTGGTAATTAAGGTACTCCTTTTAATAGAGTACCGGAGCAAAGCATTAACACTCCGTGAACACATGTGATCCTCACGTCACAGCCATCCCCTCCGGTTGTCCCAATTGCTGTCACTTCGGGGCCTCGGGTTCCGGACAATAATATGTGTATACAACTTGCAGATTTGATCTAAAACAATGATTATCCTCATGATACAATAACATGTTCAGATCTGAAATCATGGCACTCGGGCCCTAGTGACAAGCATTAAGCATAACAAGTTGCAACAATGACATAAAGTACTAACAACGGATACTAGGCACCATGCCCTAATGATCTTATAGCTATTACATGAACAATCTCATCCAATCCCTACCATCCCCTTCAGCCTACAGCGGGGAATTACTCACACATGGATGGGGGAAACATGGATGGTCGATGGAGAGGCATCGGTGACGATGATGGCGATGATCTCCTCCAATTCCCCGTCCCGGCGGAGTGCCAGAACGGAGTTTCTGGTCCCCAAAATAGGGTTTTCGATGGCGGCGGCGCTCTGCGGTGTTTCTGGAAAAAGTGGTCGACCCCCCGACGTTTTTAGGTCAGAAGCTTTAAGTAGTCGAGAGGGGGACGCGAGGGGGCACCCGAGCCGGCCTCACCATGTGGTGGCACGGCCCAGGGCCCACCGCGCCGCCATGTGGTGAGGGCGCCTCGTGGCTCTTCTCCGTTTCCCCTTTTGGCTCCGTGGGTCTTCTGATAAAATAGGAACTTTGCGATATTTTTTGGGGATTTTCCCGAAAGTTGGATTTCTGCACAAAAACAAGACACCAGGGTAATTTTGCTGAAAACAGCGTTAGTCCGTGTTAGTTGTATTCAAAACACACAAATTAGAGGTAAAACAACAACAAAAGTGTTCGGGAAAGTGGATACGTTTTGGACGTATCAACCATCAAGAAATTGCTACTACTACTGCTACTCCAAGAAATTGTAACTCTACCATCAAGAAAAGCTCTCTTTTCTGGAGTAATTTTGCACGGAGAAGGAAGAGGAAGGGATCCAGCTAAAAAACACAAGGAACCCTAGCGAACAAACTCGCAGAACAAGGGATTCAGACAAAAAAGAGATCCCCCACTAATCTACTGAACTAGAGACAAAAATATGCTCGTCATTGCCACGGATGCTAGCTACGTGAGGTAAGAACAAGTTCACACATGGCGACACAAGATATACACCAACGCACGGCCGCATTCCATCCGCCTCGATCAACTAAGGAACAACAGACACAAACTACTCGTCGCCGCCGCGATAGCTAGTTGCGCTAGATCAGAACAAACGACCTAGCTGACGACGGCACCTAAAAGGCTAAAATCGACCAGCGCCGCCGCAAATTCATCCGCCTCCGGCGACTTCAGATCGATGAGACGCAAAGGCACCGGGGCGTGAAAACCCGCCGACTAAAACAAAGATAGCAGCGTGTAGTACCTGTCAGCTCGCCGGCGACGCCTCCATCCACCGCGAACCTCCGCCATACCAGCGGCAGCAGGGGACGGCGCAAAAGAGGAACGAAATCCTCTGTTCCACCGCCCCCTTCTCCTCTCTCTGCTTAGAACGAGACACGCTGCCGGAGAGTGAATAGAAAATTCAAAATATCCTACCGACGAGGGGTGCTCACACGCCGCGTTACCGGGCTCCAAACCCGCAATCCCATCAGCACCCGAACCTGTTAGAAAACCCGACACGCCCGACACGCACGCAGCCACGCCGGCGCTCGCGCCAGCTCGCCTCATGCATGTACACACGCACGAATCTTAGCGCACATCCGTCGGCCAGAAAAACGACTGACACCCAAATCAATTTCAGTCGTCTGAAACAGAGCAAATCCCTTTTTTTCAATTCATTTATTTCAGCTTTCCTGTTCGTTTTTTTCATTAGCTTTCGGTTATTTTCTATATTTTTTGAAATCTATAAAAAAATAGCTTTTGTTCCCAGACCTTTTCTGCTCCCGTCTGCACTACACTAGCTAGTGTACGTGACTTTGAACTTTAAAAGGAAATTAGGTCACGTCCCATATACTCGGGAACCCGAAAAAAAGTAATCCTGAATCCTTCTGCGAGATTTTCCAATTTGTAATAGTTTACGGTAAGAACTTGTAACAAGAGAAATATTTGTATATGACAGATGGTAAGCAAAGCGTGAGATGAAAACATGTTCATGCAAAAAAAAAAAAACACATGTATAACATGCACATAAAAATATCATTGCAATATAATCCGGACAGAGACGAAAAAAAAGTCCAAACCACTTAACTTTCTGCATCGACCATCGCAAACCAATACGTCGGCTAGATGAGCAAGATGCTCTCTCTATCACTGCTACAAAAAAGATGCTCTCTCTATATGACCACTATAACAAGTGGTTTTGTGAATTCCGACTTTCAGGATTGAAAAGAAATGTTAGAATTAAAAGGTTACTAATGTATATGTAAAAATCGGTTACATGCACATAAATATAGATTTAAATATAATTAAAATATGTCTTTTTATTGCAAACTAATTAAAATATGTCTAGATACATCTAGTCTACCGACATTCCTTTTTAAACGGAGGAAGTACTACTTATGCACCGAGCACAAAACTTATCGTCTTTTTTCGCAATATAATTCGCCTGTAAGACTCCGACATCAACATCTGCTCCATCCATGTCAAAATGCGAGGAGATTTTGTTTTGAAACTTGTTTGTCAAAATATGAGGAGTCTGAACGTGAGACGGTGAGAGGTCTACGTGGCAACGAGTTTTCCTTACCGGGAACGGATACAGAGAAACTCAGTCAACCTATGGGCCGCCATCGCCATGGCCCTGCTTCGGTATATTTTTTTTTAACAGGGAATGGCCCCGAAGGGCCTGGAGTTTCCATTAATCTTCAGCGACAGAGTTACATTTTACACTAAGGGACTCAAGAGAAACATAAATTACAAACAAGTCCCTATATTTTGCACATAGGACCTCAAGATGAAAATAAGAAATACAATCAAGGCCTGCTCCTTCTCCGCCGCAAATTGGCGCTGCCGCACAGTCACCTTCATCGTCGCCGGGGACGAAACCACTTGGGGCGATGAAGGGGGGAGCACACTGCACTGCTAGCAAGGGCCTCCGCATCGGCAACAAGGCCTGGAGGTTGATGAGATTCCTTGCATCGCCGGTCGGAGGAAACCGTCCCCGATGAGGAAGGCAGGAGTGGTCGCCTTTCGACCATCTTGAACGACGACGAGCAGAGCGTCGCCGTGAGGAATCTCCCTGGAGAAGTAGAACTCCTCCCCTGGTGCGACTCCAGTAGCGAGCAAGCACAGCCTCGAAAACTATCTCCACTCACGCCACCACGACGAGGAACAGAGGCAGTGCCCAGATTCATGCTATCACCACCAGAGACGCGATTTACGAACCTTTTTATTGAAGAGGTCACAGAAAAGACGATGTAGTCCGCCTCCTCCATCCTCAGGAGCTTGGCAAACAGCTTCATCTTCTCCGCCATGCAGCAGAAGAGGTTCCAAAACTTCTGCAACACGAACCCCGCACCAGCACCTTCAGATCTGATGATGAAGCGACGACACCAATCCCTCTCCTCGCCTCCACGGCCGGCCAAGGGAAATCCGCGCCACCACTCGTCGAGACACGAAGATTTGGTGCAGAACCGAGCTTTATTGTACAGGATCTTTTCTCTTCTCCACAAACCGCCATCACCTCCCACCTCAGGAGCTCGACGACGCCAGCGGAGAAGATCTGCCGGACGCAGCTCGACGGCGCCGGTAGCACCCGAAACACCACATGGGCAACACCTAGATCCAAACTAACCCTACCTCTAAACCTAAATCTACTGCTGTACAGAGGAGGAAGCCCTCCTAGACCATCTCTACACCAACCAGCGCAAGCGCCGGCGGCGAGAGCGGCCGGGATCTGGCCCGGCGGTGGACTCTCTGTAACAGCCACGGCTGTACACGACGTCGAAGGTGGCTAGTTAGGTACCGTTTGTGTGTTTGGTTAGCTGCTGCGTCAGCTGGGTTGTGGTATATACAGACTTGGATCCGGATATCACAGCAGGAAATAAATGAACAGAAGTTCCAGCTCCTTTCTCTCCCTGCCGTGTTCGGCTTGCTTCCTCTCTCGATCCCCTTCTGCTGTTCGTCGTCTCGATCGAACTCACGCCGCGATTCCTTCGCTGGCAACGGGTAGTTACAGTGGTATCAGAGCCACCGATTCCTCCACTGAAAATCCTCCACAAAAATCTCAGAAAATCTCCACAAAAAATTTCCCCATCTAATTTGCTTCGTTCTCCACCGATTTTCCCAATTTTCCTTGCTGAGATCCGGTTGGTCCAGTAGTGGGTGTCGCGATGGCGCCTCCGAAGCCGTCCCCGCAGACCGAGTTCGTGCTCGCAGCCATGAGTGATGCCACGGCGCGCACCGAGGAGACGCTGACGGCGATCCGTACCAGTCTGGAGCAAGTCCAGTCTCGGATTGGCTCGCTGGACTCGCGGATCGGTCTCCTCGACACGTCCTACTCACAGGTGGCGAGCAACCTCGACAACAACTCGAGGGCGGTGGGCGACCACACCCGGATCATGGACGCCATCGAGCGCCGCCAGGAAACCATGAATAAGCAGATGACGGCGTTGGCGGAGGCCGTGGCGCGGCTCGACAAGGCTAAAACGCCGCTCACGGTCGATCTCAGCTCGCCGGACACGGCGGTGGATCGCGGGCATAGGGACGGAATTCTTCTCTCACCTACGGCGGGAGGGCGTGGAGCGCCATCACCACCGGCGTTCGGGACAGGGTCTTCATCGAATTCTCGACCTCCAGCTCCAGGCACGGCGGCGTTGGCAGCGGATGGTGCGCGTTCTCGGGGCAGACCACCGGATGAGCACCTTGGTGGCGGTAGAATGGTGACTCCGAAGATGAATTTTCCCAAGTTCGACGGCACGTTTCCGAAGCTGTGGCGCGATAACTGCATCGACTATTTCCAAGCTTGCAATATTGCTCCCGCGTTGTGGCTCACTACGGCCAGACTCAACCTAGAAGGTAATGCTGCCATTGGTTTCAAGCATACAAGCTGCGCCACGAGGTACTCACTTGGCATCAATTCATTACGGCTGTGGAAGAAAAGTTTGGTGTAGATGATCACCGTCACTTCATGACTGGACTGCTTAATTTGAAA
This sequence comes from Poa pratensis, assembly GCA_947311845.1. Taxonomy (NCBI): domain Eukaryota; kingdom Viridiplantae; phylum Streptophyta; class Magnoliopsida; order Poales; family Poaceae; genus Poa; species Poa pratensis. The sequence goes on from CAMZMU010000085.1 coordinate 108,783,317, forward strand.
CAAAAGGGGACAGTAGAAGAATATTGCACATCATTTCAGGACCTTATGTTCAAATTGTGTAGCCATAATCCATATTATGATGGAACTTTGTTTGTGGGTCATTTTCTCAAAGGACTGAAACATGAGATCAGGCTTGCAGTTGCTTCTCAGTTGCCCGAAACAGTCGACAGAGCAATTCTCTTAGCTCATGTGCAGGAAGATCTAGCATCTCAAAAAAAAGCCTTGGATCAACAAGCCAGTGTATGCTCAAGCTGGACTAGCAAAACCAGAGGCAACAGAACCAGTGCACAAACCACTTCACGGTGATTTATGGAAGGAGAGGCAACTCAAGGAGTACAGGCGTTCCAACGGCCTGTGCTTCCGATGCGGAGACAAGTATGATCCCACACATGTTTGTGCAAGCAAAGCATCTGCAGCAGTGCATGCTCTATCAGTGGAAGATCATGGAGTAGAGTTATCGACAGAGGTGCTGAACTTGTTAGAACTCCAAGATATAGCAGAAGCTCAGCAATTATCACTTTCTCTGAATGCATTGTCAGGAGCTGCTGATGGCAATTCTGTACAGATTCGGGCCTTAGTACAGAATCAAGTCATGCTAATTCTAGTGGACACCGGCAGCAGTCATAGTTTCATCAGTTCAAATTTTGTAGCTCGTTTGCAGTGCCAGCTTTCAGATATTCCAGCAGTAACAGTGCGTGTGACAAACAATGAACTTATGCACTGTGATAAGATGGTGAAACAAATGTCCTGGTGGTCCCACGGGGAGACATTTGAGCACGATATGCGTGTACTTCCATTGAGTGCGTACGATGCAATTCTGGGCATAGATTGGTTGGCTCAACAGGGAGACATGTTCTGTAACTGGAAGAAGAAGACACTAAAATTTGTACATAAAGGCAAGCCTGTGGTGCTTACAGGAATAGCACAAACCGATCTCAACTCTGTGACTGAAGATGGTGCTTTGGTTGCTCCTGAGATGGCGGCAGTTCTGAGTGATGCAACAAGGATGAGGAGTCGTGATTTCGATGGCTTGATAGGGTGTAGTTCAGATGTTTGGCTGCTGGGTTGTATATTAGTGGCGCTTGTTACTGGAGATGAGCAGCTTGCGGCAGGGTGGAATACTGATGGATCGCATGATGATTGGCAGAAGGAAGTACTTACGAGGCTTGACGCTGGATTAATTGGTACGCAGCTGGAACCATTGGCTGCAATTGCAACGTCATGCTTGAGCTATGAACCAGAAGACCGTCCAAAGATTGCTGATGTTTGGAAGTGTATTAGAGGCTCAGGGATGAAACCTGGTGGTCATGATTTGTCTGTTGTTGATGATCTTGTAGCTCAGAAGAGTTATAGGTGTTTGCTCCTCAGTGAGTTGTCCTCAATATGCTTCGGCCCAGCTGTTGAGTCTGGTGAAGAAGGGCAACGCCGCAATTCCACAGGTGCTCATCAAATGGAAGGAGATTCCGGCTACTTCGGCAACCTGGGAGGACATGTACGTCTGCCAACACAAGTTCCCTGACGCTGTTGCTTGAGGGCAAGCAACATCTCCTGGAGGGGGTGATGTAACAGCCACGGCTGTACACGACGTCGAAAGTGGCTAGTTAGGTACCGTTTGTGTGTTTGGTTAGCTGCTGCGTCAGCTGGGTTGTGGTATATACAGACTTGGATCCGGATATCGCAGCAGGAAATAAATGAACAGAAGTTCCAGCTCCTTTCTCTCCCTGCCGTGTTCGGCTTGCTTCCTCTCTCGATCCCCTTCTGCTGTTCGTCGTCTCGATCGAACTCACGCCGCGATTCCTTCGCTGGCAACGGGTAGTTACAGTCTCAAAGACCTGACGAGAGAGAAGAGAGAGGAAAAGGGGTCTAGATTGTGTATCGGTTTCCCTGCGTCGGTATTATCCCTAGCCGGCTACCTCCCGATCCCCCTCACCGCCGGCGTCCCCCTCTCCACCGCCACCGCTCCGCGTCGCGCCGTATTCTCCCCACGACCGGCGCGCCGCCGCTGCCCTTGCGAGTCCCCGCCCCGCTCCGGTTACCTCGACCTGCCGCTCGATGGCGAAGGGGAAGTCGGTGGTCGCGGAGCTCGCGGCGTCGTTCAGCGGCGTCCAGGTCGCCCCGCGCCGGAAGCCCGCCGCGAGCGTGCCGCCAGGACCAGCGGCGTCCTCCTTCTGTAAGCTCCCCGTTCCTACCCCTCGTATCGTAGTAGTTCGTATCTTACGGACCCTCTGTTTCTCTTCCTCCTCCTAATTCGTATGCTATTGTTATGTATGTACAATTGGAGGTATAAGATACTCGTGCATGTTAGTCATCTCATAAACTCAGAAACTCATTTGCCCTATTATGCTGTCAGCCATGGGTGCGTGCCTGTATCGCTTAGCATCACCAGCTTGGCGATCAGAGCCCTCTAAAACATGAATTTTGCGTTCACCTGTTCATCATGGGTAGGAAAAGGCGACTGCAAGCTTTCTGAACGTGCGCGAATATGGTTCTCCGTGGGAAGGTGTAGTGGATGTGGTTAAGGCTTCACTTTAGTCAGTCGTTCCACCAGGAACGTTTAAAATTTTCAAGCAATCAAACACTACATTGTTCCAGTGTTGCTAGTAGTACGATACATGGATTGAAAAGTTCCAACTAGTTGCTTTGGCCATGGAATTTATTCGTTCATGTTCACCTTCATTCGTGCCACATGCTAGACCAGAATAGCCCGAGTGCTTCCTTAGATTGCACCTGTGGATTTGATGTATCATCTGCAAAATGATAATTCAGATTGAACTAATTCAGATTCTCCCGTGAAGAAGGCCAGGCCTCGGAAATTGGTCAGTTTGTGCATGGGCGTCCTTGGTCAGAATCTTGAAGATATTATCGCTGATATTTCTGAATTTACTGCCTTCTTTCCACCCCACATAAAGGTACCAATTTACATCTATGGTTATAGATGGTTCTTCTCATGTTTCATCCTCACCTTAATGCCCAACGAACTTTGTACTCGAGATTTGTATTTGATGAAATATTAAGTTTGCAACTGAAGCCCAATTAACTGACTAGGTGACCCAGTAGGAAAATCAGTTGTTTGTGAACTTAGCCTTGGACATACATAAATCAAATCAAAACTGAGTCAGGGTAGGAGGAACAGTGTATATTACGTACAAGTGAACGCCAGAATGAGGTTTTGAGCCCATGACCTCAACCACAAGAACCTTGTGTCTACCAGTACAACTAGACAACATACTCGCCTATTATTCCTTTTAGACAATGATTTGAAATGCCGACTTCTTCTAGCAATTTAGTATATATGGTACACGCTGGCTCTCCCTCTTTCTGCAAATGTACTTTTAACACTTCAAGCACAGAAGGCATTTAAGCAACACCAAAAAATATGTGTTTTGCTTTCTTTCCTTGCTGCGGAATCTTGAATCTTGATGAAGTGACAGCACATAAGACATACAAGTTAAAGTTGGGAACACTAGGAGACCGCGGAATTCAAGTGTTGACCAATAATAAGAAAAATATTGTTTGAATAAGGTTTTCTAACCTCCTTATAGAATCTTGATGACACGACAACACATAAGACATACAAGCTAAAGTTAGGAACACTAGGAGACCGCGGAATTCAAGTGTTGACCAATAATAAGAAAAATATTGTTTGATTAAGGTTTTCTGACATCCTTATAGAATAGTAACAAATCACAGTATGTTTTACCTAATGTTTAAGTATAAATTTTGGTATACTGAAAAGAAAAACTTATGGTTTATCTATGACACATAATGTCACTTTCCTCAATGCACTGTAGTTCCTAGTTATCTACTGATACCAGTACATCTAAGTGATAGTTGAGCTAATTGTATGATACAGTTGGCAATTCTTTCTATTGCAAGGAGGAGAAGGCTACTGAGTGACGAAGTTCTGGTTTCTCTTGCTGATAGCTCCTGGAAAGTCCTAGATATATCTGGGTCTGATGTTACAGATGTTGGTTTGTCTACTGTGGCACGCATTTGTAGTAACTTATGGGCTGTTGATATTAGGTAAGCTTTGGTGCTATGTGGCTATTAATTGGAGTAAGTTAAACAGGATGTCTAGTTCATGATTCCATTATATTGATGATATATCTTCTCATGCAGTCGATGTGAAAAAATAACTGCTGCTGCCGTTTCGGAGATTATATGCCACTGTCCATCCTTGGAAATATTGAGATGCGGGTATTTTCTTTTACCTCTAATTAAATGCATCTATAAGCTTAGAGTTACTTTTTGGTCTACATAAACGTTTTACTTTTCTGTTTCTTATGCTTGAGGGTAACTTAAGTCATCTAGTTGCCTACGTCATTATTATTTTGTCTCTACGTTTTGTGGATAACTCAAATTGCATGAGTGTATCGATTAATTCCTACCTGTAGCATGGTTGAATTCACTAATCATATGAAATTGTGAATGCCAGCCTTTTCTTATCCAATAAATCTGAATTGTTCAAATCAGCTATCTAATTATTCTATATGCCACTCTATTTCGAGTGGTGATTGTTGGAGTTGCTGAAATAAAATATACGCACTTCATAACTGAAAATTAGATTGTTATTCATCTAACTGACAGTTAGCAAAAAGGAAAAAAAAACAATTGATTAGACCCAATATCAATGGTCAATATGTACCACCTGGTGGTATATGGTCAATATGTATGTATAATCTGTTTGAGCTTCCCTCCTTAGCTCAAGTGTAAATAACTAGTTGAAGCCTTGATAGAAACTTGTTCAATGCTCTGTACTTTGTCAGTGTTGGCGAGTTCTATAGTTTTCATTTGTGGACTGCTTATATTCCCCATAGCAGGATATGAAAAGGGGCTTTAATTCCATGATTGCAGAGGCTGTCAAAGAAGCGAATTCACTGCACGTGGGTGTGTCAATCTTTTAAAACCCAGACTGAATTCTCATGAAGAGGATTCCTGGGAGGAACTTGAAGCGGTAGATATTGGCAGCGGCGCAGAGTCTTTAAGATGGCTAGTTTGGGTAAGCATGCAAGTTCTTTCATCTCCAAACAACTGCTTACACATCCACAATTAATTAATTAACAATTTTCCCTGTGTGTTTCGTCTTTTGCATGTCTTATAGCCCAAGATAGATGACTACTCAAAGGATATTCTTGCTGAAGAGTGTCCTCGTGTTACGGTCAACCCGCAGCGAACACTTTTTGACCTATGTGGATCCAAGATCCCAACCGAAGCATTGGCTAGTGTACCACTAGACCATTCTATTGTAGAAGATATTGATCCGAAAACATGGGCGGTTTCTGCCGCCCCTCGAAGGATAGCTCATCCTCCTCTTCCAAACGTCCACCTGAAATACCAATTGCGGAGAGGTTCAGACTAGCGTACGTGTCGAGGGAGGCAAGGCTGGCACCAAAGAGGGCCAAGAGTGAAAGGCGGCATCGACGCCGTGCTCAAAGAGACTTCTGGATGAATGATATTGACGCCAAATCTGTCGCCCTCGCGAGTAAATACCTGAGCAACAGCTAGTGACGATGGTTCTTGTGTTGTTTTGAAATGCATGGGAGGAATGTTGAGCTGTAACAAATTAACGGCTGCAACCCTTGTCAGGAGCAGCAGTGGCAGCATCGATGTATTCAACACAATGAAAACTGACAGTTCTGTATGAGATTTATGGTAGATTAGACGTGTGTTTATAGTACTGTGCTCAAGTAAGCCATGTGAGTTCAGACAAGCTATATTTGAAAGTACATTTTTGAACTACAGTACAGCATATTTATTTCATCCTCTAAAGTCACAGTTCCTAAAAGATGAGGCTACAATGTTGCATACTACTACGAAGTTGCAATTCCTACATCTGAAAAATGTTACAGTTACAACAAGAACGGAGCCATTTAACGGGTGGTGTCAATTTGAAGATGAAGGAGGTTGTTCAGGAGGGACTGCAAGGATGCTCAAGACTAATGGGGCGGGTCGCAGCTGACGTGTATCATTTGAGACGGAGCTGGGTGTCATGTAAGCCAAGTATAGAGTTTGGAGGATAATCACTCCGTTTCTTCTGCCTTATGGAACCTGCGATCGCTTCTTCAGATGGGATGGTGTCCTTGGTTCACTGTTTCTTGTTTCTCACCATTTGGCTAGAAGTATATTAGATTTTACTCTTTTGTGTTTTTTGTTTTGTTTTTAAGGCTTGTAAAACTATGGTGGTGACGCGTTGAACATTTATATTTAGATTTCTATTGACCGAAATACGGGAGAAAATCCCTTTCATTTAAAAAAGTACCTACTAATTACTCGTTACACATGGGTTGAGTCGATGGTGCATCATACTACCATATATAGGATAGTAAGATAAATGTTTCGTTCATTATGTTGTAAAGTCATTATTCATTTGAAAACCGCTATGTGACCCAATTGTGTCTCTTATTTTTCAGTTATATGCGCCTCATCATTTTTGCCTCCTAAAATACATGTTACCCCCTACGTTTATCCAGACTATAGGAGGTCTAAATCATGCAGAGCTACTACTTTTATTCTCCATTCCCAACATGATGCCAATCACGGCAAGCAAGCATTTAGCTATTTAGCGTGCCCATGAATTCTTTATCGAAGAAATCATGATGAGACAAGATCGTTTCTCTCCTCCTACTACTAGGACAAGTGTCTGTGTGCACAGTTCTTCAGCTCGGTCGATCGTAGGCGAGGCGAGCCAGAGCCGTAACGACGGCGCCGATGGGCGATCTCATGCGCGGATCTTCGTGGATGCACATGGAGGCAACCGTGAGCACCTCCTCCAAATCCATGGACGGATACCGGCCCTGCAGCGCCGGGTCTGCCATCAGGCGGCGGAACTCCGCCCTGTCTTGCAACAATATCCGGGCCTGAACCAACAGCAAACATCACAATCGATTATTCTTCACAACATTCATGTCCAAATTAATAAGAAGAGGTAAATCTGCGAACATTTACCCATATGACAAGGCACCGATCTTCCAAGGCGGCCTGCTGGGGCCTATACGCGCGGCGCCCCGTGATCATCTCCAGCAGCACGACGCCGAAGCTGTACACGTCGGACGCCACGGACACCTTCCCGGTCATGGCGTTCTCTGGGGCAAACCTACCGACTGTTGATCTGGAGAATTCCCGGGCTTCGCCAGGTTCATCGAGAAGCTGGCCGACCTTTGCGAGTCCGTACTGAGACAGCTTTGGTGGTACCCGTCTCCGTCTCCGGCGAGCAGGATGTCTGAACCTCGCAGGCATCGGTATGCCACGCCTTTGCCGTGCAGGTACTCGAGCCCCCTGGCCACGCCGGCGGCCACGTTCATCCTCGCGCTCCAGTCCAGCCGCGCTTTGTCTGGAGAGAGGTCTGATGATCGAATTTTACTGTGGAGGTGATCTTCCAGGGAACCCAGCGGCATGTGCTCGTGAACCAAGATCCGGTGGGTGCCGTCCGCGCAGAAGCCAACGAGGCTTGCGATGTTGGGGTGGCGCAGCTCGTTGAGCATCAGCACGCGGGCGAGGAACTCGCCGTTGCGTTGCTCCGGTGATCCAGCACGCTCGACGAGATGCTGGGGCTTCATGGCAACCACCTGTATACAGATCGCTGTGCATGATGAATGATCGTTCTTTTCCCTCACAAGAAGTTAGCTGGCTATGAGTGGAGTGGATTCAATTGATCGTACCTGGTTCACTCTCTTGAGCCGCCCTTTGTACACGCACGGCTCGTCACCAGGGACGAGGTTGGCGTCTCTGAAGCCCCAGGCCGCCGCCGCGAGCTCCCTGACGGAGAAGGTCCGAGCGGCCGCAGCGACATTATCTTTGTGGTGGTGCGGATCGCCGGAAGTCCTCTTTCTCGCACCCAGGCAGGGGAAGCAAGCCTCCATTGCTCTGTTTCGCAGCTCAGCGAGCTAGCTATGCCTGCGCGTGAGACGCCGATGATCTGCTCCGTGGTCTGTCGACCAGCTGATGCGGCCACGAGGTTGATGCTGCCAAACACCATGGGATCAACGGCTGTGGTGCGAGCTCGCACTGGTGTACTCTTTCCTTTTCTGGTGGCAATGATTTGTCCATATCTGGAGCCGGTGCAGCGAGAGAGCAGAGCAGAGCATTTTTTTTTTTGTTTTCTCAAGAGAAAACCTGTGTATATGTACTTGATCCTTGAGTTCACAAAATTCAGAGATATCTTGACGAGCTAGAAAATTATGGAGAATAAGCTCCGGTTCTCGTAAACATGGTTCACGGCCAAACAGGTGAATATAACTACGCTTGGTTTTTGCACTGACCCGAAACACTAAGCAAGCTACCGTCCACTACTTGTTATTCTCCAGTCCCAACTTGTTGCCACTCACGGCAAGAAAGTAGTATTAGCTTGAACATGAATTCATGACTGATGACACGAGATCGTTTCTCTCCTACTAGGCTAAGTGCCTGCCTGTGTGGATTTGGAAAGTGTTCTTCAGCTCGGTTGGTCGTAGGCGAGTCGAGCCAGTGCCGAGACGACGGCGCCGATTGGCGATCTCATGCGCGGGTCTTGGTGGATGCACATGGAAGCAACCGTGAGCGCCTCCTCCAAATCCATGGACGGGTACCGGCCCTGCAGCGCGGGGTCTGCCATCCGGCGGAACCCCGCCCTGTCTTGCAGCAATGGCCAGGCCTGAGCCAACAGCAAACATCACAATCGATCGATCAGTAGCAACATATATTCATGTTCAAGTAAGCAAGAAGCGGCGAATGTGTGAAAAATTAATTACCCATATGCCAAGGCTCCGATCTCCCTCGGCGGCGAGGCGGTCGAATGCCCTGCGCCCCGTGATCAGCTCCAGCAGGAGGACGCCGAAGCTGTAAACGTCCGACGCCGGTGTCAGGCGCCCCGTCGTGGCGGTCTCGAGGGCAATAACACCGGCTGTTCTGTCGAAATCCCGGCCTTGGAAGTGTTCATCAAGAAACTGGCCGGCCTTCGCCAGTCCATACGGAGACAGCTTTGGCCGGTGGCACCCGTCTCCGTCTCCGTCTCCGTCTCGTCTCCGGCGAGCAGGATGTCTGAACTTCCGAGGAACCGGTACACCGCGCCTTTCTCGTGCAGGTACTCCAGTGCTCTGGCGACGCCGGCGGCGACGTTCATCCTCGTGCTCCAGTTCAGCGGCACCTTCTCTGGAGAAGGATCTGACGGTGGTTAATTACGACAAACAAACTCAAGGCGATTCAGCAGAATTAAAGATCTCGTATAGCAACTAGGACACATACCGTGGAGGCGATGTTCCAGAGAGCCCAGCGGCACGTACTCATGGACCAAGATCCTGTGGGTGCCGTCGGCGCAGAAGCCGATGAGGCCGACGAGGTTGGGGTGGCGCAGCGCGTCGAGCATCAGCACGCGAGCGAGGAACTCGCTGTTGAGTTGATCCGCGGGTTCATGACGACCGTCGAGATGCTCGAGCTTCAATGCGACGAGCTAGTACATGCAGTAATTTGCCCCTCCCTCAGTCGACATACCAAATACAGTGTGAAACTAAGCAAGAAAGAGTTAGCTGTTGATCGTACCTGGTTCTTAAGCTGAGCTCTGAACAGGCTGGGCTCCTTGCCAGCGACGACGTATGCGTCGTTGAAGCCCCTGGTCGCCGCCGCGAGCTCGTCGACGGAGTACGTCCGAGCGGCCGCAGCGACATTGTTGCGGTGGTGCGGGTCGCGGGGAGCTGCTTCCAGCGGCGGCGCTGGCTCGCTCCTCTTTCTCGCACCCAAGCAGGGGAAGCAAGCTTCCATTGTTCTGGTTCACAGCTCAGCTCAGCTAGCTAGGCTTGCGCGTGAGACGCCGATCTGCTCCGTCGCCTCTCCTGTCGACCAGCTGATGCTGCCACGAGGTTGATGGCGGCAACACTGTGGGATCAACGGCTGTGGACTGTGGTGTGGTTTTCCTTTTCTGTTCGTATTGGCAAAGTCTTGTCCATGTGAGCCAGTGCAGTGAGAGAGCAGAGCAGCTTGCACCGGAGAAGATAGTCGCGGAAGTAATTGATTGGTTTCCCAAGAGAGCTGAGCAGCCGGTCCACGCCCAACTACCATGCTGCCACAAAGAGATATATATGGGGACGAAGAGCATTTCCTTCTTTCATTCTTTGATCGTTTTCCCGAGGGAAAATCTGTGTACAAGTAGTTGATCTTTGAGTTCAAAGTTAGTACAGTGGGCTTGGTTAAACCGCCTGTAATTTTCAACACCAGAACTGAAAAACGTGGGTCAGGATTTCACACATTCAGTTTTGGCCATTCATCCGCTCGCTCAAAGGTTTGTTAAGTTCACTGGAGAAAACTGACTAGTTGCAAAACACAATCACCTCTTTCTTCTTAACTCGCCTTCTCCTCTTAAATATCACTATTTCCCTTTAGGTGTTACTTATTGACGCACTTCAGGACTTGCACACTGTTTGTTAAAGCAACTGCCTTCCTTTTCACAGTGAATATCTTATCTTTCTTCAAACAAGTGCAGTGGATATCTCTCTCTTCGAACAAGTGCAGTGAATATCTCTTTCTTCGAATAAGTGCAGTAAATATCATGGACTTGTAATGAAAACAATATATAAAATTGTTATAGCCGTTCTTGGAATAGGAATTCATGGGCAACGTAACAATATGAATACTGTTACAACATACAGCTACCAGACAAACAAATCAGCGGATGTACTGGTTAATTAATCTCTGCACCATCGAACACCTCAGAAATTCATTACATTAATCGGCTTGCCCATTCTAATAACCTAGAAGCGGAGAGCGAATAGAAAAGAATGTAAAGAAGATAAAAATGGAGGCGGCAAACCAATCAAGATTCTGCAGGAAATTACAGCATTATACACAGATAATCTAGTAAGACCGCCCAACCTTTCCTGTACCTTCACACCTTCTAGACAAATCTTAGAATGTGTGGTGACCTCGTGGACAAAAAAAATGAACACTGCACAAAACAATGAGCAAAAACTCTTCTAGATGAAAAATCTCTCCTTCGACACATCTAAGCCTTGCCTTTCCTTTTAGCATCTAATGCCTGCATTGATTCAATTCAGCCATGAAAACATGAGCGAGAATTTAACTCAGAATCATACACTGTACCAAAAAAAAAAGGTTCAGCATCAAAAGTGCCCTACATAAGAGATACCTTATTCTGGAAAATTCTCATGACCAATACGATTAGATCGCGTAACCTGCAGAAGTTATCGCTTAAATCAGATCTATGATGTTTACCTTTGTCAAATAAAATAACAAAATTACGTTAAACAGAAGGTTGGCAGGTGAGAAGATAATGTCAATAAGGTAAGAGTGGGTACCTAACATCGTTATCCTCGTTATTCGGCTCTGTTATTCCCTGTGTATTAAATGGTAGATTTAAACCCCCAGAGCTTACTAAAACAAACTGAGTAGTTCGTCCATTGGGAATTTTCGCCTGTGAAGGAAAAATAAATATAAACAAGTCAAATATTATATGTCATCCACAATGCTTCAGGAATCATAAATACTGAGTCAATCAACGTGCATGTCGGAGAATGTACCTGTAGATTTGGTGAATATTTCTCGTCAATGACAACCTCATCTTTCTGGCTGATGTTAATTTGGTATCCTGTTCGCTTAAGCACCAACGTCGCATGTTCCCATTCATCAGGAGAATACCCCTGCTGTGCAAAGGAAGACATATGTCAGCCTCAACTTTTCAATAACCTTTCTATTTCCTCATGGGTATAAGCTGAATCACACCATGCAGCAGACCCAAGGTCATTGCAGTCAGTCAACTAACCTGGATAGGGAAAATGAGCCATGATGATATTTAATCAATTAATCCTATCTCAAAACATTACAAATTATGAAACTTGAAAGATCAGAGTTGGTGTTCTAGCAGAACCAGCTGACAGCCATATATGCACGGATTAAGTGACTCCATCCATCAATGCAAACAGGGTTTAAGTGACTTCATCCATCAGTGCAAACACGGCTTAAGTGACTTCATACATCTAGACTAGCTTCCTCAAATCAACAGCTCTACTTCATAGGAATTTCCCACAATTTCCCAAAATTATGATTTTTTTCTATTTCCAAAATATTTCTCTGTAGAGCTATATGACTAATCCTGAGAAGCTTGCTCCAAAACCCAGGTAGTTTGCTTTAATCCCATCTTACTTGTAGTTTAGAAGAAATTATGTTAGCAACCTAATGACAGTTGACTTCGCTCAAATCTAACTACTCTAGAAGCATTGTTATTGAGCTAACAAGACGAGTCACTTTCATCTTATAGTTTGGAAGAAAATAGTTAGAGAGCTAGCAGGGTTCGTCTTCAAAGTTCGAAGTGGATGTTCCATAACTCTATATGTAATCATATTTCTCGTTTGATGTGTAATAAATACTTCCAAGACGTACCAGGACATAAACATCAAAGTCAGCTCTCCCCCTCAAAATACAGGTATTGATGTCATTCTGCATATCTGGATCTGCATAATAAAGAATGGAACTTGTATAATTCTGAGAAAAACAAAAATGTTTATGGATAATGCAGCTATGCTAACAGCAATCCAAATTAAGGAAAACATAGCCATGCTAACAGCGCAGCAAGTTAAGGAAAAGGTAACTGTGCATTCATGGGTAAATTTATCCTTCTTTGGTGGCAAACAAGACAAACATCCCAGCTGTTTGATAAAAATCTAACAATTCACATTAGGAACCAAAAGATGAAACACTATTATCATAGGTGACGAGGGCGTCCGTCAGCCCCCAGTCCAGGATATTCCCCTCTTGGCACCTGTCTGTGCGTCCAGTGCCGGCACATGTCCAAATGTCCATGCCCTGACCTGCACACGCCCGAGTTACCGTGAGGGTCGGCTATGATATGAGACCACGCCTCCCCACTTTCCCACGAGGCCGCGATGGCACGGCGGTTCTCTCACCTCCCTCAAGTCGGGCGACCAGCAAACTGCAATTAATAGCACCTAATCTACGATTAGCAGCATAGTCGTGCGACTAGCTCCCCTAGTCGAGACGAGCCCCCTATTACGATTAGATGATTAATCTACGACTAATCATCGATTAGTCATCTAATTTGAATCCTTGATTGTCATTCCTTCTTACCGCCTGTAGCCAGGAGGTCCCGGGTTCGAGTCGCGGTCTCCTCGCATTGCACAAGGCGAGGGTAAGGCTTGCCACTGACACCCTTCCCCAGACCCCGCACAGCGCGGGAGCTCTCGCACTGGGTACGCCCATTGTCATTCCTTCTTTTTGCTGTGCTGTCTACAAGACTCCCCCTTCAACATAGTGTAACACAAACATCCATGTCTGTAAATCATCTTATAATAAAATGTGTTTTCCCCAGCTTATACCATTACCACGACTATTTAGTTTTTTTCTTCTAATAAAATGTGTTTTTTCACAGCTTATATCATTGCACGACCATTTAGTTTCTTCAAATAAAAAAATGCATATTTGAATATTGCTAAACTATTTTGTTCTTTGATAAATCTATATCACTGTGCCACAGTTCTACCTTGGAAAAAGGTATGTATAGAGGTAAATATGCAGCAGAACAAAAGCTAAAATGTAACAGAAAATGCATAAAAAGACATTTTATATGTAGATGAACCTTCCATTTTACCAACATGATGCATTGGACTGCTAAGTAGTAGTGTCTAGGTATTTTATAATTTAAAAGTGATAATACGTCAACTATAAGTGCTGATCCAACTAAATTAGACCAGAGCATGACAGTATTACAATCCATTCTACCAGGGACAAAACGGAGGCAACTATATACACATCATAAACTTACCACAAGATATCTTATTCTCGCCATTAGCAAATTTTCTCACCAAATCGCCCTACAATCAATAGGAGCAAATGAACTTAAAATATGAAGAAGAGCACTGTGGGTAAAACTAATACAAAACTATCGGCATGACAAATTCATGTATCCGTGGAGCACACAATTCCATATCAGAGTATCAGACCCATGAATTTAGGAAAAAGGCAAATACATTTCTATCAACATGATAAAAAAAAATATGGTTGACTGAAGCCCAAAAAGAACCATCAATGAGAATTAGCATGTGCACTTGTTGTGCAAATTGTTATTAAAAAGGCAAGAACCAAGAGACACATGGCTAAACAAGTATTTTTTAAAGTAAGTCAGATGGTTGCAGGCTTATGCCTACATCAAATCAACAAATAGCATTTTAATTTTTAAAGGATAGGATTCTGTTTTAAAAGCTGTTCTTCAGGCTGGTTCCCACTCTTGTGAAACAAATGATCAAACAAAAATAACAGAACAAGATCAACCAACCAGGCCAAGAGAATGTGAAATTAACTAACTAGTCTGTACCAATAGATGGGACATAAACAGCAAGCAAACACCGACAAGAAGAAAATACAAAGAAAGCTTCAAAACCTAAGGTTGGCAACTCATGTCTTATACAGTTGTACAAAATGTGAATATTTCAAATTGCAAGGGCAACATTTCAGTAAGTACAAAGGAGGAGACCGAGCCCATAGTGAGCATGATAGTGTTTAATGCACGTGTATCTGCTCCCCTGTTTGCAAAAAAATGATGTTCCATATTGTCTACGCTAATTTCGAAACTCGAGTGCTACCCAAAATTTGATATAGATTGACCACATAGGCTTGCAGTTTGTGAAATAAAATTGCTCTTAAAGCATACTTATTAACAACCTGACGGCCATTATCATCCATAGGAGTGCAGTCTACAGCAAGACGAGTGCCAACATCATCTGCGGTAACCACATAGTCATACATCGTAGCACCTGAATATCAAAATATATAGAAGTAGTCAGTAAAACATTTTTTCTCTGATCATTAACACATGTTGGAGGACAAATTCCATTTACCTTCAATAGATTGACTGGTGCCATCTTCAAGACAGCGAACCCACTGAAAACATCTCAGTGTGAAAGGTCTATCGGAGGGTTAAAAAATTCAAGGGAAGATACAAGAATCACAATCAAGAGTCAGAACACAGCATACCTGAAAATTACAAAGTGTAGTACCATTTGTAGGGAAACCACATGCCGTTAAAGTAATTCCTGGTCTAGGCTCACCGACAATTTGAAATCCCTCAATACCAGGTAACGGATCACCTAGGTTAGAAGCACGTGTATATCAATAGATATGATCTGGAACCTTTTGTAGTTACACAATTAGCACTTTATTTACCATCAGCCGAGTACTCATGATTATCATTCATATAAAACTCGTCATCTAATCTTGCTTCTCTAGGACCAGTATTTTCTTGAAAATAATTAGAGGGAGCTGATACTATATCCCTGAAAGATATTGTCAGACAAGAAACAAGGTCAACATATTTCCATGTCGATGAGACATTTTACTGGATTGCTAATAACTGCGGTAGGTAACAATTTCTAAATTTAAACAGAGAGCATACTGATTAAAAGTGGGTGCATGGAACATTTGTTCAGTAGGACCTTGAGCATACTGGGCGACAGTGTTCCTATTCGGCTCCTGTAAATAGGAAGAGTCATGCATGGAGCTACAATGTTACACAAGCAAATTACAGAACCAAATTATCATACCATATTGTAAGATGAGGAAGGTTCGTTTCTTGACGGAGTTTGTTGTTGATGATTGGGATTATATATGTCTCCAGGTTGAGTTGTATCCCCCAAACTGTCCTGGATTAGCATAATAGTCAACTGAGTTTCTTACAAAATCACTTTTGTAGATACAAATATTACTAATAACAGGGTTCAATAATACAGAAGGCAAAAAGGCTGTTGTAACACACAACTCAAGATAAAAAAACATGTAGTCATGCAGAGTCATTCAAAAGCTATTCAGAGAACAACATACATCAATGAGCACTAGTTACATAAAAGTGGTATCTTCTGTGCCCTTTTGTGCCAACTTCATTAAAGGCATAGGCACCACTTTGACATAATTCCCAAACTTGACCGCAAACCATAGCGACTAGCTAGTCTCAAAACAAAAGAGTTCTTTTTACAGTAGCGGGGTTGGGAAAGCAAGGAAAGTCAAGCCCGATGATTCTGTGGGAAGGGACGGATTTCGAATTCCTTTTTCCTTCCTTTTTATGCCACCTCCTCCCAATCCTTTAAGATATAAAGGAATATTTTATTAAGACTAAGTGAAGGTTGGTATGGCCCAATCCCATCATTTAAATGAGAGTGGATCGAGGGAATGGAATCTAGACTATAGATTGAACTAGACTATCAATTCAATATCTAAGAACCTTTTTGTGAAAATGCCCACACACATGTCAAAGATCTGCAATGCCCAGACACACACGCAAAATCCATATGCAGAGATGTCGAACAGAAAAGCGCAGAGGAAAAGGGCTTCAAATAGTCAAATGATTCAGAGTTGGATACTTCACCAGGTTGAAGATACATAGCTGAGATCACTTACATTTAATGATCTGATCTTCCATTGCATCTGTTGGTATAAACGCTGAAATTGAATGGCCAACAAATATATTACATCTGTATGTTAGCCATTGAGTATAGAGTACTAAAAAGACACTGCTAAACTATCATAAATACTCCCTCTGTTTCACAATATAAGCCTTTTTACCAAGCTGGTTTTGCAAGCTAAACTAGCTTGCTAAAAAGGCTTATATTGTGAAATAGAGGTAGTACAAGATTAAGCTTTCTGCATCAACCATCAAGCACAGGAACTGAGCAAACCACCACAGAAATCAAGAAAAAATGTGGTAGGATAACTGACATCCTAACTAGAATAACAAAAGTACTTGTCCCAGAGAGCTATTATGATGACACTTAGAATCAGATGTATCAAGATACATAATCTGTTCAGCTTAACACTTAAAGAGATAAGATACTGAATCAAGGAGTTAATTTACCAACAGCCAGGCCTCTAAAGTCAACCCTAGTAATTTATTCTTTGTAAACAATATAGCACGCAGTCAGCACTCAGCAGTACTACTCAATAGAAGGGAAAACATCTTAAGATAAATTTTGCTAACGATGTGAAGGTATCTATCAGAAAAATGTGACATGATCTAATGCCTAGCTTCTGATAAAGAGTGAATAAGTTTTATTAAAATTAAGCTTGTACTTACAGCAATAAACTGTATCTCTTACCACATCCATAAACACCATACATTACGTTAGCAAAAACAAGTGGGAATGCATGAAGACAAGCATATGTTGTAATAGACTGCAATTAGTGCCAACTAGGCAACACTTGCACATTACAGTAAAATCAAAAATTGGTTAATACCAAGATATGTTCACAATTCAATTATACAGAATTTACAAACAAAGAGTTTTAGCCAACATGATGCAGCTATTATATTGGTAGCACTTGCACATAAATCACTGTTTATGACTGACTCGCTATTATTATCATCCAAGTAAAGAGACTAATTTGGGTAAATACAATAGCATGTACTTTCTAGCAATGAATATTCAACGGAAATTAACCAAATAAGAGTTACCTTTGTAACAGTTGTAATGGTTGAAGCATATATTTGAGGTGGGCGAACATTGTATTCTGCTAACATACCAAGCAATGAAGAAGTGAACAAGTATAATTCTTCTTCTTGAACCTACAAGAACTCAATCGTAAGTTCTTGAATTCTTGATGAGACAATAGCAAAGTATGTAACTTGTAATCTAGTTTACACGAAATGGTTGATCACAGTGAACTGAAATTACGAGATACATCAAACTAGGATTTAAGCTGCATATGCTACTGTGAAGTTAGTGGACACTGGACGTGGACAAAATAAATGCCACCCAATATCTAATGGACACGTAGGCTAGGGAATTGAGGATTCACTTTCATAGACATTGGTTGTGCAATTTATCTAAATCATAGAACTTTTGAGTCGTATGCACCTAATAGTATGCAATGATACAACAAGAGTACATGAGTGCAGCGTCTAAAAGTAGTATCTAAATCCCACATCTTTATATAATTTTGTGACATTATCCGATTTTTTCATATTATGGTATTGAGTGCAGTAATGACTTGTCAGACATGCACAATCTCCGAACACCAAATCCTTTATCAAATCTACTGCCTGAAGCACCTGACATTTTAAGTAATTATTTTCAGTTTTCTAGACACAAGCAAAAAAATGAACATATTATAAAGAGAATTGAGCATACATTCTTGAAATGTACGATAGCACCATACTTTTAGGTCATTTGAAAATCTCATATTTTCTTCAAGGTGGTTTCTCTTCTCGTTCAGTTGCTTCAAAGCACCAGATATGGCGTCTTCCTGCCTCTCATCAACAGCCTGCCGTAGTATCAAACCTTGGTTAGTACATACTATACAAATATGTCATCAAGCAAATGTTATGTATCATTCGTACAGACCATCCTCAAGTCTGCAAGCTTCCTCTCCAGGATATGTTTTTCACTCAGCAACTGCAACTCCTAAAAATATTTTAAAAATAACAACAGTTATGGGTTAAACCGAGGTGATAGAAGAAGGAAAGGATAACACACTTGCGCTTGGAAATATGAGCGTCATACCTTAGAAGTTGCATCAGCAACTTGCTTGCGAAGCAGCAGGATCTCTTCCTCTTGTGTCCGTGACCTAAAGTAAAGCTCCTGCAAACGTCACCAATTTCAGAAACTGAAGCAAATACGGAGAGGGGGCTGTAAAAAGCAAGGATGGCACACAGTTACCTTGGTTTCAGGATCCATCAAACGGGTGTTGGGATCTTCTGCTACCAAGTCACTGTGGCCCTGGAGTTGATGCCTGCCAGCACATGATACGGACTCATTTCTCAAAACAACTGAACACAGTCTAAGAGCGCAGCCACAACAGTTAAGATTCCCACAAGAATGAAGGACCTGGCTAGGGTGTCGGCGAAGGGTTTGGCATCACCATTTTGCAAGGCGTAGTCCCTAGCAGTCCTGGCGAGCTCGTTCCCGGCACGCCGATCTGTGCCGACCAAATCAACCGGCGTGTTGAACGGATCTCGCATGTTCTCCTCCCGTGCCCCTCCTCCTGCAGAAGACGGAATCAGCAGCCTGGTCAATCACATGATACACGCACATGAACGAGCACATACAGGCTGACAAATAACCTAGCCTAGCCTAGCCTAGCTAACCTAACTGCGTGATCCTTAAGAATCTTAACCTGAATCGAATCCCATGGTCAGATTACAAAGACGCGTTTCATTTCAAATTCCTGAACCAGTCATGGAGATAATACTACCCCGGTTCGCATCAATTCGACATGTAATTTCGTCGCCTCTCCTCAGTTCGTGAAAGCCTGCGTCTACAATCGAACTTCAGACCTCGAACACCTCCGCCCGACGATCAGAACCCCCAACAGACTAGGTAACACAGACCACGAAATTAAAATAAAAATCGAGCCCCAGAGCAGGGGCTTCTCAGCCAAGCAATGCATCGGCGCAGCGGCCGTGCGTCGTACTGACCTGCGCAGAGCCCCCGGGCGCGCAAATCCGGGGGAAGGGAAGGCTCGGCGGCCCTTGGCGGACGCCGCCCGAGGAGACCAGTCGCGGTGGTCGGGCGGGCGAGGGATCCTTCGAGGCGGGTTCCGGGACGGGAGGAGGGGGAGGAAGGCTCACCGCGGCTCCCCTCTCGGCTGCCGGGGAAGCGACGAGGAAGGGGCCGGGGGTGGACAGAGACGGAGACGGGGGGCAGAGGAGGACGGACGCCCAGCCCAGCGAGTGAGAGACGGAATGGCAGCGGAGCTCGTGGGTGTCCGTCGTAGAGGGTACGCGTCGTCTGGGCCGGGCCGGGCCGGCTCGGGCGGGGACTCGACCGGGCCAGAATCACGGACCGGGCCAGAATCACGGGCCAGAGTCAAGTCACCCCAACCTTGTGCATAATTTTTGTTGTATCAATTCATTTTTTTTTTTGCATGGTAATACGATTCTCATTGATAAATAAAAGACGAGATACAAAGTACGTATACACCGATCTTACAGATCTGAAAAGATAGGATAAACATATGTGACAAACCAACGCCTATCCATCTTCTTCGGCACCACCGTAGCAACCACCTAAGAAAAAATAGACAGATCACCACTTCACGCGAGCTCGACGCGGCTCCATCGCTGATCATCAGCTTTTCGGATCTCCAAATTAGTTTGCCATCATACAAAACATTGCCGTTGAAAAAATGTGGCGCCCCGACCCGACTGTTATACAGTGAAGTTGTGTGTCACCGGTTAAGCGATACAACCGGAGGTTACGGGTTTACCAATCCCCGGCCAAAACCTTTGGCAGACGTTGCTCGGTATGGATCATCGGCAACGCAACACACCGATTGATGCCTTAACACAGGCACAACCCTCAATGTATAATAGAGAGATCAAGACTTGTGGAACAACTGGCACATCACAGACTCTACGACACAAAGCATTATAGTTCAACTCTTATAATAGAGAAAGATAGCAAATTACAACCAGAGGTCACAGACCCAACATTACAACAAGCGGAAGCAAATTAGGTTGTTCTAAACAACAAGAACCAAATTATGGCCTAAGAGGCCTACAGATAAACATCCAGCGCCAGCTGTTCCGGGATGTCCCAAGCTGCCACCTGGGAACCCAGACTACTCGTCGACGTCCACAAAGAACCCACCTTCGAGGTCGGTGAAGTCCTCCTCTGAAACAAAACAAACGACGTTGAGTTCGACGAACTCGCAAGATTATAAATAGAGCTTTAGCTCGATGAGGCTTTCAAGGTTTTATGACTGTTTTGCATAAAGCTGATTTTATTTATGAAAACATAACTCAATGGCATCGACTAATCAGAATAGTTTTCAAAAGGGGTAAGAGGTGACTATTTTCTTTGATCACCTTTCTCAACATCTACCATCATCAACCACTGTACCTGTTCATCAAAGGCACCTCCCCGAATCACCCTCGAGGAAGTCAACCTTGCATTCTTGAGTGGTACCTCTAGTACCCAGTTTTTAATCATTCCATTAAAGTTATTCTATGATCTTATCGTCCTTTCCCAAGTCGTCCGTAACCGTGGACACGGCTTTTCGAAAAGATTTACCCTGCAGGGGTGTACATTGTTTGCCACGCGTACCGTCCGGCCCATTACCTGCGCATTAGCTCTCTTCCTTGGAAAGCCGGCTGGGTGGGAGCGGTGTCGACTTCTCCCTCGTTAAGGACTTTCCAGGATCATCAGTGGCGGCAGGACACGAGATCACCACACCCTGCCCCACGGCCACTCATTTTCCTAACACCACCATCCTCATCCCAGTTCATACCACCATCATCACGCACGCGCAAATGGAAGACCGAACTAGAAGACCCTGGCTAGCCCCGCCCGAATTATTTAGTCTATGAGGGTTCCTGCAATTGCATAGGCCTCACACATGGTTGCACGCTCAGTCTTGGTTTGAGAGGTAAAGAACTCGCACCTAGGCGGCGAGAACGAGACAAAGCACCACAACCACAGTGGCCTCTCATCCCAACCTTTAAGCATCTTATTACCTGTTACCACAATTCTCCACATCATCTGAACATTTCACACCTGTTTCCAACATGAAATATCCATCGCACGGATAACATTTGCCTAAGCTTGGCTAAGCATCAACATGGCATAATTAAGTAGCTCAGGCCAGCAATACAAACCTATGGTCAATAGGAGGGAAACAGGTAGTGGCATCGGAAACTTAATGTAACTATAGGATACTCTATCCAAGCAAATTGACATTTGAAACCGCATGCAATATTATAGTGGAGAAAATATTTGCGGAAACATAGGATAAGATATGCTCAGAGGGGGGATTACGCTTGCCTTGTTGATACGGCTGGTAGTACGGATCGTCACGTGACGGGGGTGTCACTTCCACTCCGTGATCTACCGATGCACAAGCAATACCGAGATGGAACAGTCAATACACACGGATGCAACAGGTGCAATGCTCAGACACATGATGACATGACATGTTTAATGCACTGGGATTATTATAACAAGTTCCACCAATTTACATGGGGTGGAGACATAATTATTCAACAAGAGAGAAATATGGCTTCATATTTGTTTTAATGTTTTCATGTGCTATAGATCATGTAAACATGCAGGAAAATGATGCTACTGATTAACGCACATTTTTCTGAGCATTTTGATATAAAGAACACATTTTTCAGAGGTCCCGGTAAAAAGTTATTATTTTTATTAATTTCCTCCTTTAAACTTATGATTATAAAATTACTAGAAGCACCGTAATTCAATTGTGATCAAATATGCATAATATTTATTTTAAAGGTTTAATCACAATTTTCTGGGTATTTTGGTGTATTACACGCATTTTTCGGATACACCGATAAAAGTTATGATTTTTATAACTTTCCTTTTTGAAATAACCTCTTGATGATTTATTTAAGCAACAATATAATATTTATATCATTTAGGGATATAAGGGTGAAAAGAAAATAGGAATTTCAAAATCAGTATGGAAATCCGGAATTTATCCCGGAATTTTCCGGATTTTTCACCGGGAGAAATTCATCCGGAAATGTTTCCGGTACAATTCCGGTTATAGACCGGCTAAAAACCAACGAGTCCAGTACCGTTTTTCTTATTCCGGAAAAGAAACCGGAATAATCCGGGTTTCTCGCCGGATACTCAACTCGACGAGAGGAGCTACGGCAACGGCGGCGTTGCTACGGCGTGGAGCGCGCGCACTAGCGCGAGAGGGGAGAGGGGGAGTGGTTCAGGCGACCGTCGTGCTCACCCTTAGTAAGTAGTAGAAGACGGCGGGGTCGGGGATGACCGGAGTCGGCGGAAATCACCCGGCGGAGCTCGGCCGTGGTCGGAGGAGGAAACGGTCGTCGGCGGCGATTTACGGCGTCCCCGGACAATTCCTTTGGCGGGGAGGAAGCAGGCGAGGCGGCGGAGCTTCTGCGCTGCTCAGCCGTGCTCGGGAAGGCGTAGGTCGACGGCGATGTGCGCGGCAATGGCGGCGGCGGTGCGGCCGGAGAGAGAGAGAGAGAGAGCTAGGGCACGGGAAGAAATATCTCGAGGGGGAGAGAGTGGCAGGTGGTGGTCTTCTCCTCCTCGTGGGTGGGGCAGCGTGGGGGCCCCGCGGCGAGCTCGGCGGCGAGCTGGTCCGGCGGCAGCGACGCGCACGGTCGCTACAGAACGAAGAAGACGGCAAATTCCTGAAAACCCCCCGGAAAGTCTGTTGCCACCACAGATAGGTCCTTCCTTCTTCTATTAATAAAACCAGTAGCATTTCCGTGATTTAATTTAGGCACCAGAACATTTTCAAAAATTATGAAATAATTTGTGTGGCCTCTCCATCTCATGTGGAAGCTCCACAAAAATTGGGGTTGCAAAATAAAATATTTTGGACAACATTTGTTCATAGCGTCTTATTTAGGCAATTTTCTAAATTCCCCAAATTATAATCTTCTAGGAATTTTAGAGCAAGACAAAAATAGTATTTGAACTCTTGGAACTTTCTTGACAAATAAGGAAGTTTAGTTAAGTTGGTTTTGTCACCAACAACTCCTTTGAGTTAAAGTTGTTTGAAAACCATTATTGCTTTTGTCTTCCTTTGTCTTACTTTGTTTTCCAAGTCCTAGTTTCAACATAGGCAATTGAACAAATGATGCCATGATGCATGGGTGATATGCAAAAGCGAAAATTTTACACTGGTTTTCAGGTTCACAAACTTTGGGCGGTTACAAAAAATCAGACCGGGGCAACACGATCCCGAACACGCCATCGAACTTCAGCACTGGCACCCCCGCACGACGACGTCGTCGGAGTAGGGAACCAGAATCATCAGCCTCCAACCATGAACCCACCACAAGGTGCACCATCTTCAAGTTGTCACCAGTGCAGACCGCCGCCTGCACGTACTCCTGAACGAATCCTCTCTGCTCTACCATGGCGCCGAAAAACGCCGCGGCAACGGGGACAAAGCAGGAGGAAAAACCCATCTAATGGAGTCGCCGCCGCCGCCTCGCCGACACCATCCATGAACCCTACAGCCACCGATCTAAAAGATCGGCAAGCACACAGTGCCACCAACTCCGAGATGCCGCCATGAAGGACAACGCCGGTGTGGGAATAGAGTTGAGGCAGATTTATTTGGCCGGCCGCCGCTCCCACCACCCCAATGGCACACCATGCCAGAGAACTCCTAACCCTAATTACCATGCAAAAAATAGGGTCTCCCTCCTTCCAGCCGCCGGAGCGGCAAGCGGATGGAGAGGGGCCTAGCTCTTCCGCCGGTGAGATGCGGCGGC
The DNA here is from genome assembly GCA_947311845.1 of Poa pratensis. Lineage (NCBI taxonomy): Eukaryota > Viridiplantae > Streptophyta > Magnoliopsida > Poales > Poaceae > Poa > Poa pratensis. Next base: position 108,807,525 of record CAMZMU010000085.1, read on the forward strand.
GATGGCAGCTAGGGCAGGAAAAGAGCTCGCCTCGCGAGTCGCTGGACTCACTTGTATCAATTCATTGGTAGTTGATGAACAGAGACTGGTATAAATTCTGATGATTTGTCCTTTTTTTTTCTTATTCTGCAAGCAGCATAATCCTGGAAGGCCCAGGCAGGGGTGGAAAGCTACCGCTGCTCAACGCGGCGGCACCATTGCTTCGGTGCGAGGATGCATCCTCCGTTCGAAGCATCATCGGCGGCTCCTGCTCGACGTCGCCCCACCTAGCTAGTTTGGCATGGCTGAATTTCCAAGCGATGATGCGTACGTACGCATGTGTAGCGCTTGTTGCGAATAATTCACAGTGACGACCAGTGCCCTACGTGATTTTTTTAGTACTACTGCTCCTCCTCTGTTAGCTAGTCACGATCAAAATGAAATAGATTACAGACAGTGAGCTGAGGATCAATTCAGTGGTCCAGTAATATTTAATATTCTATGTTCATTATCAGGATTTTTCCTTGTTTTCTCTAGTGACTCTATTGTTTCCGTAGTTAGCTTGACGACATCTAAACGTGATTTGAGCGCAATCAATCATTTTGGCACATGCAAGGTCCCAAACCTCTATCATAAGGATCATATGTAATTTAGCCAGATCGAATCGAATCTAAGCCCTCCAATCTATACCTCTTATAAAGCAAAACCCCACTAAGTTCATTTATGATTTTCTATCTTGACATGCTTCTCAAAGTCTTATTAATTCCCACCGTCCGACCCATCTTGGTGTTCCACCACCGTGCCATGTCTTCCAGGTTTAGCGTCCGAATAGTAATCACTTCGGCTCCTCCCATTCCCGTACGTTTCTCCACTTCAAATCCTGCATTAAGCAACATCGCTTCACATCCCAATCCCACTACCGCTGAGTATAAGAGTATCGAACTGACCGGGCGCATCCACCTCACTGCCAACCTCAGGGCATCTCCGGTCGTTGTGCCCCCCCAGGGTCCAAAACGCCGCTTTTTCTGGGCCGCCGCGGCGCGAAACGGCGCGAAACTGGATCCTGGGGGCGCGCGTTTTCCAGTCGTGACCAGACCCCAGGATTTCGGCCCAAAAATTCAAAAAATGGCGGTTGCACGAAAAAGGCGAGTTCATTCATATTTGTGGCAAACTCGCCGAGATTACATAGTACGAACTTAATAAAAACTTCTAAAAACTTAATTTTATTCGGCCCCCAACATGGCTAGTTCAGGCCCAGGCTCAGGCGGATCGCCTGGCTGTAGTCGCCGCCGTCGTCGTCGTCGGAGCCGTCCTCGCCGCCGGGGGCCCTGCTCGGGCCTGCGCCGTCGTCGCCGGTGTTCCACTTGCTCAGGAGCAAGGACCGCCTGAGCTCCTCGTCCTCCTCGCTGTCGGAGTCGAGTATGTAGTACTCGAGCTCCGGCGCCGTCGGAGGAGGAGGGATGCGGCGGCCCGCATTGGCGGAGGCGGCGCGCTTGCGCTCCAGCTCGGCGAGGGCTTGGCGCTGGAGTTCCAGCTCGGCCTCGCAAGTCTGGCGGTGGCTCCAGTCGGCGGCGAATTCCTCGCTCGCCGGCTGGACGGTGTTGAAGGAGAGCTCCTCCGCCTCCTTCAGGCCGGGCCACTCCTCCTCCTGCTCCGGCTCTGGCTTGGGCTCCTTCTTGGCCTTGACGAGGCACCGGAGGAAGGAGCGTGGCGGAGAGGCGGCGCGGCGCTGGGAGCCGCCGCGTCGCTCATTGATGCGCAGGGCGCCGCTGCGCACAGGGGCAGGGCGCCCGGAGTTAAGGGTGGGAGGCGTCACGGAGGGGGGGCGTACCGGGAAAAAGCCGGCGTTGATCGGGTGCCGGAGGAGGAGGAGTTCCCCGACGACGAGGTCGCCACGCCCATCCGCCGCGGGGTCCAGGTCCATCGCGGCGGCATCTCCAAGCGCAGCGCATTCCCGCCGGCGATGTAGTCCATCACCTGGTCGAGTCTGCGCCCCTCGCCGCTCCACCACCGCTTGCGTCCGGCGCGGTTGTGGCGGCCCTCCACCAGGCCGTTGTTGCCGCGATCGTTGAGGTCCTGTTCGTGGCAGCGCTGGAAATACGCCGTCCAGAAGGCGGAGTTGCCCTCCGCCCTCCATCGCGGGTCCGCGGCCTGCTCCGCCGTCAGGCCCTCGCGGACTTCGTCGACGGCGTACTCGAACTCGACGCCCACCAGGACGGGGGCACGGGGATGGCACCCGTGCTGAGAGTCCACGCTCCCTGGCCGCCGGAGGCGCCGGGGACGCGCATGTCCGGCGGGCACGGGTACCCGCACCGGTACAAGGCCCACGCCTCTTGCTTGCGGAGGATGCGGCGGCCGAAGCCGTTAGCGGCGGCGCCGTCTTCGGCCATTGTTGCTGGGCGAGGGATGGAGGATAGGTAGGCAGAGAGCAGACAGCGAGGGACGGCGAGAGGGAGGCGAGAGCTGGTGTGGAGGGAGACGGCGAGGGGCGGGTGATTTTATAGCGCGGCGCGGCCAGGCGAAGGGGCGGTGGTGGCGCGTCATTACTGCGCCGCGTGGCCTCCGATTGGACGTCGGAACGACGCGCGCCGGCCACGCCATTACTCCGGCAGCCTTTGACCTGCGCGGGAAGCACTGGCCGCTGGCCACGCCATTAACTCCGGCAGGCTTTTGACCGACGCGGGAGCCGAGAAGATGAGGACGCGCCGCTTCACGGGCGTTTCTGTTCCGCGCCATTTTCCCCGCGTCGCTGACAGCGCTGGCCCGCGTCGCCTTTCCCGCCATTTCGCCCCCCCAGGCCGAACCCAGCGGGCTGGGTTTCGCCTGGGTGCGCCGGCGCTATTTTCCGCCGAAATGGCGCTAACTGGGCTTCTGGGGGGCCGAGTGGTGCGAAAACGGCGCTTTTAGGCCGGAGCGGCGCCAAAAAGGCCTCCTGGGGGGCTCTGGGGGGGACGGCTGGAGATGCCCTCAGTTCTAGTAGAACATGTGCTTCCTGTAAATCCCTCTCTAGCGAGTGTCTTCATTTCTTACCTTTTTGCATAGCACGGCCACCATCATACCCCCGATAGAGAGGAAGAAGGGACGACGATTTCATCCGACCCATGATGCTTCTGCCTGCGAGGCTCTACTGCCACGAGGCGTGTGAGCGGCGCGCCAACAATCAAGGTTGCATGCGTCAACATGTTCAGTCTCATTTCTGAATCTGATACACAGGGCGGACTCTGTCCGATGGCGCATGCCTGTTCGTCGACAACGATCGATGTAGGTGTTGGTCAGCGGTAAGCGTAGCCAGTGGCGGAGCCAGGATTGGAGCACGACCCGGGCCAAAATTTAACTCAAAAGAACTTCGAAAAAAAGATCATGCGGTTGCCCAGAAATTTGGTAAAATTGTGAAGATGGATTGGATAAAATCTCATCGTCATCTATTATGGATTTTCCATAACGTAAACCGATAATAAACAATTGTTACATCAACGAATGAGCTTTGATATACAAATCAACAGATTTTTTTTTTTGCGGGTAAATCAACAGAATTGAACAAATCAAAAAATTACCTAACCTACCTAGCACTAGCAACCTAGCCGAGCAGCAGTTCTAAGAAGCAAACCCTTGTTGCCTGTTCGGCTATTCTGCCTCAAAAGTGAGGAAGCAGAGCCGCATCACCCGGCGGCCGGCCAGTCGACGGCCGCGCGGAGTCCGGCGGTAGGCGACTAGGCAGGTCAGGCCAGCAGCCGCCGTGCAGCAGCAAAGCCGAGCAATGAAGCTGGTCAGCAAGCCAGACTACTGCGCGGCGACGACGGAGAGAGCATGCAGCGTGGCGCCCCCGGTGCGCGTTGGAACGAGCAGGGGAGATGCAGGACCGAGCGACCTAGTTGATTCAATCGTTTCAGTTGTCGTTTGCTGATATGGCCCAGAAAAAATAGGCCACGATTGGGTTGTGCCACGGGCCAAGTACAATTTCTATATACCTAGTAGGCCAGAAATTTTGCTGCGCCCCGGGCCATGGCCAGGGTTGCCCGGGGCCCAGCTCCGCCTCTGCGTAGCTGTATGGATGCGTGCATGCACTGGCATGCCCTTCGTGGCAATCCGGATATCTTCAGGACGTGTGCATCTTCCATGGTTGTATGTTGTATTGTTGTGACACACGTTCTCTCAAGTCTATAGTTTTTCTTTATTTGGTATGCACTAGTTGACATGTACGTGCAACGCACTTTTTCACAATTACACAGGGGACAATTTACAAGTAGAAAAAACCATATCAAGGTGTATGTGGATTTTTTTGTGCAAGTCAATAGGAGCAAATATACCAGAACAATGTGGTACCATAACTCAACGCATGTAGGGGTGATGCAGAGGAAGCCATGGAAGGAAGATTGCGATGGCTCTATCGGCCAGAGGTCGAGGTGGCGACAGTGACTTTTGTTCTGCTCGGAGGAGGGGATAGTAGAGAAAAATATTTGCGCTCCGGTGACCAAAACAAAGCTGAGGACTGAGGTGCCCGATTTGGTTCAAACTGGACGCGCGCATCTCACACGCCCAGTCGCACCTCCTCGCTTGCGCTACGCCGTCAAGTCCGTGCCGTCGTGTCTCCTTGCTTGCACGTCGTATGCGCCCAGTCGCACCTCCTCGCTTGCGTTACGCTGTCAAGTCCGTGCGGTCGCGCCTCCTCTCTTGCGCGTCGTCGAGTCTGTGCTTGACATGGCGCTCCTGGCCTTTGCCAACGTCACGAGGCTGGCTCATTGTTTTTTTTTCCTTTTTCCTGAACCGAACAATTTATTTTTTAGCGGTAGCATCTTATAATTATCACGAAACTGAAAATGTTTGGAACGATCTGGATCATTAATCAAATTGAATGGTTTAAATTTAATGTGTATACAAAATGTTTGCTATTTCAATATTAGTATAGATTATAATTTCCCTGGTAAAGGAAAGAAGAAAAACAAGTAGGTGAGCTAGCTGCCTAGCAGCCACGGCCGTACTTATCAAGTTAATAAAACAGTAAAACTGGTACATGCAAACAGCCACGCGCACAGCCTAGTCTGCCTAGCAAAGCGCACAGGCTTCGATCAAGAAAAAGAAAACAAAAGGAAAGACGCTGGTCGTCTTCAAGCTCGCGCCGGCCACCCGCTTTTCCTGGCGAGGGAACGCGCCCGCGCGCCGAACCCCCTTGACCTCCCCGTCCCGGTTCGTTGTTCCTTGGAGAGGATAGAGCCGTGCCTCATCTTACCCTCGCGGAGCCGCCGGCGTTCACCTCTATCTCACCATCCTCTCCCGAAAAACAGCCACACCGCCGACTTTCGCCACCAAATTCACGAAGCTCGCTCGTCTCCTCGGCCTATAAAAGCCCACCCCGAGACCCCCTCGTTCCGCTCCATCTTTCCCCAACCTAGCCCCACAAACCGAGCTCCCGAGAGTTCGAATTTTGCTGAGACGCCGCTGCCGTCGTCTTGGACGCCGGCGAACGTTTCACCGCCGGTGAAGGTTTCAGTCGCCGGTCGACCCTCTCTCTCTCACACCTCCATAATCTTCTCGTTCATGTCCAAGAGCTCAGGAGCAGCCACGCCGACGGGAGCCGGAGTTCACCGCTGCTGACGAACGTCATGAGTCCGCCTCATTGCGTTTCTTTTTTTTCCTTTTCCCTGAGCCGAACCGAGCGGTGGCAATCTTGTAATTGTCATGAAGCTGAAAAGGTTTTGAGCAATCTGGATCGTTGATCAAATTAAACGGATCAGATTTAATGTATCAACACAGCACAACACAAGTTTGCTCTTTTAATATTAGTATAGATACAGGTTGTATCCGGACTGTCCTCTATGGGGTTTGTTGACCTTCAACTCCTTAATACACTCTATGGAGTACAAAGCAGCGATATATAGTGTTGTAAAAAGAAAAGATACACAATGTGAGCACCCATGGTAATCTGCTTTGATTGTGTTTGGAATGGTTTATGTTGCTTCAGTTCAGTACCATGCAAAGTAAGGCGGAAATTTAGTTGTTGTCATGGCAGTTCATTTTGCTAATTGCTTTGTTGCATCAAGGATGGTGTAGGACATGGACAATGGGCAGCTAAATAAGAAAATATCCATTGTGAGTTACCTGTCAGAACACAATATAATCTGTCTTAGTTAGTGGCTTCAACGATACATCAATGAATCTTACTGGCTTTAGGGAAGACTCGCTGTCTTCCTTTCGTTCGTTCCAAAGCTGAGTACCTTGCTATTGGAGTTGTTTGTAGGTGCAGACCAGTTGAACTGGATAAACTAAAACACTGATCATATGAGTATTTTCTTCACCTTTTGGTGTTCTACTCGATGAAAACATACAAATGTGCCAAGTTTGTTATTGCCCTTTGTTCGCATTCGAATTTAGATGTTGATACCGTCTAATAGGTGAAAGGTGCTCGAATGGTCTCTCAAATATTGAATTACCATGCTTCTGTATTCACCGTTGACTTATAGCATATTGGAAGTTTTGAGTCCGATACTTATATAATTTTTTACCATGACATATATGATTCCCGTTGAATCGCGCGAGGTATAATCTCTTATAACAAAAAATAACCCTACTAACACGCCTTAATGTAGTCTACCCACATCATTCACAATTTTAGCCATTCATCTATCCATGTCATACGATATTCTTTAATAAGATTAGCCATAAATTTTTTTCACATCATCAATACTTTAGCAGCTACAAACTTTTTACCCAGATTAAATTTAGACTCTCGATTATTGTCTATTGTCCAAATCGTCCATATTCCCGGCAATTTTTTCCAGGTCACGCGTCAAATATCTTTTCTTTTATACTGCAATTATTTTAAAAAATTCACACCGCAACGCGCGGAGTATCTTTTCTAGTAATTAAGAAGCCGAACACCAATTACCACGAGCACCAGCAGCACCAAGAAGATGAAGCCCAAACAGCACCAGACGTCTCTACGATCACGCTGGTACATCACCTGGGCGCGCCGCCTCTGCGCGTCGGTCATGCGGCCCCGGTACACGTCCACCACCCTGTGCCTCAGGGAGCTCAGCTCCTCCCTCTTGCCCTCGCCGCCGTACACGTCGTCGTCATGCCAGCACTCCAACCGGCGGTCCTTGGCCATGAACGTGTGGTGGTAGAACCACATCGCGTGCAGGATCAGCGCCGTCCGGCCGCGGTAGCCGTTCACGACGAAGAGCTTGTACAGGTAGCCCGGAAGCCGCGGACGTCGAAGGCGTCGAGGAGGACGGCGAGGTATACATCTCTCATGTCTCTGATCCCTTCGATGAGGTGGTGGTAGTGGTACATGTTTGTTCGCCTGATGAAGCGGCGCTCCGCCGCAGACCACACGCCGTAGCGGCTGCCGATGAGGAGGCTGTACCGCGCGAACCGGCCCTTGCGGACCGCGAGGGCGAAGGACAACCGGCGGCGGCTGGCCTTCTTTCTTGGGCGGCCTTGTTTAGCCTCGTCCTCCATCAGCCATGTCCCGCCTACATCATGCAGCTCGTACTCCAAACGCCTCGTCGGATCAACAGTCGAGAGCAGCTGCAGTTCTTGCATCTGTATGTTCGACTGCAATTAACGCAAATCAACCTCGACACACAAAAAAAAACAATGCATATATCAGAGCAGCAGGAACATGATCGATCGTAGTAAACCGCCGCCAGCCAACAAGAAGATCGAATAGATGGGTCGAGCAGGAACCTGATCGATCGTAGCAAACCGCCCCCGGCCAACAAGAAGATCGAATAGATGGGTCGGTTAACAATAGCTAGATATATAGGGTTTGACGTCGTTGGCCATTACGTGATTTTTGTTTTTGAGATTTATTATCACTTTTCCTAATTAACAGCTAGCTGTTTTATAATTGGGAAACAGCTACTTTCTGAACCGTTCGATCATCTGTCCCAGTCTCAACGCTATCTCCCTCGTTTCTCCTTTCTTCCTGCGTCTCCTTTGAGTCAACGAGTCACCTTCGCTCTCAGTTCCCTTTTGTCATTTTCATTCGTTTTCCAGTCCGGCGCTCGGGAGAGAGAGGATTGAAGGCGATGGCGGAGAGGTCGTCGCCGCAGCAAGCTCGTCCGGCGTTGGTGGGAAAGGTGCTTCGCGAGCGGGGAAACTGCCGTCGGAGCAAGCGGCGCGCCGGCGCTTGATTCGTTGGAGAGAGCCGCCGCTCGCCTCCATCACCGTCCAAGGCAAAGAGATCGTCGATTCGCGAGGGTGAAACGCTTGTGCGCCGCCGTCGAGATGGGTATACCTCCCCCACGGCCCCACCCCTCCGCGCTGCTATGTCTTCTGATTTCGTTCTAATTTAGCTTGTATCGCGCTCGTCGGCTCGCGAGATTTGAGATGTTGATCTCTGTTCTGCGGTGGCATCAGCCTGTGGTTCAGATGTAGAATTTGGTGGATGTAGTGGAGCTTTTGTACATTAGCGCCAGGGAGGTTGTCCTCAATCGTTATAGTCTCGCTAATGCTTTTGTGTTTGAGCTTGCTGAAGGTTAGTTTAGGGTTCAGTTTTCGTGATTATATTATGCTTTAGATGATTTTATGTTCGGCTGATGGTGTGCTCACATTTCTTCACAATTTGGGCTCCAAGTGATGGGAATTGGGGAAGTGCCAAATTTCGTTAGTCTAGTAGAATGAGCACTTCAGTACGCTAGTATGCTGAGTTGAGGGCTGGTTAGGCGTCATGCCTGTGGTGCTGAGGTTATACCTTGTGCTCTCATTGCAATTTGGTCCATTTTTTTCTTCTGTTGAGTGCTAAATCATCAAACTTAAATTTTAGTTTTGCAACTATTGGATAAGTTTAGATGTTCTACAGCAACAAATCGTTCTGCTAATTGGGGACTTATGCTGCTAATTTGCTCTTCCTCAGTCTCTCATTCTAATTTAATTCAGTCTAATTCTCTTTGTTTAGTCTTGAGTCTCTCAGTGTACTTTGCCTAGTCGCTCATTATTTCATTCCTTACTCTATAATTTTACTTAGTCTCTCCTTATATTTCCTTCAGTCTTTTATTACTTGAGTATCTCAGTTTCTCATTAATTTATTAACTTCAGTCTTCATTATTTAATTAATTTATTTTAGCCACGAGTGTCTCATTATTTCATTAATTTATTTTGTTACTGTCTCATTAATTCAGATATTGAGCCTCTAAGTCAAATTTTGTCGTCGGTCCTTCAGTATCTTTCTTTTACTTAATTTGTTAAGTTTCTCAGTTTTTCGTTACTCATTTATCGCCCTTTCAAAATTCAGTCAATCATTTCTTCATTCCCTCATTTCTTTCCATTTTAAAATTCAGTCGAAGCTTCTTAGTTGTTTAGTCTTTCAGTCCTTCATTATCTTTCAGTTACCTAATTCTTTAATTCCGTCAGTAATTCGTCACTCATTTTACTTCAGTTATTTCATTTATGTAAGTCTCGCTCTTCAGTTATTTCAGTATATTTCGGTTACTTAATTCCTTAATTCACTCATTTTTCGGAACTTTAAAGTTTAGTTTAGTCTATGATTTCTTCAGTCCCTCATTTTTTGCTCTTTCAAAATTCAGTCAAAACTACTTAGTTCTTTAGTCTTTTATCCATTCAGTATCTTTCGGTTAATTAATTCATTAATTCCCTTAGTTTTTCGGTTAATTAATTCGTTCTTTTTGAAGTATTTTCTCTGTTTTCATTCATTGTATTCACTAAGTATCTTCAGTCACTCATTTCCTTAGTCTATCATTATTTCATTCCTTCAGGGCATTTCCTTAGTCTATCATTTTACTAAGTCTCTCTTTATATTTCGTTCAGTCTTTTAGTTTACAATTGTCAACCGTTTATTATTAGTCTTGTTACTGGTTTTTTCCCCTGCAATACACATTTCCTTTTTGTTCTGTTTTTTGGGTGGAAAATGTTAATCCGCCGGAGGAGGCTGTAGCCTTAGGAATCAGTTAGTCCCTATGCGCTGGTGTGTGCTAGACCAGGGACAACGTATTGGATCTCTATTTGTTCATTGCCTCATTTTGCTATCTCGTTGACAGGAAATCCCCAAAGGAGTCGCTTTGCAGCTCAAAATCTGAAAGAAATGGTGCAGTTGCGCTGGTCATGGCTGGAGGTAACAACATGAGGTTTAAATAGGCTAATGCTTCTAATGGGTAGCTCTCCTTCAAATCCTTACGGAAGCACTTCGGTGCAGAAAGCAGGCGTCCAGGCAGAACTTCTCAAGCTCTTCACTTTCCATGATGATGAAGACTTAGTCGCCTCACTGTTGTGTTCGGTCTGGTGTAGTTGGTTAGTTCATGTTGCTATCTAAGTCATGTATGGTCAGATATTGAAACTTGTGGTGACATATTTTCGTGAGAACGCCTTGGTCATGTCATTTTTTCAGTTCCTCTTTTAATTATTTCATCAGCTATTTTTAGTCCTTATTTAATTATTTCACCAGCTATTTGGTAACTCTGAATTTCTTCCGTTCATCTGTTCATCTTTTCAGTATCTCATTCTTCAGTACTCAACTTTATAGAATGAGACTGAAGCTCTGAAACTGAGGTGGAGCTGGTCTGTTGGTCAAGGATTCAAGGTCGTAGGAGTGTTTTCTTGTTGGAGAAGATGACATGTTTCGTCTTGGGCTTTTTGGTGTTAGCTGTGCTCTAGGCCTTTCTAGCTAGAGGCTGAGAATCAAGTAAGGACTCAAAACTGAGCCGGGTAAACTCAGCATTGGGCTGACATGACTCAAAACTGGGGCAAGAAATGTGTCTGTTTGGTGGGAATGAAGACAGTCATTTTTTTTCTTTGCTTTTAGTCAAACAGTTGTCAAACCCCTATTGGTTAGGAAATATGTTTGTTTCTAAATTACAAAACAGCTAGCTGTTGAATAGTCACTCCCTTTTAAAAAAGTGATTAACAGTAATATCTAGGTTACTGATGGCCGCAATAAAAAAGTGATTAACAGTATTATCTAGGGTATCTTCAAATTACCTCTAATATTACTGCACCTTTTAATGCAGGCCCTGCTAATTTTGGAGTAAACGGCAGCGCTCTGCATATATAGAAGGTGCCGTGATTTCAGGAATCTGTTCTGATTGCGAGCTTTAACGCCTTCCATATATGTACTTGTTGATTGTTGAGTACATAAGGATCGACGACACCCCCTAGGAGGGAATTCGTTGCCGCAATTGACTAGAACAAGCACCCGCCATCGTGTTTACCAGGAAACATACATACCTTGCATCAAATGTAATATCTTCATGGAGAAGTACATGAACCCCTTCCATACACCAATAATCCTGCTATCGTTTGTTCTTCTCCTGTGCTTCACTGTCCACACACAATGTAAGTGGCGTCACTATTACGCATGTTGAAGGTTTTGAAAGTGCTCATACGGTTTTCAAAGTGACCATGTATTGCCAGTTAGTTTATTCTTGTAGCACATACTCATGGTTAGTCGACAAGGTATGGAGTAATACGCATGGAATTGTTTGTTTTTTCATTCCATAGGCAGGATCTTTGAAGGCACGGAGAACGTCGAAGATAAGATATATTTACCGAACGGGCTGTGCGCCCGTTCATACAACTCTGACACCCACAGAGTATTGTTCTGCTGTACGATAACAAGCAACTGCTACATGGAGTTGGACGATTGCAAGACTGACTGTGAAGGGTCTTATGCTAGAGACACCGCGGCGGCAGTGACCCGTGCTCCGCTGCTCTCCCATCTAATTTGATTGCAAGTGATGATCTGCTCCTCGCCAAGATCAAAATAAAATGATTTTGTTTAAGAGGCTGGGAATATAGTCATTTTTCTTCTGAAATCGAGTATATTCTACATATTGATTTATTCTGTGTTCATGTGATTCAAAAGCATTCCATATAAAATAAGAAGAGGGAAACAACAGAAAGATGGTTTTACCAAATATTATAAGAAACTATGTGGGACATTGGTCCTATTTTTTTCTCTATGATGAAGGAAGATATTCGCGTTTTTTCCCCGAAAAGGTGGATGAAACCCCCGACTTTTTGCATCAAAGTGATGCACGGCAACTTCTCATCTCTACATATATCAATCCCACTAGAATTGCTGGCCTGTGGTTAATTCACGTTTTGGGCCCACAATTCAGTGACTCAGTGTGCTGACTCGTTTTCTGTTACTGCGCCTGTTCGTTCGCTGCGCGTGGGCCAAGGTTTTCCTGGTCCCGCTTGTCGGTGTGACCCTGTGCGTGTGGGCTCGTATATCATCCAATGAAGCGTGAGTTACCGACTATCGTGTTCCTCGCTTCATTTCTCTCCGCGTGTCCCGGTGCCCCGTTGCCTTTGGCAAAGTCTCCCGTCGAATCCCGTGTCTCATTCTCTCCCCGAGATTCAGCGGAACCAGCGTCGTCGCCTCCGCCTCTGCCGGCCCCACCCACCGCTGCCCTTCCTCGGCCAGCCACTCCGCTCTTCATCCAAGCCGCTCCCGCTTGTCCTCGCGCGTCCGTCGCCGGCGAGAGAGGCTCGGCCGCCAGGAGCTACTGCGTCACAGCTGGCTTGCTCGCCGGAGCGCGTGTGCATCGATGCGCTGTGGTCCGGCCAGCTGCGCGACGCTCGGCCGGCCCGCAGCGCGCGCGTGGCCTAGGGTTTGGGGTCACCGTGCTACGCGCCGGCGACGGTGCTGGCGCGAGCCTCAGGAGCCATCGTCCACCTCGCGCTGCACGGACGGGTCGTCTCTCCTTGGAAGAGGGGACGACGGTGTTTGACGTTTCTCCGGCTCGGCCGTTGATCCCAGCGGCCGCTTCTTGCCGGCATCCTCCGCTAGCAGGCCGTAGATAAGCCGGACCTCAAGGCCGGGCGTGATGCTATTCTCGCTAGCCTCCTCCTTTTCTTGTGATGCTAGATGCTGCGAGAGGTGTTCGATGTAGTTGTTCTTGAGCGATTGGTGGTGGTTCTGGATTATTTTCTTGTTAGGTTTGCGTTTAGTGCACTGTGATGTTAATTGGGGGCTGATTCAGTGTGTTAATGCCTGGTTTTATAGTTATTTGGGCACGCAATTCACCAGATTTTGTTTTCGGCAGAAAGCCCGTCCGTCGTGGTCTCGGCCCAACAGCCGTCCGCCACTGTCTAGCTCTCGGCCGGCACCTCGTTCGCAGGCTGGTAGCAATCCGCCGCCGCCGTCTCGCCCTCGGCTGCCCGTTCGTACGCCGCCGCTGCCCCGGCCTTCCGCCTGCCAGCCCAATCCACGCCCCTCGTCCGCCTGCAGGGGACAATTAGCCATTTGGCTCGATTTTGGTGGGGTTTGTGATTCGTGGTTCAATTTTGGTAAGGATTTTTAATCTGGGCTGGATTTTGTTTGATTTTGGGCTGTGTCTCTACAGGAGATGTGGTCTGGCAATCCAGAAACTTGATGACGAAGAAGATATGATATGCGCGTGCAGTGGCGGACGCAGCAACAAAATGGAGGGTGGGCCAGGAAATTATCAAAGGGTGCCACCGGCGATTTTTTTTTTGAGAACACATGTAATCCATAATTGCACTGAAAGGACTATACAAATAAGTTGAATTCTACAATTAGAATTAGAAATATCACTATTTCTCTTCTTCATGTTGAATTCTACAATTAGAAAAAAATGGGGGTCCACAAATACAATTAATATACAACATATAGCAAATTGTAGTTATCAATTTACACAATATACAACAAATTGTCAATTTATACAATATATATCTATTAGCAAAAATGATGTTAATCTACTAGCAAAGCAATCAACATATACTAAATGTACTAGCAAAACAAGCAACGATCCCCTCCACCGCCACCCTCTCACGCAACCCGCAGAAGGGAAAAGCAAGCCAATTAGCCAAGCATCCCCATTCATCCATCAACGCAGCCGCGCAACTAAACACATCAGTAGAGAGTAGAAACTACCAAGCAGGTGGGGGGCAGCCGGGCAGGGGAAGAAGCTCACCTTCGGGGAGCGGTGCCGCAGATATTCCGGCGGCGTGCGGGTTGGGGCGCAGCCGCGCAGGGCGGGGGCGGATGCGGCCGCCGGGCGGGGGATCGAGTGGGTCGGCCGGTGGCGGCGGGAGGCCGGCGGCGGGGGAGGCCAGATCGAGGTCGCGGCCGGCGGCGGACGGGCCAGCAGCAGCTAGGTCGCCATGGCCATGGTGAGCTTCGACTGCTTCGTGCCCGTCCTCTCGATTTCCCTCACGCGAGTACGCGACCTCGTTTCAGCACTGCCTCGTCTCCACTCGTACAGCGAAAATATCTGGGGGGGTCAAAATTTTTTCCAAAATTCTGGGTGGGCCACGGCCCACCCGGCCCACCCGCTGTATCCGCCACTGTGCGCGTGGTTGAGTAGAGGAAACATGCTGAAAAGGAAGTAGGCAAGGTACAACTTGTAGCTTTGCTGGCTACATAGCAATAGCATGCTCCCAGTCCAGCAAGTTTTAGCAAATAGTGGAAGTTTGTACCTCTGCCCAAAAGTCATATTATAGTCACATTAATTCAATAGCTTTAGGAATTTCCAATATGACGATATATTGGTATCATTTAATTTCAGTTGTTCTTGCAATAAATCTGGTAAATAGACCTTATAATTCAATGCAATGTTAAAGTGGAATGGCTTGCTGTTAACAGAAGTGTTTGTCATACTATATAGTTTCTACACATGCTTCTTCGGCTGACTAATCAGTTGTGATATTATATAATCTAGACAAGGCTTTTACACTTTATGAGCCCTGAATCAAGTAGGTACATGATGAAACGATGTGATTGACATATTTTAACTTGGTATCAGCCTTAAGTGTTTGTTCATTGTACTTCCTTGATTGAATGAATATCTCATATATAAATACTTTGATCATTTCCTCTCTAATGACTTCCAAAGAAATACGAGGAAGTTCTTGATACCACACTATTATGGAGATGATTTCTCATGTATTTGTGTAAATTTAATCAAGAGAACTTCTCATAGTTTTGAAGATTTGTTCAACCTACCTAACAAGAGATTATTGGCCAATTTCTCCACACACTTTCCCTTTCTTCTTATAATTGTATTGATACCATGTATTTCGGAAATTATGTGACCTGCTATGCTTTAATTACTATACAAACACACCAATATGCAGTGGATGCTAAAGAATTGTAATTCCTAGCTACAAATCAGGTTCCCTTCATATCATTCAGTATTCTTACTTATAAAAGAAATCAGTGTGCAAACTATATTATGTGTTGATGTTATTCCTATAGCTAGGTACGTAGATTTCTGCACATATTACTATCATGTTTTGCATATTAGTGATTCCATGAAAGTTCTTGTTGTTTCCTATTTATCCTGAACATTGAAGGTTTTCTTTCTTTTCACCTACAAATAAACTTGACTTCATGGCCCCCGTTTTGTTTCTTTTCACCTACAAATAAACTTGACTTCATGGCCCCTTTTTTTAGTGTCCCTTTCGCTGCACAAGGCATGTTATTTGAATATTAGTTTGGTTCCATGATTTGGCCATGCTATTTTAATGTTAGCTTGGTTTCATAATTTGGTGATGTCATTTTGATTCATCCATGCTATTTGAATATTAGCTTGATTCTGTAGTTTGGTGATGTCATTCCAATTCATCCATACTATTTGAAGATTTGCTTGGTTCCATAATTTGGCCATGTTTTCTTTCCTTTCTGAGCATATGATCCATTCTCTTTGCTGGCAATGGGGTCCTTCCTATGATAAGCCACTGACTCAATTTGTAAGATAAGCATCGAGGTGGAGTTTTTGTTGATATGGTCCACTTGTTTGTTGCTGGAGGCAAATGACCTGGATGCTGAGACGTCTACGAATATGTTGCGGTGCTTTCCTCCGACCGCAAGTGAGCTGTGCCGCGTACAGTTCTTTAATTCTGCTCTTTAATTCTGCTCCACCTCCAGTCCTCCACAGCCATACATAGGTTAATTCTTGATTGATAATTAGGAGCACCAAGAATGCTTTGTTAGCATTGAGCTAATTTGATTGACATGCCCACGCGGTCAGGCCGATTCTATCCATCTTCAACCTACAATGTTGTAGTACTAAAGTGTTGGATGTATTTATCTTCAGAGCACTAATCTCACTTATTTTTTACGTCCAGATCACTTCTGCCTCAAGGATGGTAGTTTAGTTATGTTCTGTTAAATAAGTTTATTTCTGTATAATTTGATTCTAAAATAGTACATTTCTGAATGCTATTGTTTTGCGTCTGTATAGATTGCCATTGTTAGCATAATTTTACTTTAGGCTACAATTGTTGCTCTCTTAGGTTCTTAGTAGTAGAAGCATTTTTGTCGTAAATTCATATATCATGCCGTTGTGTTTCCTGCATTTGTTGCTCAAGGATTAGTGAGATTTTGTGTACTTAATTATGAATATATAGCATTTGTTCCATGTGAGAAAAGTAGCATATTAGTAGATCCATAAGTAATAATCAGTGGTGGAAGTCCATACCAGGCTATGGTGATGTCAGCGAAGTGTTTTAGGACGCTGAACTGGTCATGAAACTATATGTGAAAATATTGATGTAACAATTTTCAGATACTAGACCTTTGTGTTTGAGATGGCTGGTTTAGCAAATGCATTTGATTATGATGATCCTACACTACGTTGTTAGCCGGAAGAATTATTTGAATAGGCTTTGCAAAGAGGTCTGTACTGAAAACGACCATATTTGTGTAGGCTGGTTACATCATTTGTTTTTTCGTGCACTTGGGTGATTCGTGATTGGTGCATTAGCTTCACATTAAAGATATTGCAAATGTACAGTTCACTGATTCAAAAAAATGACTTACACTGCACCGGATCGTTGTTATTTTTTGTCTCTGAATTAATCACTGTGCGCTTGCTCCTTTTTGTCTGCAGTTATCCTCAGGATCATGTCTACTGCTATCTAAGGCATAAAACTCATAGTTATATGTCTGCTTATCATGGACCTTTATTTTAGATATATATTGACAGATGGGTCTGCTATGGCATCAATGGCGTGCACATCATGACCACAAGGACTATAGAATCTTCTCCACTCGCATTCCTATGCCAGAGTAAATATGCTTTGTTGGACAGAACGATCCATGACTTGCCTTCATCCCTCTCGACTATGGTGTCACCCCAATATCCTTTCACAGTACATGTGTTGCTTAGTGTCCTAATTTGTTCGCCGTAGACTTAGAAAGTGTTCTAGATTCAAGCTACATTTTGTAATGATAAACTGTCCATATGCATTTTTATCTGAGTTTACATAACTCACCGAGGATATGGTCGTTGTGGCATAATCTTTTATTTCATAGCGTGGTTTTACTTGACTTGATTCAGAAGAGAAAATGGGAAATATAGGTGGACCTGGGTAGGGATAATATGCTGCTTACATGTTACTAATATCAAGAGATTGTTTGGTATCCTTTTTTAATGTTCATATATATATATATTGTAGAATGGAATTTTGATTTGTATCTGTTTTAATTTTCTAAACCTGTAATAGACTTGAGATTTACATCAAGTACATGTGGTGTTTTGTTTTGCTTTGAATCTAGGTGGTGTTTTGCTATGTTGTGGCGATGATCATAATATAATTTATCCAGTTTTTGCTCCTGTTTGATTGTGTCTTACATCGTCAGAATTGCTTAATATTTTCTGTTTTTGCATTTTTCTAGGTGGTGTTTTGCTATGTTGTGGCATCCTCTCCAATTTTCGTTGGCTGCATTTATACAAAACTTCGCTACAGAAATTTAAAGATTGCATGCTTTCTGTTAGTGCTTTGCTTGCAAATTTGCTTTCTAGAAGCTCTATTTTAATTTTATTTTTGTAGGGAGCTCTGCTTTTTTCAGTTTATCATATTTTAATGTCTGAATGTTAATGATAGAAATGTCTGAAAGTTTTCCTTCCATAGATGGGCGACTCAGAGGCTCACGAAGAAGTTTATTCCGTAAAGAGATAAGTATAAGGAGTTTCAGCGGGAGTGTCACACTAATTAAACTGAGCTGGATATTGTTTACTACACATCCAAACGCACAGTTGTTATTCTAATTTGAGCACATTTCAGTATGTAAGTATGTCATGTTTTAACAACATAACCTTACACCTAAACTTGCCGCCTTGATTGTACTATATCACGGTATAGGAATTATGTGTTATGTGAAATACATGATTGCATCTTCTTACTTAGCTGCTTGTGCTTACTTGCCTAACTTTGACATATTACTGTTTGTTTTGTACCATTAAGTGTTTTATATGAATATGTTTTTAATTCCTTTGCTCCTGGACACGGCTTAGTTCTTTATTAATCATAATGAAACGGGCGCAGCAACATGCGCTTTAACCTTCTAGTTAATTTAATGCCCGACTAGTAGCCTCCTCCAATGGCGGGGAGGGAGGTGGATAGTGGGGTGGCGGTTAAGTTTCGGTTGGGGTACCTTTTTTCCTTACTGATTTCACAAGGATTGGCACTGATATCTAAGGTACTGCAATATTTAATGAGAAAATTCCTTATTTGACACTAATTAAAACATTGCTTCCTCCTTTACCTCTATTATTGCATATTTTAATGATGGCCTTGCTAATTTTGATTGCGCCCTCTGCATGGATAGAGAGTGCTCTGATATCAGGCATCTATTTTGATTGCGCGCTTTAATCCTTGCCTTGTATACTTGTTGGTTGCTGAGTATATAAAGGACACCCCTACGAGTCTTGCCGCGGCAATTTACAAGAACAAGCTCTGGCATTGTTCACCACAAAGCACAACTACTCATACATTTCCATGGACAAGTACACGACCCCCCTCCACGCACCAATCATACTATCGGTGCTTCTTGTCATGTGCTTCGGTAGCCATGTAGTACACTGTAAGTGGCCGAGAATCATCTGACTTACACTTGGTAGAAACATAGAGTACCAACGGTTTCTATTTTCTGTTTTCTTTGTTCCGCAGGCAGAATCATGCATGGCATGGACATCGATACCAAGATCAATCTACCAAACGGGTTGTGCGCCCAAAAAAGATGCAAACATTTGGCGGACTGTGTCTGCCGTTTAGCGACAGGTAATTGCTACTGGACAATGGTGGAATGCAAGACTATGTGTGGAGCTTCTTCTGCGCTAGACACCGCGAAGGCGGCAGCGATGACCGGTGCCCCGTCTCCGTCACGCTTCGTTGCGATTTAATTGGATGGTTTTTCGAAGCAACACAATTTCCTCCTCAGTCAAAATATGAATAAAATAATTTTTTGAAGAGTTGAGAGTTTTAGTTAGGATTAATGTCATTTATTCTGTGGATTGAGTCGTTCTATTAGACATTTCACATGATTAATTTCTATGACAAACCTTTTACTTTTTTTTTTGAGAATTTGACAAACCTTTTACTAGATTATACTGTATGGAAATTGACTTGGCCCGTGGTGAAGCCCAATACTAGCGCATTTTATGTAGCCCATGATCCCAACACGACCCCAAACTAGCAGGAGCCTTGAACCCTTTCTTCTGCCTGCCACACTGTCCTCGCTCGCGGCCGCAGGACGCCGGCGCCGCCACGCCATCGCCGGCAGACCGACTTGCCGCGGCCCGCAGGCTCCTGTCAGGTACTAGTAGTGGTATGGAATGGTGAGAGTGGTGGTATGTAATAGTGGGTTAGTAGCTGTGAGGGCATATTAGGTATTCCACCTTTAGTGGCATCTATTAGTTGTCTAGGTCTTTATATAGCCACCCTTGTATCCTGTGATTGCAATCAATAATATGAACCCTAATTCTATCAGTCTATTTCCTGCAATTTACCTTTTATTCAATTCTGCAATTTATCTGTTTTATGATTGATTTCTCCCCAAATCCCTCTTCTTCTTGATCCAATTCTGCCAGATCCATCGGGGTCCTGACAATTGGTATCAGAGCGGTCGATCGATCGGACCTGCTCCCTCCCTCCCATCCCTTTTCTTCGTCTTGGATTTCCCAATTCCGGTGACCCCCTTCTTCTTCTTCGATCTGATTTGCGTCCATGGCGACCGCGCCGTACTCTTTCCCTTACCCCTACGCCGCCAATCCACCACCTCCTTTTTCCAGCGGCTACTACCAGCCATCCCCTTTCTCCTACGCCTCCTTCTCCTACCCAGCGCCGCCCGCGCCTGGCCTCTTCCCCGCTCCAGCGTACGGCCCCTCCACCTTCATCTCTCCTCCACTCCCGCCACCAGCCTACTCCTACCCGCCTCCCACCTCCACGTACACGGCTGGTACAGGCTTTTCCCCTGCATTTCCCTACCCAATTCCCACCCAAATCAACCCAAATCAGCCACCACCAGCCGCCACCCAAGTCCATGACGATCTCCACCGCGCCTCCACCGCGCCGTGGGTCGCGCCCGCACCAAGTCCAGAACTTGATCTCCGTTCGCAGCAAAACGGCGACCTCTCCTCCTCCAAGGCCGCTTTAGCCTCCGGCAACCGCAGCCTCATGGGCTCGTCCTCACTCGCTTCTGCCTCAGACCCCTCAGTGCCCACCGCCTGCGCTCCCGTCGCCAGCGAGATGGACACGTACCTGGCCTACGATGCAGCGGTGCAAGCGGTGGCAGACGAGCGCCTGCCGGCGAAGGACGGCTTACACCACCGGCTGCAGCGCGAGGTCCTCAACATACAGGCTCGTCTTGATCAGCAGCAAGCACGTGACCGGATTTCAATTGACAATATCCGAGGTGAGCTCGCGAAGCTCACATCAATGGCTTCACAGCTTGCAGTTTCTATCGGCAAGCAAGCGACTTCAACAACTCCAGGTTCCTCACCGTTGGGAGTTAGTGGTACTGCTCTGGTCGCCTCAAAGGTGTTTGATAAAATGCCAATACCAAGCTCTGGGCATGGAACAGAGGCTACAACACCTAACTACTGTGATGGCCATCAAACTCCAATTCAGAGTTCATGTATGCAAGGTGGCGACATCAGTCTCAATTATCCCTCACATCGAGCTGTTCCAGAGCAAGTGTGTGTTGTCGGTGATGAAGAAACTGAGGACTGCTCAAATGAGTTTGTTCAAGTGTTCACTGGTCCTCCCGAGCAGCAGAGATATGAAGTAGAGCAACATGAAAGTCGTCAGGCTCCAAAGTGTTTCAGCATGCCAAAATTCAGTCCTGAGAGACCTACTGCTGGTATTGACATAGAACAACTTCTCAGTTGCTCATGCAAAGCTTCAGAATACAGAACATGGGATGAAGAATCTCAAGGCGATGAAAATTTATTGGGGAAGAAATCTGTTTGCCAAACTGCTACAGGGCAGTCTGTATCATTTTTTCCGTGGGATCCAGGAGCTACAGAATTCCCTCTTCTGCTTATGACATCTGCTGGTGCTACAGAATGGCAGGGCACAGATGTCTTTGAATCTGAGTTTACTTGTAGCTGTGATAATCAGACTCCAAAGTTGTTGAATTTCTTGGTGAACTTAAAGAAGATAATACCTTGGCCTTCCTGGAAGCTTAAACTAAGCACTCCTTTTAAGCTGTTCATGCAATTACTATGTGCAAACCCACCAGTTCAAGTGGCACAACAGCTACATCATCTGGAGTTCCTAGTAATGGTCGAGCGATCTCCGAATGTGAACAAGTTAGCTGGACAGCTAACATACATGCCTCTGGGTACATGTGTTATTTATGCTGATTGGGTGAAGCATAGGGTACAATTTTGTTACTTGCAAATTGTTTTGGCCTGTCCATATTCAGTACCAGCCTGCTACCCTAGCATGTTCAGTTCGACAGAAGCAATACATTCAGCAACTTCCATGTCAACTGCTACTACTATGTGCGTGATACTGGTCTTGAGTTCTGACAAAATAGCAGAGGAAGGAAAAGATGCAGCAGATGTGTACAGAGTCTCAAAAATTCAGTTATCAATGAGAAAGACATCTCACGTTTGGGATCCTGGTGGTGAATCAATCTTATTTTTCTACCAAGGGTTGCACGTACACAAGATCCTGGTAGTGGACTGTACTAGTACTCCTACCTATGCATGCTACTTCTTCCTGCTAGTTCGCCTCCCACTGAAATATCAGCCCAGGCTTCCAGCAACACTTAAGTTGCTGAGTTTTTCTTATCTACACCAAATTACCAACTGGAATAGTACGACACACAATGTCATCAGATCAGTTGAATATGGATACACCATGGACTGTCTGAGTGAACAATGGGAATCTCTCCATCAGCAAGGTGTCCAAAAGTATTGCAATGCAAAGAATCTGCTGTCTTCACAGAATAACCTGCAGATATGGGAATTAGATATTATCTTCATTACATTTCTACCTCCCTGATATTATGATTGAATTAAGATGGATAATTGACAATGATAAGTTTCTGTAGAAACTTGTTCCATTGGTGACCAATGGTCTCAAGGGGGGAGTAATGTCAGGTACTAGTAGTGGTATGGAATGGTGAGAGTGGTGGTATGTAATAGTGGGTTAGTAGCTGTGAGGGCATATTAGGTATTCCACCTTTAGTGGCATCTATTAGTTGTCTAGGTCTTTATATAGCCACCCTTGTATCCTGTGATTGCAATCAAGAATATGAACCCTAATTCTATCAGTCTATTTCCTGCAATTTACCTTTTATTCAATTCTGCAATTTATCTGTTTTATGATTGATTTCTCCCCAAATCCCTCTTCTTCTTGATCCAATTCTGCCAGGATCCAACGGGGTCCTGACAGCTCCCTGGTCGGTTGGAACCCATATTTAGCCGGAGAGCTGTTCTATCCCGCTTTGCCCCTCGGCTGCGCTGTCCCGCCCTCCTACCTTGCCGCCTCCGCGTGACTGTCGGGCGGCGCCCTGCGCCCGAGTGCTCATGCTGGTGCTTGACACCTGCGGTTCTGCCTCTCCGAGACTCCGGTCCAGGCATTCTCCTCGGCTCGGCTGCAGCTCCCCTCTGAGATAGGCAGCTAGGTAACTTCCTTTTTATCCGTCTCCAGTTGAATTGTTGTATGCCGACTGTCTAGAATGAAACTGATGGTGACGGAACTGGGTGGACTGAGGCCATGCGCTCTCGCGACACGGGAGGCGTCTGCCTCACCCCCGGCGGCGGGCAGCTCTCCCCTCCGACGCCCCTTTGTGCACGGCCTCCGGTGGAGCTAGGCGGGCTGGGTGGTCGGTTCTGGACCTCCACCCGCGACTTCGTCGACGACGCAGCCACCAGCGAGGTAAGTGAGGTAAGTGAAGGGGAGGAATCCTCGTCGCCGGCGGCGGCGGGCGGGTCCCCGTCCCTCGGAGACTTTCTCCAGGCGGCAGTGCAGCGTGGAGGCTCGCTGCGCGCTGGCAAAAGGTCGGCGTTTGCCCCCGGCGGCCGGGGCTCGCGGTTCACCGCCCTTGCCGGTCTTGGAGGCGACGGCGGCTCTGGCTTCCCGTTTCAGGAGCGGCATGAGGCTGTGTCTTGGCCGCGGGTGCGGCTGCGTCCGTGGCAGTCGCCGCCGGCGTCTCCTCGCCCTAGCCCGCTTCTTCCCCTCTCTGGAGTGACCGCGCCGCCGGCGGCGCCAGCGCCGGATTCGCCGAGGCTCCCTTTTCAGTTTGAATTGGGGAGAGATTCGGAGGTGGGGCCAATGGTGGGCCGCCTGGCGGGCCATGCCTCGGTGTGGGCTGGGCCAGAGGATGAGCCGTGTTTGCTCATGCTGGCCCATCCAGCGCTTCCGCCTCAGCGGGCCGTTGCTAGGCCACGGCCCAGCGCACCTGGCCCATGCCCTGCTTGGTTGTGCATGCGACGTGGAGCGTCGGATTTAACCTTAGGGTTTCCTGCAGGGGATGAGGACGTTCGACGCCATCGCCGCACGGCTCGCTTCGTCCGCATCGCAGCTCCTCCGCCGCCCCTGTTTCGGTCCTTTCCGCAGGTCGTGATGAGCCATCCCGGCGGCGGCAACAAGCGCCGCTACGGCGACCGCAGCGACGGGAACCCGCAGCGGCAGGAAGAGGAGCTCTGCGGCCGGGCTTTGGCGGTGCAGGGTGGAAGGAGGCCGGCGGCGGGGAAGGGCTCGGCTGGCGCGTTCGGCGCGGCGGGGAGCGGCGCGGGTGGTGCGGGCTCGGGCCCCAGCACCAACGCTCGGGAGCAGTTCTTGCTGCGGGAGAAGAAGCGGGAGGCGAAGGCGGCGGCCGCGCGTGAGTATGAGAAGGCAGCGCTTCTGCCGGGTGCCACGGCGCCTCCGGCGACTGGTGGAGCTCAGCAGGCCAAGGGCCAGGGTAAGAATCCGGTGCAGCAGCACCGTGCCGGGCCATCCAAGGCACCGAGAGTCCCACCGCCGGCGGGTGCTTCGGCATTGCCGAGTCGGTGGAGAGCCGTCCGTGTCTCCGTATCCTCGGGCAAGCCATGGCCGGAGAGAGTTACTTCGATCTCGACTGTGACACGGACGAGTGGGATGTGGAGGAGGAATCGAACTCTGCAATTCTCTCCTTCACGGAGAAGCCGATCTCGGTGGCTGCCCTCTCCAAGGAGCTGCAGCACCTGGTCGAGATGTCGTGGGACTGGCAGGTCACCCGCTCCTCCGCTAAGGAGTTTGGTGGTCTTCCCGTCGAAGGAGATGCTACGGATGTGTGCGCGCAGTGGCCGCATGTATCTTCCGTTGAGTGGTACCAACGTGAGCATCGCCTTGGCGGACGCGGACCCGGCACCGGCCGAGACCCTCCGGGAGTACTGGGCGCAGGTTTCTGGCCCCCCAGACGCCTGAGGCGTGCTGACCGTCTTTTGGCGGGTCTAGGCATGCTGGGCCGTCCTATCGAGGTGGACGAGAGCACCCTCCCCGGTCGCCAGCCGGTCCGCGTCAAGCTGGCGTGCCGAGACCCCTCCAAGGCGAAGGGGTTGATCCAGCTCTTCCACAAGAACCAGGGCTTCAACCTGGGCATCCACGTGGAGCCGGGTTTCGCCCTGCCCCACCCCACCCCCTCGCCTCCCATGGATAACATGGAGGAGGACGATGAGGAGGAGGAGCACCTCTCGGAGGAGTGGTTGGTGGCTGCAGCGAAGGACAAGGCTCGGGCGCTGGAGCCGTCCAAGACCTCGGGGACGGGGAGGCAGCTCTACCTCGGCCCCACCTCCACGTCTCGTCTGTTCTGGCTTTTGAGTCGGACACGACGGTGGTGGGGTCGACCCCACAGCCGGCTGCGGCCGAGGAGGACTCGTTGGTGCTTGACCAGTTTGGCAGCAACATGAGCCTCTCCAAGACTAGCTCTTGGCCTCCTTCTCTAGCGGCGCTGGAGAGGATGCGTGCTGCGGAGGCGGTGATCTTGGCGCAGGCCCTGCCCGCGTCTCCCGCCCCGGCTCCCGGCCTCACCGCCGGATGCCTCTGCTCTCCTGTCGGCGGGCTCGGGCTGTGAGTCCGGGTCGCCGGCGAAGACCTCGGCGGACCGGTACATCAGCGACAAGGAGATCCGCGTCACCGACACGGACACGGATTCGGAGATGGAGGACATGGTGGTGGATGCGGACGCGGTGATCCAGCGGAGGAGGCGCACCACGTCGGTCCCTGCTGGACCTCGGCGCAAGAGCGCTCGGCTTCTGAGCTCGGTGGCGGCGGTCCCAGTCGCGGAGCGTGCGGAGCTGCGGGCGGCGGCCAAGAACCTCGACCACTCAGGTAATCTCAAAAACCCCTTTGCGATCCTGCAAGAGATTCCTGATTCGCACTTAGTTTCGGTGGTTCACGACGTTGGCCTAGCTTTTTCCCTTGAGGCGGGTTCGCCCTCGGAGATCCTCTCTTTGGTTCGGGCCAAGGAAGAGGCGCAGGCCTCCCTCGCCTTTGCAGAGTTCAGGAAGGAACAAGCTGCACGCCAGGCGAGTGGAGAGAACCCTCCCCAGCCATCAGTGGTCGAGACCGCGCGAGTGGAGGGGGAGGAGGGTACGGCACCAGACCCGGCGGGCTGGTCATCTGCCCTACCTCGGCCCAGCTAGGGGGGGCGCATTGCCCAGGGCTCCCGTCGTGGACGGAGGAAGAAGGCCGCATAGATGCGGGCCGGATTCTATAACATGCGAGGGTTCGGTCGGCCGGGACGACGCACCCAGATTCGTGATTTGATCTCCCGAGAACAGCTCGACTTTGTAGGGTTGCAGGAGACTATTAAAGCCTCCTTCACCCCTGCAGAGCTCCTCAGCATTGACCCACGAGGGCGGTTCGCCTGGCAGTTTGTCCCAGCTTGTGGACATTCCGGGGGTATGCTGTTGGGTGTCAACGAGGACAGATTTGAGGTACGGGCCTGGGTTTCAGGCGCGTTCTTCATCCGGGTGGATGTTTTCCAGTTGGATACCACCCAGACCTGGTCCCTCTTTGTGGTGTATGGTCCGGCTGATCATCGACGGTCGCCAGAGTTCCTGGCTGAGCTCTCGGTGGCAGTGCAGGCGTGCCCACACCCACTGGTGATTGGAGGCGATTTCAACCTAATCCGTGGGGCGGAGGACAAGAGCAATGCGAACATTAATTGGCCCAGGGTCCATAGATTTAATGATTGCATTGCTTCCCTCGCGTTGCGAGAGGTCCGTCGGAGTGGTGGGCGCTATACCTGGACTAACCGACAACTGAACCCGGTCAGGTGTGTACTCGACCGAGTTCTTATGTCCGCAGATTGGGAAACCCTCTTCCTCTCTGCACGTTAGTTGCAGAGCCCATTGTTGGGTCGGACCACGCGGCCTTGATCCTGAGCTCGGGAGAGGACTTCAGGAAGAGGAGCTCTCGCTTCTTTTTCGAGAAGAGCTGGTTAGAGCGACCGGAGTTTGGGGATCTGGTCGAGTCCAAATGGGGAGATCTTTCTACCCCAGGGTGGAGGGGCAGGACTCCATCTCGCGCTGGCAACACCTGTCTGGCGGCCTCCGTCAATTCCTTAAGGGTTGGGGTGCCAACCTGGGTCGGGCGGAGAGGGACATGAAAGAGGCAATTTTGACACAGATCCGCGCCTTGGACGCGCGTGCAGATGCCTCTGACCTGGATGATGAGGGGTGGGCCCTTCGATATCATCTGGAGAACCAGCTTTGCCACCTCGCTAAGGTGGAGGAGGAGTATTGGAAACAACGCAGCAGGCTTGCTTGGACCCTTAAAGGGGATGCTAACACTGCGTATTTCCATGCCATAGCTAATGGCAGGAGGAGGAAATGTGCCATTTCTAGGCTGGTGGACGCCCAGGGTGTTGTTGTGGAGGCAGCGGGGCTCCAAGCACACATCTACGATTTTTATCGTGATCTTATGGGGACACCCGGGAATTCCCGGCGTTCCAGCTCTCCCCATCCCTCTGGGATTCGCGGCCGGGTCACAAGGAGGAGAACTCCGCTCTCATGCTAACCTTCACGGAGAAGGAATTGGACGCTGTCCTAGCAAGCATGAAGGTGGACACGGCCCCGGGCCCGGATGGCCTACCAGTATGCTTTTTTAAGCGTTTCTGGAAGACTCTTCGCCCGGTGGTTATGTCCATTACGAACGATTTTGCTCTAGGGAGAGTCGACATCGCTCGTCTGAACTTTGGGGTGCTTACGTTAATCCCCAAAGTCCAAGGCGCCGAGGATATTCGTCAGTTTAGACCGATTGCGCTGATCAATGTTATCTTCAAGTTTGTAGCTAAAGCTTTTGCGCTTAGACTTAGCCCGATCGCACATCGCACGATTAGCTACACTCAATCCGCGTTCATCAAGGGCCGCCTTTTGCACGAGGGAGTCGTTTCCTTACAAGAGATTATCCATGAGTCCAGCTCCAAGAGACTAGGGGGTGTCTTCTTGAAGCTGGACTTTGAGAAAGCCTATGATCGAGTCAACTGGAGATTCCTAGGGGAAGTCCTCCTCAGAGCTGGCTTTGATCCTGGGTGGGTCCATAGGGCGCTCAGTCTGGTCTCTGGCGGACAGACGGCTATCACCATTAACGGGGAAATGGGTAATTTCTTCCGTAATGGTAGGGGGGTTAGACAAGGAGACCCCTTGTCCCCCCTTCTCTTTGACTTTGTAGTCGAAGACTTAGCAGCAATGCTGATGCGGCTAAGAGGACGGGGCACATCCAGGGTGTTGTGCCTCATCTGATTCCTGGGGGAGTGTCGCATCTGCAGTATGCAGACGACACGATCATCATGATCCAGCAGGACGATTTGGCTATTGCCAACCTGAAATTCATGCTGCTTTGCTTTGAGAGCATGTCGGGTCTCAGGATCAACTTCCACAAGAGTGAGGTACTAGTCTTGGGGGCTAGTACTGATGAGCAGACGAGGGTGGCCCAGATGCTTAATTGCAGACAGGGGTCATTCCCGTTCACCTATCTAGGACTTCCCATTAGTAACCGTGCGCTCACGGCAGGCGCCTGGAGCCACCTTACCGGTAAGGTTGCTAAACGGGCGGACCCCTGGATGGGTAAGCTGATGTCTTCAGCGGCAAGGTTGACGCTCACAGATGCGTGCATGTCTAGCCTTCCCCTCCATGCGATGGCAGTTTGCCTCCTGGGGGATGGGGTCCATCGGACCATGGACGGCTACCGCTCTCGTTTCTTTTGGGAAGCAAACGGGAGGAAACGCAAATACCACTGGGTACGCTGGGATGCAGTGTGTAAACCCAAGGCCATAGGTGGCTTAGGTATCATGGATTCCAAACTCATGAACCGATGTCTCATGGCTAAGTGGGTCTGGAAGATCTTGACTGGGGAGACATACTCAGGGCTAAGTGGGTCATGGATTTCAAACTCATGAACCGACATACTCAGGGCTAAGTATCTGAGATCCAAGGACATCCTGGTCGATGACCACGGGGGAGGTTCCTAGTTCTGGATGGCTCTCCAGAGAGTTAAGAACCTCCTATGTCTGGGGGCGAGACACCGGGTGAGAAATGGCAAATCTACTAGACTGTGGATTGACTGGTGGACGGGGGCAGGTCCCCTGAGGGACGGGGGCAGGTACATTCCCCTCCGGTGGCCGGTTGGACCAGCCGAGGCTGCGGAATGGAGCTCGCTAGTTAGGGAGCTCCTGGTTTTCGAGCCAGCTGCAAACCAGGATGAGCTATCTTGGGCCCTTGAACCCTCCGGGAAGTTCTCGATTAGGTCCCTTTATAACAAACTTTGCGACGGCATGCCTAGGAATCACTATAGGGAGATCTGGGGGATCGCCATCCCCCTTAAGATCAGGATATTCCTTTGGCAATTGGCTAGGAAGCGGTTACCCTCCAACGATAATATAGCGAGGACACGGGGCCCCTCTACCGGCAGATGTGCCCTTTGTGAGGAGAGGGAGGATATGAATCATATCTTCTTTTTATGTCCCCTGGCAAAGTTTATGTGGAGCACAGTTAGGGAACTGCTGCTCTGCTCCTGGAACCCCTCATATTTCGCGGATCTTGTTAGATTGATTACTGCGGAGTCGGAACAACACAAGCGAGTTTTATGGATTTGCTGTGCGGCTCTTTTATGGTCTTTGTGGAATATGAGGAATAAATTCTCGATTGAGGGGGTGTTTCCTTCTCAACCGGCTGACGGGTTATATAAAATGGCGTTATATGTGCAAGTGTGGAAGCCAGTGGCTAGGAGGCAAGACCGTGGAGCGTTGGAGCAAGCAATTGGCAGGATTCGCTCGCTTCACAACTCTGTCCGAGATAGACCGGACTGACTGCCTCTACCTGTAACTTTACCGCCTTAGGCCTATTTGTACTAGCTCGTCTGTTCGGGGTGTTCTCTCCCACTGACTATAGCCTTCGTGCTATCGTGTGCCTCAGTTTGTAACCGCCGTGGGCGGAGACCTTCATGTATGTGCGGATCATTTAGCCGGATGGCTTTATTAATTTAAAACTGGGCTCTGCTCGAGCCTTCCGTCTAAAAAGAATGAAACTGATTCATGGAGTAAACCATCTCTTTTATCAACTTCACCGGTTCATTGGTTTATACTACTACTAATTTTAGGTTTTTCCGATCTATGATGTGCTCTGTTGGATTTTAAGAATTCACCTGAAATTATATGTTCATCTTTGCAACTGTACTGAATTTTTGTGCTATTACAACCTGTGCGTGTTCATAATTCGCAAGCATGCAAGTATATTGATCCCATCTGTATACATGGTAAAACTAGGAAAGTAGGAACACAATACATAACGATGACGTAGGATGGCAAAGCTTTTGGATCGGTTTAAGCTCAAAAGGTAGACATAATGCTTACGAAGGGCCGACGATGCCCGCTGGTCCGCTCGCGCACTTCATGCCCGAGCTGTTCTCCCACTGCACCAAGCAAAATGCGTCCGTCAAGCTCGTCATCAATGCCGGCCTGGACTCCATCCTTGTGCCCCGGCTGTCCTCCAAGGCCACTGCCCAGTGCCGCGCTCTGCTGGCTGCCTTGGCCGACACCCGCCTCACCCCTGACGTGGATCAGCGCACGCTCCCACTCTGCGGTGGCGCTGACGGGAAGATGCGCACCTCCTCCCTCTACAAGCTCTGCACCATGGGCGGTGAGCAAGCGCGATGGCACGACTTCGTCTGGCGCAACCGCACCCCTTTCTGTGTCTGATTCTTCGCCTGGCTGCTCGTGCAGAACCGGGTTCAGTGCCGTGCCAACCTCCTCTGCAAAGGCATACTCACCGTGGCGGAGAGCGGCTGCCCCAACTGCAGTGCGCCGCTCGAGACCGCCGATCATCTCTTCTTCGACTGCCCCTTCGCGCCGCTTCTGGAACGCTATCGGCCTGCCGACATCGTCGTCTACCCCGTCCTGCTGCGTGGCGGATGCCGCTCGCTGCCCTCTGCCAGCATCGGCTCCACCCGAAACAGCCTCCACGCTCCGCCTCGTGTGCTTGTGGCACCTCTGGAAGCACCGCAATGGAGTTGTCTTCAACAAGCTTGCCCCTCACTCGCCCTCGCCCGCAAGAACTGTCGCGATGACGCGGTCCTATGGCGAGCCCGTCTCCCCATGGAACGCCGTGCAGACGTTGATCTCTGGCTCACCTACTTGGTCCCGGAGCGACCGTAGACAGCCCTGTCTCCGTTTTTGCTTATTTGAGCTCGCCCCAAATGTGGTGATGTCTCCTCCTCCCCCACCTCGCTGTACTCCTCTGTCTCGAAAAGGGATTTCACCCTTTTTTCCTTGTGAAAAATAAATGAAAATTTAGGTGGGAGCCTTTGTGCTCTCCCTGGTGAACGCTCTAAAAAAAAGGGACGACGAGAACCTTAGCTAGCTAGTTACACTGTGCTCAGATTGTTAATCTATTTCATCTTCTTGTTGGTGATGGTTTTCTCCTATGACCAATCAGGTTCATCCTCCTCCTCTGATATATGCATGCATTGTTCTTTGTATTGATCGAGAATTTGAGACTGATTTGCGTTGTCTGCTTCTTCTCCCCCGATCGATCAACAGAAACATGCAGTGGAACAAACAGATCGAAGAACTGCAGCTGCTTTCGACCGTTGATCCGACGAGCCGTCTTGAGTATGAGCTTCTTGATAGATTTGGGACATTTAAGATAGAAGACGAGGATGAACAAGGCTCGGGACGAAATAACGCCAGCCGCCGTCGACGGTTGTCCTTCTCCCTTGTAGTCCGCAAGCGCAGGTTCGCAAGGTACAGCCTCCTCATCAGCAGCCGCTACGGGGTGTGGTCCACGGCGGACCGCCGCTTCATCAAGAGAACAAACTTCTACCACTACCACCAGCTTACCCGGGGGATCAGGGACGTGAGAGACATTTACGAAGCCGTCTTCAAGGACTTCTTTTACGACGTTCATACCACGCCGGGATTACTGTACAAATTCTTCGTCTGCCCCCGCCGTACAGTGCAGATCTTGCGCGCTGTGGTGTTCTACTACCACGTGTTCATGGCAAAGGACCGCCGCATGGAGTGCTGGCCCGGCGATGTGCATGGGAAAGACAGGAGGGAGGAGCTGACCTCCCTGAGGCATAGGCTGGTGGATGTGTACCGGAAACGCATGACTCCCGTGCAGAGGCAACGTGTCCTGGTGATATCCGAGGGTCTTACTAGGGACATCAAGATTGGTTTGGGCTTGATCTTCCTGGTGCTGCCAGTGCTCTTTGTAATCGTTGCTTGGCTTCTATATTATTATTGGTGAATTAGCTCAATGTTCAATTAGCTCTCTTACTTGAGGAAATTCCATACATATTACCGGGAAATTATCAGTATGCTCAAATGCCACTAAAATGTTATCGGCTCCAAGTATAGACCCCTCAGATTGGCAGTGTGAAATTGGCCACTTCCTCGGGCATGTATTGTTGTGATAACTGTGAAATGTTGACCGTGGAAGATCTGATACCTAGATAGTTTTTTTTCTTTCAAATTTTATCGTTTTGAACATGTATTGTTGTGATAACTGTGAAATGTTGTTAAATTTGAATTATGTGCTGCTGCTATTTGTCATTGAAAACTGTGATGCTAAGCCAAATACAGAGAAATGTTCTTGACATTTTGTTTATTCATATGATGTGTCATGACTGCTTGTGTCCTGACTACCCTCCGGATTGCCATTGGGTTTGCTTATACTAGTCAACATGGTAAATCCACATCGTATGAAGACACACAAAGTGTGTCACCTTAATATGAGTGGTAAACTTGAGCACCCGTTGCTAATAATGACCTATAAAACAAAAGCTTTTTTTTTTTTTTTTTTTGAGAATTCCTGGTCTTTTACAGTACAGCTGTAGTATCTGAACTCACGCACAACGCACTCCACACACACTCAACACCACACACACGCACGCCACCTGTGCGTAACTAGACCTAACCAGACTATACTAAGCTTCTGAACCTCCGTGAGCCTAGACCTACTGGAAACCCCTGCGGTGGTGGGCACACCACAATACCACTGACTGAACCACGGCGGAAACGGCTCAGAAGCTAGAGCTAGGACAGACTGATTTAGGGCTCAGTCTTCTGCGAAAACCGCAGCCCACAGGGCCCTCCACAAATTAATTCGGGAAAACTCCCGGGTGAGACACCGCGAGTTGATCACAGGGATCGAACTCGCGATGGGTAGGTTGGCCACCGCCTCACGCTACCACTGAGCCACTGGCTCGTTCTCAAAAAACAAAAGCTAAAATGTACCTACAAGATTGCTACTGAGCCCAGCATTGCTTGGTGTGTCATTGACCCCAATCTGGACGCCGTTATTCCTAAAACCAGTGAGACCCAACAAGGAAATCAGGTCCGATGCCGGCAAAATGTACTCGGCGACCCTCGATTTGTGGTACTAGTGAAAGTGATGTTAGAAACAGTATTCAGGTCCGATGCCGGCATGGCGTACATACTGTGCCGTTCGTATACGATTGTGTGCCCGGCCGATTAGGGCTCATTTGGTTGCAGGGGGAGAAAGACCTAGGGAAAATAATCCCGGCCGGG
This sequence comes from Poa pratensis, assembly GCA_947311845.1. Classification (NCBI taxonomy): domain Eukaryota; kingdom Viridiplantae; phylum Streptophyta; class Magnoliopsida; order Poales; family Poaceae; genus Poa; species Poa pratensis. The sequence continues at coordinate 108,840,718 of CAMZMU010000085.1, forward strand.
AATCTGAAGAAACATGTGTAAAAGCCCGGGATTTTATTCCCGACCTCTGGACTAGGGGAAAATTCTCCCCGGGAAAAGGCCGGGATCCCCCCGGGATTGCAGTTACCAAATGAGCCCTTAGGAGTCGGTCACCGAGTTCTAGTCGGTTAAGTCTAGCAGTGCACGTACCCTGTGCTTGTAATCAACACACGGTGAATTGAAGCAATATAAGCAAACCGAACGATACGTGCTAGTTATCGGGTCTCGCCGAGTTTAACACGGTCAGCTTGCTTCGTCGTCATCGCCGGAAAGTACTCAACCGTTGATCGATCCAATGCCAATGGAACGGAACATAGAGATGGAAGAACTGCAGCTGCTCTCGACCGTTGATCCGACGAGACGTCTCGAGGACGAGCTTCTTGGTAAGCCAGAAGAACAAGACGAGCGTAAACAAGGCCGGCGACGTCGCCGGCTGTCCTTCGCCCTCGCAGTCCGCAGGCGCCGCTTCGCAAGGAGCAGCCTCCTCATCGGCAGCCGCTACGGCGTGTGGTCCGTGGCGGAGCGCCGCTTCATCAGGAAAACAGACCACTACCACTACCACCATCTCACCCAGGGTATCAAGGACGTGAAGGAACTCTATGGAGACCTTTTCCTGGACGGCTTGTACAACATCCACTTGCGGGGATTACTCTACAAGCTCCTCTTCGTCCACCCCCGGCGTACGGCGCGAATCCTCTCCGCCATGTTCTTGTACTACCACGTGTTCATGGCCAAGGACCGCCGCATGGAGTGCTTTCTTGACGACGTCTACGGCGGCGACCCCGGCAACGACAGGGAGGAGCTCACCTCCCTGAGGCATAGGCTGGTGGATGTGTACCGGAGACGTATGAGTCCCGCGCAGAGCCAACGCGTCGTGGCGGCCTACGAGTTTGATCGTTTTGCCATCAGGTTTTCTTTGGGTTTCGTCGTCGTGGTGCTGGTGGTGCTCTTTGTAATCATCGCTTGGCTTCTAAATTAGCTAAATTATTATGTTTATTTTTTCGATCGGGGAAATTCCATAAGCATACTAGTATACTACCAAAGATATTATCCATATTATACTTCCCCGGGCGCGTTGGTTAGACTAGTCATTCGATTCAAGTAAAGAGTGTCTCCAAGAATCACCAACACCATGTAAGAAAAATCACCAGCACCACAAAATCTACAAGAATTTGCCTGAGAAATGTGCCGCCAGTGCAATAAAGCTGCAGTAGGAAGAGACTGGTGAGCCATACGCAATAGGAAATCTTCAGTTTAGAAGGGACTTGTACATTCCCCATTTTCTTCCATGTTTTTTTATCACGGCTATCATTTGATGCTCCCGCTCGGCCTTCAAGCAATGCCTCACGACGTTGTTTAGCGGCGGCAAGCATCCCATAAGCAGAAAGAACGGTCGCTGTAGGAATAGAACTTTGCATTTTCTGGCTATCTACTTTTCTTTTTGAGACAATTTTGGCTTACTACTGTACTATACTAGTTGAATTTAGCGCGGCGTCACGCCGCCCCCTTAGCACGAATTTGTGTAAAATACAGACAGTACAACGCTAGATTTTGGTAGCAGCCTCTATACAAAGGAGACAGTAGTGGATCGGTGCTTCTGCAACTTGTTAACCCGTGGGTCAATGTTGCCATTTCGAACAAACGATCGGAGCTACCCCTCAGTTATGTGTAGGAATAGAACTTTGCATTTTCTGGCTATCTACTTTTCTTTTTGAGACAATTTTGGCTTACTACTGTACTATACTAGTTGAATTTAGCGCGGCGTCACGCCGCCCCCTTAGCACGAATTTGTGTAAAATACAGACAGTACAACGCTAGATTTTGGTAGCAGCCTCTATACAAAGGAGACAGTAGTGGATCGGTGCTTCTGCAACTTGTTAACCCATGGGTCAATGTTGCCATTTCGAACAAACGATCGGAGCTACGCCTCAATTATGGATAAGTACATACTCTGCCATGCCACGAATCGAAGTGCAGAAGCAGAGTATTACGCTGCAGCCCGAGCTGTGAAAAGGAACAGGCAGCTGTTAGAGCAAGAACTTCAAGTGATAAGAGAGCCATGAAAAGAGACCCTCTTTGCTTAACAGAAGAGAATACGGTTATGGCATTCTGGTTCTGCCTAGCTTGTACGCACAAGAGTTAGGACAGTTCATTCAAGAGATATTGCTGCTGACATCTCCAGTTTCTTCTTGGCCAGGGTAGATCATGTTGGCTGGTGCTGTTTGCTCGCTGCCGTATGTCTGACAGCTAGTGGTACGAAGCCCATGTCTGCAACCAGCAGTTTGGTCACTGATTTGTTGCACTGTTGCATTTCATATAAGTTAGGAGCAGCGGCACGCCGCGCCCATGAACTGATATGAGTAGTAATACAGGTTTCAGTTACATAATTTGTGGGGTAGGGTGATATGAGCAGGACAAAACAGTAGATACAACAACAAAACATTTTTTCCCAAACAAGTTGGGGTAGACTAGAGTTGAAACCCATAAGATCTCGAAACTAGGTCATGGTTCTGGCACATGGATAGCTAACTTCCACGCAGCCCTATCCATGGCTAGTTCTTTGGTGATATTCCAATCCTTCAGATCTCTCTTAACAGACTCCTCCCATGTCAAGTTTGGCCTACCACGACCCCTCTTAACATTCTCATCCCGCTTTATCCGTCCGGTGTGCAATGGCGCTTCCGGAGGCCTACGTTCTATATGACCAAACCATCTTAGACGGTGTTGGACAACCTTTTCTTCAATTGGTGCTACCCCAACTCTCTCACGTATATCATCATTCCTAACCCGGTCCTTTCTTGTGTGGCCACATATCCATCTCAACATGCGCATCTCCGCTACACCTAACTGTTGGATATGTCGTCTCTTGGTCGGCCAACATTCTGCGCCATACAACATCGCAGGTCGAATCGCCGTCCTATAGAACTTGCCTTTTAGCTTTTGTGGCACTTTCCTATCACAGAGGACTGGCGCCACTTCATCCAACCAGCTTTGATTCGATGACTCACATCTTCATCGATATCACCATCCTTCTGGAGCATAGACCCCAAATATCGGAAGGTGTCTTTCTCAGGTACCACCTGTCCATCAAGCCTAACCTCTTCCTCCTCGTGCCTAGTAGTACTGAAACTGCACCTCATGTACTCAGTTTTGGTTCTACTAAGCCTAAAACCTTTCGATTCTAGAGTCCGCCTCCACAGCTCTAACTTTCTATTAACCCCCGCCCGACTATCATCAATTAGCACCACATCATCCGCAAAGAGCATACACCATGGGATATCTCCTTGTATATCCCCTGTGACCTCATCCATCACCAAAGTAAAGAGATAAGGGCTCAAAGCTGACCCCTGGTGCAGTCCTATTTTAATTGGAAAGTCATCGGTGTCGTCATCACTTGTTCGAACACTTGTCACAACATTATCATACATATCCTTAATGAGGGTAATGTACTTTGTTGGGACTTTGTGTTTCTCCAAGGCCCACCACATGACATTCCGTGGTGTCTTATCATACGCCTTCTCCAAGTCAATGAACACCATATGAAGATCCTTCTTCTTCTCCCTGTATCTCTCCATAAGTTGTCGTACCAAGAAGATGGCTTCTATGGTAGACCTCCCAGACATGAAACCAAATTGATTTTTGGTCACGCTTGTCAATCTTCTTAAACGGTGCTCAATGACTCTCTCCCATACCTTCATTGTATGGCTCATCAACTTGATTCCACGGTAATTAGTGCAACTTTGAACAACTTTTCGGTGATCACATGCTAGAGGAAAGGATGAGACATGAGTCACAGATCAATATGTTGTATAAAAATGAGAGTAAAACACCAATAACATAGGTCAAATACAGCCAACAGGAAACAATACAGGAATTAAGCTTTTGTTTATATAGTAACAAAGGAATCCTGAATCAAAAGAAAAAGAAGAGACTAAGTCTTACAGTACATTTGTAGAGTCTAGGAGATACTGAAGAAAACAACATACAACATAAAGCAGAGGAGGGAAACGATCTTATAAAAAAATGGACTGCAACCTTCTGCATCGTCCAGCGGCAACGATCAGTACCCAAGCTGTAACTGTACTTACCCAAAACCCATGCAAAATAAGCTAGAACCTAAATAGATGTTGATCCGCAGCTTGTCCTGCACATCGTCCAACACGTGAATAAATTAGCCACATACCTAATACAAACAAAGCTCTTAACACCAATAGAAGATTCCAATATCAAAGGGTTTGGTTAGGCCTGCCTTGAAGACGGCCTATAAGGCCATTATAAGAGATAAGACATCTGCTCCCTCCTTATCGCTTTATTGGGGAGGTGAGATGTATACCTGGAAATTTACACTTCACATAATAAGAAACAATCCAGTGAAGGCTCATGTTCCTGTATTCCTAATAAAGCACCATAGTCTTGATGACAGGGAAAATACACCAAGTGTATGAATCATGAGCACATCTGAACTGAAGTTACTAAATAGCTCAACTTAGGAAAATTAATATTTACAAATAACATCAATTATTCTTTTGCATGATCAACATTAAAGGACCATGTATTTGCATCAAGAAATTCTTGAAAATATAGATGTGTTGATGTTGTTGTTGTTGTGACATCAATCAATTCAATAAGAGATTCATTTCCATGGATATAACCATGTTCATTAGAAATAGTCGTCCGTGCAGAAAGCTTGACATCATCCATCTGGAAGACATAAGCCATAACTGAAAGGCGTGTCAAGGTTCATGAAATCGAAAAAAATTGCTCACTATGATTGAATACCCTGAAGAATTAGCAGGCAAAGAAGGCACAAAAATTAGAAATAGCAAGCTTTAGCACAGGTCGATGACCTGTAGCCGGCCGCGGCTCTCGGTCATGTTGGTGGACATCACATCATGTAACTGCTCCGGCCACACTGTTGGGGCTGGGCCGGCACAATGGTTCCTTCTCACCGATGAGCAACCTTGCTAAAGCTCGACGTTCGACTCGTAAGCAAGAGCTTTACAACACCTCGTAGGAGCCTCCTTCTCACTCTGAAGGAAATATCTTGCATCAAGAATCCAACCTATGTACAAAATGTGGGGATTAAATTTTAATAAATCTGAACGAACATATTGATTAATTAAAACAAATGTTGATTTAATCAGCATCCAAGAAAATAATGCGGTGGGAGGTAACAACATCGGCATGATCCATGGTAGAAATGAAGAGGAGGAGTATAAGCTGTATTCAGTATTGGTGAATAATTTTATGAGACAATATTATAAAAAGAAAAAAGAAAGATGTGCTCAAGCTTGGAGGGCCACTTGAAAATTACCAGGTAAAATAAGTTTCTGAAGGTTCACATGGGCAAGAAAAGCCATCTCATTCTTACAAAAGAAGCCAGCTGCATACATTAGAAAGTTGATATCTGTGATACATGTTATATTGTAGCAACAACCAATGTACAAAATGCTTGAAAATGTATAATCCCTTACCTGAGGTAGATTGGGTCATTCCTTGTTAAAGAACAGTAGTCCTGACTTTTCTATTGAACAGAAACATATACACAACAATATTGAAAGGGGTTTAGGTTCTAAAGCCTGTACATCTTACAGAATATAACTAAGCCCAACAAATGATTACACTACATGAATTTTTCTACCATGTAGATAGTAAATTATACAATGACCACTAATGGGAAGAAATAGAATACGGAGATGCTTGAGAAGATTGAACAAACCACCCAGTTTAATTAAATTTCGTTCGTAATTAACTACAATTTGCATCTCTTAAGAAACATGCATTTTATCTGATTCGAGCACACACCTGCAAGAAGTCTGTGAATATCAATCTCGAGATGTCAATCCCTCCTTCCCCTGCATCATCAATATATAGAATAAATGGCATTGCAGTGGCAAGAAAAAAATGTGCAGTCTAGCATCTCAAGGAAAAAGAAGCAACATTAGGCATACAATCGAATATACAGTGGTGATGCACATTGGCAGAAGAGGCGGCGTCGCCTTGTCCAGCCGTCTGTGTTGCTGCGTGGCTCGTGTCGACGCGCAGGTGCTGATGGTGGAGGATGGGCTAGCTGTTGCCCGTCCAGAAGACTTCGGCGGAGGGCAAGCTCCTCCTGTGTTCGTGCATGTACACCGTCGCGGACTCGCGGTCGAGGCGCCATGGAATCGAGGATGTGCCGGTGCAGGTCGCCTCTGGTCGTTGCGGACGCCTACTGAGAGAGACAAATAGAGAGGATGGGAGAGGGACAGAGAGGATGGAATAGGGAGAGGTGTTGAAGCCGGCGTACCTGCACAGCATAGCAGCCGGTGTCGCCTGCCCGTGGTCGTCGTCGTCCTCCCCCGCTGCGTAGCCGAACTGTTGGACGCACTGGCCCACCAAATCGACAACAACACATCGATCTCCCCCGGCGCGAGTTTGACAACGACCTTCCTGGCCTCCTCCTCCGCTCCTCGCCGCCGTACCGTCGGGCTAGAACCGAACGCCGCAGGGAGTGACCGTGGCGGCAACAGGGAGTACCGGACGGACGCGCAGCAAGGGTCGCCGCAGTCGCGGCCGGCGAGGAAATCCGCAGCGGCGGATGTGGAGCAACGCGGCGACGATTACAGGCCGCGTGCGGCGTTCCGGCAGGCGGCGCTCGGCGAGGATGGATATGCGGCGACGGCAAAGCTCTCTGTGACCTTCGATTTGAGCGGGGAGGGGCGGAGCGGCGTGGCGGCGCGTCGGCGGCGGCGGCGACCTCCGGCGTCACGCGTGAGAGAGAGGGGGAGGGGTGGGGATTTGTGGACGATTTTACAGTAAGGTACCTGACGTTACGTGGAATAGCAAATAGGTCCATCTTCTCGGTAAGTCGTGGGACTGCGGGGCAAGGTTTGGCTTTTCGAGAGGTGTTTTTGCAAAATGTCGGCGCGACGTGTGGCTGACAGGTGGGGCCCACCGGGTACTGTTCAACCCTGTTCATTGCTGCAGTAATGAACAGTACACAGGGCTGAGAGAGCCCTATTTTTGCCAGCTTTTATTAATACTAGGAAAATTCGTGCGGCGTGTGGTGACACAACAAAATAAATTGGAGAAGGTCAAATTGTTGCAGGACATGAAGAAATTTATATGAAAATTATGATAGCACCTAAGGTTGTTTCCAGGAGGTACAGAGCCCGTCGGAGAAGGAGGCGAGAGGGACCGGAGGTGGCCGATTCGGGGAAAATGAGGTCGATTTTAGTTCTAGTGTTAGCGCGGGTGTTTTATCCGGAGGGACGATTTACAATTTTTGGAAAACTTGGGGACTTCTATGAAAAAAGCGTATGAAAATGCTATTCTGGGCTAGAACTAAAAAACAAAATTCTGGAAATACCACGGATTTGAAGATTAGAGAGAAATATATATGTTCGTCGAAATAAAAAGGTTAAAACATGAAAGTTGTTTCGAAAGGTGATATCCATCTACTCGTGAAAGAAAAATTCAAACGGACGACCGAGTGCGACGAATTTGACATTTGTCAAATTTTTTTGCGAATCTTGACCCAAAATTACGGAGCTAGAGTCGACCGAACTCGAAACCGATCACGGGAATAGAACCTACTCGTCGACGCGCATATATTTCATTTATGCAAAAACCCGTATAAAAATATTATTATGGGCTAGATCTAAAATACAAATTAGCGTAAATACCACGAATTTGAAGGTTAGAGAGAAATATTTATATGTTCGTCGAAATAAAAATGTTAAAACATGAAACTTGTTTGGAAGGGTGATATCCATCTAATCGTGAAAGGAAAATTCAAACGGACAAAATTCTTCAGTTTGTTTTGTGAATCTGGATCTAAAAAATTTCAAACGGACAAAATTCGTCAATTTGTTTTGCGAATCTGATCTAAAATTTAGGAGCTAGAGTCGACCAAATCTGAAACCGATCACGGGAATGGAACCTGCTCGTTGACGCGCATATATTTCGTGTATATATTATCGTGAAAAAGAGGACCGTCGGATCTAAATCGGACGGCGCGGAGAAGGGTGAGTATTGTAGATAGGCACGCACTGTAGATGTGCGTGTACTGTAGCACTTCTACAGTGCCGGCTACGTGGCCACCTTGATCGCTCGCTCAAAGCGAGCGCTTTTATATATAGTACTTGAAGGGGTTGGCGCGCTTTGCTGCGCCGAGTTTATTATTGCGGTGATCAATGTATGACATGCTAGTCTGACTAAAAATTACTGGACCATGCATGATTATGCAATGTATTGGTCTAGCACTGTAGTATTTTGAATATTTTGAACCGTACAATTGAAAAGTAACAATAATAGATTTTTAAATCTTTAGACAATGCGAGACCGATGGCTACATGTGAGGTGGGGCTGGTCAAGGTGTGGCCGGAGGTAGAGCTGGCGTGTGTCGCTCGTGTACGTGTTTGCAGTGAAGGAGGAGGTACCATGAGGAAGGGGAGGCGTGGAGAGCGATGCTTGACACACGCCGGAGGAGAGTGACCACATCTCTCGAGACTGAATCCCTCCCGCTCCTTAGTACCCTCGAGCAGTGGTGGTGTATTTGCGGACGAGTCGGTCAGAGTTGGTGGAACTACCGGATTCTATGCCAAATCAATAGTCCTGGAGGCGGCTCACTTGTCACATAAGGAGAGAAGGGAGAGCAACATGGAACTTCCGATTGACAATTGACATGCGCGCAAGGAAGCAAGGCGAACCTCGGTGGGAAGAGGGAAAGAAAGATCGGGGGGAAAGCGGGCTAGAGGAATTGGTCGACTCATCAGGCTCATGATCTGAAGACTACAGGTTCGAATCATATCCCCGCCTTTCTGTATTACAACATCAGGCCAAGTGTTGTATATAATATTTTTTTGGGCTACCCAAATTTATTTAGCAAAATTTACATTAAGAGCCAACTTGTGGAGTAAGATTTGACCATAGCTAAGTTTTGTGTTCAGCTTAACAAACGAATAATATCACTCCAATCTTCTGCATTTTCATTGTGCGTAAGCGCGAAGGAGACGACTTCCCGTGCGTACATCAAATCGCAGATCAAGTCAGATTACGTCGGTCCAGGAGGGATGCAGCAGCGATGGCGCGTTCTCTCCCTCATGTAGGTGATGGTTTTGGTTCCTCAGGGATGTGGTTGTAATATTCTGATTTTTTAGTGCTTTTTACCAATCGTTTTTACTAATAGATTTGGGTCTTTTCCACAAAAATGTAGACATAAACAAATGAGAACCAATAAGAGATCGCCACATGGAGCAACCAATGGCCTCCATTCCTAGGGAGCTTAGATATAGGAGTGATATATGAGTAATGGATTGTTGACTTGCTTTCAAAAACAAATGTGGACTGTTGACTTGGCCCATGGTAAAAGCCCAACACTGCTCCACTTTATCTGGCCCATTATGCCCAACACGACAGAAACCCAGCAGGTGGAAACGAGCGAGAGAGGGACCAAACGCTCGAACCCTTTCTGCTGCCCGCGGCGGCAGGACGCCGGCGCCGACGCCACGCCACTCTCTCTCTCTCTCCGTCGTCGCCGGAATACCGGCTTGCTCCCCGGACTGCCGGATCCCGTCCGTATCCTTCGCGCCTTCCTATTCCGCTGTGCCCCTCGGCTACGCTGTCGGTTGCCGCCGCTGTCCCGCCCTGCCGCTTCCGCGCGACTGTCGGGCGGCGCCCTGCGCCCGAGTGCTGGTGCTGGTGCTTGGCTCCGGCGGTTCTGCCTCTCCTATAATCCAGTCCAGGCTCCACTGTCCACTTCTCCTCGGCTCGGCTGCAGCTCCCCTCTGAGCTAGCCAGCTAGGGTAAGTTCTTTTCTATCCGTCTCCGGTTGAGTTGCTGTATGCCGACTGTCTAAAATTGAACTGATTCATTCATCAAACTATCTCTTTTATCGATTTCACCGATTCATTGGTTTGTACCTACTAACTTTAGGTTTCTGTCATCTATGATGTGCGCTGTTGGGGATCTTTAGAATTTACCTGATTACATATTCATCTTGCAATTGTACGGATTTTTAAATGTTATTACAATGCGTGTCATGATCTGCAAACGTGCAATTATATCGATGGCTTCCATATACATGACGAACTGTAGGACCTAGGAACACAATATATATATACACGATGAGGTTGGATGGCAAAGCTTTTGGATCGCTTTCAATACAAAAGGTAGACCTATAATACTTACGAAGGGCCGACAAGAAACCTTAGCTAGCTAGCCACCCTGTACTCAGATTGTTAATCTGTTGGATCTTCTTGTTGTCGGCGGTTTTCTGCTATGATCAATCAGGTTCATCCTCCTGCTCTGATATATGCATGCATTGTTCTTTGTATTGATCAAGAATTCGAGACTGATACGGTTTTTGTCATCTATGATGTGCGTTGTTGGATTTTTAAGAATTTGCTTGAAATTATATGTTCATCTTTACATTTGTACAGATTTTTTTTTGTGCTATTACAACTTGTGCGTGTCATAATTTGCAAACATGCAAATATATCGACCACATCCATATACATGGTGACCTGTAGGAACTAGAAACACAATATATACTCGTGAGGTAGGACGGCAGGAGGTATATATATATCTCAAAACGTTTGGATCATTTTCAGAACAAGGTAATACTTACTAAGGGCCGACAAGAAACCTTAACTAGCTAGCTACTCTGTACTCAGACTGTTAACCGACAAATCTATTTGATCTTCTTATTGGCGGCGGTTTTCTGCTATGATCCATCAGGTTCATCCTCCTGCTCTTGATGTATGCATGCATTGTTCTTTGTATTGATCAAGAATTCAAGATTGATTTGCATTCTCCACTTCTCCCCCTGATCGATCAACAGAAACATGCAGTGGAACGAACGGATGGAAGAACTGCAGCTGCTCTCGACCGTTGATCCGACCAGCCGTCTCGAGTACGAGCTTCTTGATAAAAATGGGACATTTAAGCTAGAAGAGGAGGATAAACAAGGCCAGGACGAAATAACGTCAGCCGTCGACGGCGGTTGTCCTTCTCCTTTGCAGTTCGCAAGCGCCGGTTCGCAAGGTACAGCCTCCTCATCGGCAGCCGCTACGGCGTGTGGTCCGTGGCGGATCGTCGCTTCATCAAGAGAACAAACTTCTACCACTACCACCATCTTACCCGGGGGATCAGAGATGTGAGAGAAGCCTACACCGTCCTCCTCGTAAACGGCTTCTACGACATGTGTCGCCTCCCAGGCTTCCTGTGCAAATTCTTCGTCTGCCCCCGCTATGCGGTGCGGATCATGCACCCGCTGTTGTTCTACTACCACGTGTTCATGGCAAATGACCGCCACATGGAGTGCTGGCCCGCTGACGTGCACGGCAAAGACAGGAGGGAGGAGCTGACCTCCCTGAGGCATAGGCTGGTTGACGTGTACCGGAGACGCATGACTCCCACGCAGAGGCAACGTGTCCTGGTGATATACGAGCGTCATTGTACTGCCATCAGGATTGGTTTGGGCTTCATATTCCTGGTGGTGCTAGTGCTCTTTGTAATCATTGCCTGGCTTCTTAATCGTTATTGGTGAATGAGATCAATCTTAAGTTATCTCTCTCCTATTAGGAAATTGCATACATACTATCGGGAAATTATCCATATGCTCAAATGCCACTAAAATGTTACCGGTTCCAAATATATATCCAGTGGGTAATTTGCCATTTCTTCAGATGTCCGGTGTTGACCGTGGCAGATTTGAAACCTAGACAGTTTTTTCCAATACTTCCCGGAGTTGACTGATGCTTTTGAGCATGTATTGTTGTATTAACTGTTAAATGTTGTTGAATTTGGATGTATGTGCTGCTGATATTTATTATAAAAATTGTGATGCTATGCTAAATAAGTAGAAATGTTCTTGACGTTTGTTTATTTGTATGCTGATAGTATATACTTTTATTGTATTTTTTCATGCTTAAATACATTACGAAATTCTTTGTAAGTATTCATGCCAAAAATCAGCACTACAATTTGTTCCAGAATATAAAACAAAACCCATTCCAGAATTTATACACATCATTTGGCAGAATTGATGTAAGTTAGGGCCACTGGAAAATTATCCAAGTTAGGGCCAGTGGAAAAATTATCTTGGAAATCACTACTTGACAGGCCAAGTTATAAAACGAGTGGTACATTTAGATCTGAGAAATTTTGAGCGCATTTAGACGTTATCAATAGTCAATAGTATATGTCACCAGGCTACACACGCACTTGGCCTTGCAAGTTACTACAAGTTACAACACATCCATCCTATTGTCCAACTCAGCTCTTGCTAATATTCAGGCACACTGCAACTCTGAAGCCATCGTGTTAACTGAAGGAGTTGCAGGTGTGACAGCTGAGATTTTTCTTCTGAAATCAAGTATTAAGTTATTTATTATATGGATTGAGTTATTCTATATTCCTATGATCCAAAATCCATCCATATGAAAACTTCCTATGAAGTTTGTACGAAAATCTCTCAGTTTGGAGAAACCTTAGTGTAGCACTGCTCAATTTTAGATCAAAATGCAGTAGAACTAGAAGGAATAGGCGCGCTTTGCCACGTCCATTGGTTTCTTGTTTTATCATTATGTGCTATTAATTTGTTAAATTTGGTACTAAATAGTTTCTTTGACAGAAATAAGTTTTCGGTAGTACCACATGATCTAACTACCTAAAAACCATATTTGAAAAGGTCAAAAATCTCAGAAAAATCTTGGGTGTACATCCGGACATTGTATGTTGACACACAAAGTTTCATGGTAAAATGACTTTTTTTATGGTCTGTGTAAAAAGAGAAATCAAGGTGTTTCAAAATGGCTTTGTACGAAACATTTTTTTGTCTTTTTTGCACAGCTAAAAAATATCATCTTTTGGTGAAATTTTTTGTGCGAACATAGATTGTCGGGATATAAGCTCGAAATTTTTCTTTTAAATTTTTGACAGTTTAAAATATAATTAGAAAACATTTTCATAACGGGTGTATCTAGACACATGAGCCAAAACACCATGTTCCTTTTTTCGGGGATATTAATATTTTCTCCTCATATGGTGAAGCTTGAAAATGAAGAGAAATCAAGTTGAAGGATGAGGCGACAGCGTGAATTGGCGGCGAGCTTAGTTCATGAGCCAAAACACCATGTTCCGGCTCGGTTCGTTGAAGGATGAGGCGACGGCTTTATTTTATCCTAGCCTCGTACTGCTCCGTCGCTTGCCGCCAATTCACATAAGAGTAGGAAGGGGATCGGGGGCTAAAACGCAGAAGCATGACTGAAAGCAAGGACCAAGGGTTGATTGTCAAATTCATGAGGGGCTAAAGTGAAAAACTGACCAAGGCAATGCACCACAAGCCACCAATCCTAGGGAGCTTAGTTCTTTTAGAGATGAAGAATAAAGAGCTTCCTCTGGTCATAAATATATCCATATAAAAAGTTTGTGCGCAGTTTCTGTTAAAAGATAAAATATTCTATAAACTGAATATTGTAGATTATAAACCAATTGGGCATCTCCTACAGATACATTTGGGAAGCAACTTGATGTACAAGACACGCCATATGTAAATACATACAACGGGGGTCAATTGTATACCAAGTAGAAACGCTTCAATCAATCTTATAGTTTCTACAAAAAAAAAACTTCAATTCAATGCAGCCTAAGATAAGTGTAGCACCTGTCACTTAACATTCCATCAAGAGGCACTACAATGAAATTATAGAGCTTTTATATATGCTTTTAACCATCCACAGAGTACATGAGGTCCTTACAAAAAAGACCACCCAAAAACATGCTACCGGATCCAGCAGCTCGTATACCCCCCTTGACCAGCACCAGCAGATTCCGAGTAAAACCACGGTCTGTTTCGCCGCCATTTCCAAACATACCACCTAGCTACAGGGCTAAGAATGAATTGAACACTATTTCATGCACAATGTACAACGTAATCAGGTCTTGTATACTGCATCAGAGCAACTTCTGCCGGTCTTCCTCCAGATTTGGTTAGAAAGAAGCGGTCCAGAGTGCCTTTTCGCTTTCTCCGCACTTGTTGTGCACTCCCCGGATGTTCTCCACGGAGTTGCATATACCGCTGCATCTCCAATCGAACGAGGCCGCGCAGGTGTTGCCTGCCTGGGCTTTCCACTCGCAATCTGTGATCAGTGAACAAACACATGATTCGAACCTAATTTATGTGCAAAGCCTGTAACTGACAGATTATAGGTGGTTCTTTGTCATATTTTTCTTATCAATAGCTCGGCAGCAAATACTGTGAGTCCTCGACCTGTTCAGATAAGAGTTATAGAGATGCTTACCAGGTGGAGTTCCACAGCAAAGTCGACGGTCATCAATATGCTCAACATCTAGTCCTATGAACCAAGACCCCAAAGAAACATCCTCGTTGATATACTTGTGTAACACATGCCTGTTAACAATTGAATTGTCCCAAACGGTTTGAGTACACTACAGAGCATGAAAAAGTTCGTTCATTCAAAATATAAATTGGTTGGGCTACTAACTCACTTGTTTATGGAGATGTAGGTTGCCAAATCTTTCGAAATAGCATACAGTTGACCAGTGGCATGTCGGAAATACTTATCCCCAAATTTCCAGTGCTCAGGTTCATAATACCTGACGTCCCTGCGCAGTTGCAGTTGCCTCTTAACAACTAAGAAATAATGACAAAGAAACAAGGAGCTAAATATATACTACTATATGCTACAGTACTTACTTATCAGATAGTACAGGACCAGACTTCATGCATCCAGTATATACCCTGGGCTTCAAAACATGTTTGGACAAAATCTGTCCAAGGGTAGCTGCAGATATAAAAGTTCATGTTAGAAATAGAATGTTGATTAACAAGCGAACAAACGGGAGGTCCAGAATTGAAAACTTTAGTCATGTCCTCCGGAATCAACAGAAATGGCATGAGAGTATGAACTCATATAAAAAAATGAACACAAAATATAAAAAATTGAAACCAGGCAAAATATTTATCTTTTCATTGATATAGTAGAAAAGAGTTGGCCAGTTCGAACACAAAATAATTCCTTCAAAACTTAATATGGTAATCACATATACATGTTTTTTTACCCGCAGCCAACATGGTCAACATTTGAGTTTACCTATATTTACATGCACATCGTCATCAACTTTCACATAGAAGTTAGCATCCCACAAAGCAACAGCTGTAGCAAAGTATGTCTTGGTTTTTCCAGATAACTCAAGGTATCCTTCAACGTGATCCTGGACAGAGTGAAATAACTGAAAGTCAGAACAAACTAAAAATAATGTAGGCCAAAGTTAAATCAACAATTAGATTGACACAGCCCTATGACCGAAGGCCATGGGTTGCAGCTAATAGTTTACTGTATAACTGTCAGTAAGCAGCTAAACTGAAGCTTACAATCCTCACGAAGTCTCCATGTTTACTCTCCTCTGCCGCGACTGCTCTATCCACTATTCCACCTGAAATAGCGCTGCAAATAACCATTTATCAAAACCAATTGGATTGATCTGTAGGATATTTTTGCACACACCAAGGCCCAAATGTGAGACAAGCTGAGGGTTTAAAAATAAACATGGTGAGCACCTGTGACCAATAACAAAACGAATTATGATCCCCTTTTCTTCTTCGAGTTTTTTTCTCTTCTCTCCTGTTTTCCATTGTTACTTCACTATTAGTAACACATGCCATAAGAATACATTAGGAACAAAATGATGAACAGTTCCATGTGAAAAAAACCTTGTGGCATCCAGGTGTTACGGATAGAATCCCTTCTCTTACGACTACTGAAAGCCGTATTGATGCCGATCACCATGAAGTATTTCCGCCTTCCAGCAGACTCGGAAGCCTTGTAGTCCTCCGAAACCGGAGAGCCATTGAGAAACGATTCCTGCAGGGTTCTCGCAGCTGAAAGTTCTGCCTCTAAATTCGATATTGTCTTATCCAAAGTCCTGCAGGAGGAGCCAGTTGAAGAACTCTAGTCAGAAACAGCTGCGTTGATGCTTTACTGGAACAAATCAGAGGGGTGAAAGGTATGTGTGCCATCACATACTGTACAGCGTTATGACTGTCCAAGGCCTGTAGCGCATCTTTGTAATCGTGTTTCTCTGGAACCTGGTGAAAAAAACATATGAAATCAGCATCAACACCGTTGTGACATGGAAAGTGGCAGTGGATGATCCTAAATGTCTGGCATTCGTAACATCCGCTCCCATTCATATTCAATAACATCTCTATTAGTACTTTCACTGAATATATGAAAACCGAAGCAGGAAATGTGAAAACCGTACTAGTCTATCATTGAAAATGTGAAAACCGAATGGGAAATCAACTATCCTCTCCGTTCTTTCCACCCATATGAGTCTATGATTTCCCTATAGAACTTCTGGACTTGCTAACCCGTCGGTTAATTCGTTACCGTAATCAAGATTCATTTAATATTTTATTCACTGGGAAGGGAAGGAGATCAGAAGCACCTTTGCAGAATTACAGTCTCCGGCAGCAAGCTTGGTGCCTTCCCCTCTTCTTTCATTTGGTTGGGCAACCTCAGTTGCCTCTGGCAGTGTCCACATCCTGGGAAGGAGAGAAGATGCTGTGAGTAGGCCGGAACTCATAGCTCGTGCAGGCAGTTCAGTTACAAAATTGCGGAGCTCTAACAGCACTCAATGTCAGTCAGCTGATTCCATGATCGAACAAGAGAATGAGCAACGAATTAGCCACCGAAATCTGAATTCTTGACCCCGTGAACGAAGCAAGCACGGCCCATTGAACTAAATGAATCTCCCCCAAATTGCAAGGAGGAGAAGAGCAGATCTTGGTTTGTCAACGGTGAGCGAGGAGTGGAGTAGATTTGACATTTTACCCGTTTGTGAAGAGCAGGCCGAGGCAGAAGCTCCCGGCGCAGAGCAGGAGGACCCACCGCCTGGCCACGGCCCCGTCCCCGCTCCCGCCGCCCCTCCTCCATCCCATGGCCACCTCCCCGTCCCCGCTACCACCGCCGGCCTCCCCGTCTCTCAGCTAGCCGGCTGCCGCGGCGGCAGGACAAGTACTCTGTGTACGGTGGCGGGACTGCGACGGACGAATGAGGAGAGGGAAGCGTGGCTCTCGGGTTTTCTTGAATCCCCGAGTCGTCGCCATGCCATGTGCGCGGGCGGCTCTGGGCGGGGGCGGAGGCGACCGACAGTACAGTGCCAGAGTTCGGCGGAAGCTCGCGGTAAATTTATTAGTTTCACTAGCCGTAAATTAATGGCCGCTGTTGGCTGGATTCGCTGAGCTCGTGGGCGCCGGCGTGCTGCGGCAGGTGGAGGTGCGTGCGCCGTCAGAGAGTGGCGTGCAAGGCGGTGCTGCAGAATGCCGACGACATGCCGACGACCGGATCTTTCGGTGGTAAAGACCGGATGTTCTCCCATGCATTTTACCGTAAAATGCATGGAAGAATTAGATCCAACAAATTAAAAGATCCGGTCTTTAGAAAAACTAGTTGAATCGGCGCGCGCACGCCGCGCCCTTGGTGCCATTTTTTGGAAAGCATTTTTGTTTGGAATTTTTTAATCTGAATTTCGGCAATGTGGCACGTAATGTTAGCATTTTTTATGTGTTTATGTTAACATGTTTTCATATTTTCTTGGATGAGTATATCTGAATAGAAAATTCTTGCTGAATTAATATATTTGTATTTCTTGGTGGATGTTAAAGGCATCTGAATGTTTTAAATACCCTAAACCCTAAACCCTTTTAAATACTCTTTTTTTTTAAAACTTGACATATTGAAATAAGTAGCCAATTCGGCACTTAGTAGTGTTGCAGAATTATCTAAATACCGTAAAACAATATGTCTAAAGTGTTATAAATTATGTTAAGCATGTTCTATTTAGAATTTGATTCGTTCTTTGAATATACTGGTTTGGGATTTTTTGAAAAGTTGTTTCCTAATATTTACATTTGTGGTACTTCTATGTTGATATTTTTTATCCATGGTATAAATGGTTTTTTGTATCCTGCATTATTTCCCTTTGGTGGATATAGCTGAAGTTACTGATTTCGCGACATCTGGTAGTTTTGCAAAAATGGTTTAAATAACGTAAAACAGTATATGTAAAGTGTTTTAAATTATCTAAAGCATGTTCTATTTTAAATTTTGGTTTCTTAAAAATACCGTAAAACAATATACATAAAGTGTAAGAATTTAGTAGTTTTGCAAAATTGTTTAAATACCTTAAAACTATATGTATAAAGTGTTATAAATTCTATGAAGTATGATCTACTTTAGAATCTGATTTGTAGTTCGAACATATTGGTTTGGAATTATTGTTTTAAAACAGCTATTTCGTAATATTTACGTTTGTGGTATTTTTATGTTGACATTTTTTGAGCCTATGATATAAATGGGTAATTGTATTTTACATTTTTTGTGCGACTGTTTTGATGATTTTTTTCAATTTTTTTCTGGTGGATATAGTTGGAGCTGCTGATTTCGCGACATTCAGTAGTTTCGCAAAATGGTTTAAATACCGTAAAACAATATGTATAAAGTGTTTTAAAGTATGTAAATCGTGGTATATTTTAGAATTTGGTCTCTAAGTACATTGGTTTGGGAAATAATTGTAAAACAACTATTTCTCGCTATTTACATTTCTGATATTTTTATTTAAAACTTTAAAGTTTCCAATTTTCAAATTTCATCGTATGAGTAAATAGTTAGCATTTAATTTTGTGATCACCCTGATATGTCGATGGATATATTTAAAGTCACTGATTTTTCAACATTTAGTATGTTTTGAAAACTGTTCAAACACCATAGAACAATATCTATGAAACGTTTCAAAATATCTAAAGCATGTTCTATTCTATTTTTGTGTTTTTTTCAAAAGGAAACTACAAAATTCATATTTTGTAAGATGGCGTGAACGTATCAAATGAGCTATATGCCTTTTAAAAAAAATCAAGGTTTCAAATAATTTGGAAAAGGTCCTAAAGTATTTGAAATGAGTAGTTTGATTTAGTTTGAGTTTTACAAATTCTTAGAAATTGGTCCGAATTTATTTAAAGTTGTATTTGGAAAGTTATAAAAGTTTGTAGGAAAAGAAAAAAAACAGAACAGGAAAAAAGAAAAAGAAAAAACAAAGGCCGCGCGGCCCAGCCCAGCAACCGGCCCGTCACCGCGTCCCATGCCCACCATGGCGTCACTATGACGTCAGAGGGCACGGAGCGGCCGCGGCGGCGGCACCGCGCCACCGCGTTCTGGGACACGGGGCCAGGGCGCAGGCTGCCTGTAAGCGGCCCCGCCGCCCAATTTGGGTCGCCGGCGCGTGAGGGAGAATTTTACGGCGCGTGCGCGGCGTCCCGGCGGCCGCTCTGCGGCGAGGAGGGAGAGGGAATGGCGGCGAAGCTCAGCGCGGGGTCAGATCCGGCAGGGGAGCGGCGTGGCGGCGGCGGCGCGCGTCGGCGACGGCGACGGCGGGGACGCGCGGGAGAGAGAGGCGTGGGGGATCTGTGCACGCTTTTCTAAAAAAGTCCTCCCCTTTTTCAGTATTCGCAATACGGTCCTTCCATTCGTAAATCCTAGGGCTGCGGAGTTGTTTCCCGATTTGTGAGGGAGAATTTTGCAATTCCGTCACGGGGGCGTCGCTGGGGCCGTTGGATCGCGAACGGATGGCCCAGATCGCGCGCGGTACTGTAGATAACTGTTCATGCTACACGGGCCCGGACGCCAAGCTGCGCACAGTGCACGGCGGCGTGGAGATGTGTTGCGGCCTTGTTCAGGAGCTATTGGAGCTCGAAAAGCTATGGCCATGATCGGGAGCTACTCGAGCTCGAAAAGCCGCCGCGTGGAGATGATCCGGCTGAAAAGGGGGCATTAGCACCGGCTGGGTTTGTAAGCCAGCCGGGGGCCCCGCGGCGCGACCCTTTAGTACCGGTTGTTAGAACCAACCGGTACTAAAGGGTCCGAGGCCCCGCGGGTCGTGGTTGGTGGCCCCACGTGGAGACCTTTAGTACCGGTTGTTATTACCAACCGGTACTAAAAGTGTGGCCTTTAGTACCGGTTGGTAATAACAACCGATACTAAAGGCCCCGGCCACTATAACCCTTCTTCCACCCCGAGCCACTCCATTTTGAGCTCGAACTCAACTCCATTTTTCCTCTCTCTTTGCTCTCCCAAGCTAAATTCACCCATTTTTTCTCCAACAACTTCCAAGATTGGTGGCACCTACATATATAAGGGTTAGCAACTTCATCTTCTCTTCCGGCATTTCAAGTTTAGCTCATTTTCGTGCAAGTTTAGCAAGTTTGATTTTGGTGGTGCTTGCAAGGTGTTTGATGAAATGCCTAAGTTAGGGATTTCATTTGTTTTATATGCATTTTGAGCTCAAATTAAAGTATAATTTGTGGTTTTATATAGTGTCGTCCCGTCCCCTTCCTCACCGCCGTCGATCGCCCGCGCCGCTCCGTCACCGACACCACCTCGGTGAGCCTCTTTTTTATCTTTTATTTTAAAAAATGTTAGTTATATGATTTAAATGCATAATTATTTCTTGTATAATTTTCTTATGTTTTTTTATATGTATAGTGTCATGGTTTTGATATCCGTCCCCGTCGGCCCTCGTCCGGTCTATGATTCGGATGTGGTATATTTTTTAACTATTTATTTTGTTTCGTGTTTATAACAATCATGCCGACCAACTTGACGTAGATATATTTTTATTTAGGAGGTAGTTGAACCGGAAATTCCAGCCGACCCTATTGTCGAGTATTTTAAAAAAGAAAACGACGATTTGAAAGCAAAATTGAAGATAAGTGAAGATCTTCGTCTCCAATGCCTAGAAGAGAAGATGGTATTGGACTTGAAGATTGCCGACATCGTTGATGCTCACGGGGTCGAGCTTGCCGACGTCGTCGCTGCTACGAGATGAAGATGGATGCAATGCGCGTCAAGCTTAAAAAGATTAGAAAATATGTCATTAGTCAAGAGGCTTGGTATCATTATGCTGTTGGTTCAATAGTTACCTTGGTTGCGATTCTGATCGCATTTGTTGTTGGATTTAAATTCTTTAGATAGTTGTATGTTAGTTTCGATTGATGTATGTTTCGTGAGAACTATGTATTACATTTGGGCACTACTCTACTTTGGTTTTAATGTGATGAACTTGTATTAATTAATTTGGTCACGTATCTCTATTCATTATTTAGCTGGTGTAATGGTTTTTGATGTATTTATGTAATGCAGATGAGCCGAGAATGGATGTACGGTGATCGACGCTGTCCCGAGTTCATTGATGGCATGCATCGTTTTCTCGATGTGGTTAAGTTAAACAAGCTGAAGAATGGTTTTATGATTTGTCCATGTGATGAATGTCGGAATACGAGGAATTACCCGAGCGTAAGAACCATACACTCCCACTTGTTGCGACAAGGCTTCATGCCCAATTATTTTTGTTGGACCAAGCATGGAGAAAGAGGGGTTATAATGGAAGACCCTGAAGAAGAGGATGATGACAACTATCCTGTGTTCTCTGAACACGGTGATACTACAATGGGGGAAGACGAAGTTGAGCTCGAGGTCATTGTTGATCAGTCCGATGATGATGATCTTCGTCGGGTCATTCTTGATGAACAGATGAAGTGCGGAAGTGAAAACGAGTGGTCGAAGTTGGAGCGCATGTTAGAGGATCACAAAAAATTGTTGTACCCAAATTGTGAAGATGGCCAGAAAAAGCTGGGTACCACCCTGGAATTGCTGCAGTGGAAGGCAAAGAATGGAATATCTGACAAGGCATTTCAGGAGTTGCTACAAATATTTAAGAAGAGTCTTCCAAGGAATAATGAATTGCCGCACAATACATACGAAGCAAAGAAGATTGTCTGCCCTCTAGGATTAGAGGTGGAGAAGATACATGCATGCATCAATGACTGCATCCTCTACCGCGGTGAGAAGTACGAGAATTTGAATGCATGCCCGATATGCGGTGCATTGCGGTATAAGATCGGGCGAGATGACCCAGGTGATGTTGAGGGCGAGCCGAGCCCCAGGAAGAGGGTTCCCGCGAAGGTGATGTGGTATGCTCCTATAATACCACGGTTGAAACGTTTGTTCCGAAACAAAGAGCATGCCAAGTTGTTGCGATGGCACAAAGAAGACCGTAAGGAAGACGAGATGCTGAGACACCCCGCTGATGGGTCTCAGTGGAGAAACATCGACAGTGCGTTTGGGGAATTTGCAGCTGACGCAAGGAACTTAAGGTTTGGTCTAAGTACAGATGGCTTGAATCCGTTTGGGGAGCAGAGCAGCAGTCATAGCACCTGGCCCGTGACTCTATGTATCTATAACCTTCCTCCTTGGTTGTGCATGAAGCAAAAGTATATTATGATGCCAGTGCTTATCCAAGGCCCGAAGCAACCCGGCAACGACATTGATGTGTATCTGAGGCCATTAGTTGACGAACTTTTACAGTTGTGGTCTGACGAAGGCGTACGTGTGTGGGATGAGTACAAACAGGAGGAATTTGGCCTACGAGCGTTGCTGTTTGTAACCATCAATGATTGGCCTGCTCTTAGTAACATTTCAGGACAGTCAAACAAGGGATACAATGCATGCACGCACTGTTTAGATAAGACTGACAGTATATATTTAGGTAACAAGAATGTGTACCTTGGTCATCGTCGATTTCTTCCAAACAGGCATCCCGTAAGAAAGCCAGGCAAGCATTTCAAAGGTGAGGCAGATAACCGAACGAAGCCTACACGCCCTGATGGTGATGTTATATATGGCATGGTCAAGGATTTGGAAGTAATATTTGGAAAGGGTCCTGGCAGTCTAAATGTTCCGAAAGACGCTAACAAGCGCGTACCCTTGTGGAAAAAGAAATCTATATTTTGGGATTTACCCTATTGGAAAATCCTAGAGGTTCGCTCTGCAATCGACGTGATGCACGTGACGAAAAATCTTTGCGTGAACCTGCTAAACTTCTTAGGCGTGTATGGGAAGACGAAAGATACATCGGATGCACGGCAGGACCAGCAAAGTACGCACGAACGAGACAACCTGAATCCAGAGAAGTACCAAGGTACTGCCAGCTACGCTCTTACCAAAGAAGAGAAGGAGATCTTTTTTCAAGTCCTGAGCAGTATCAAGGTCCCGTCTGGCTACTCGTCGAATATAAAGGGAATAATAAACATGGCAGAGAAAAAGTTCCAAAACCTGAAGTCTCATGACTGCCACGTGATTATGACACAATTACTTCCGGTTGCATTGAGGGGGCTTCTACCGGAAAACGTTCGAGTACCCATTGTGAAGCTATGTGCATTCCTGAATGCAATTTCTCAGAAGGTAATCGATCCAGCAACTCTACCAAGTTTACAGACGGGTGTGGTCCAATGTCTTGTCAGCTTCGAGTTGGTGTTTCCACCGTCCTTCTTCAATATTATGACGCACCTCATAGTTCACCTCGTCGAAGAGATTTCCATTCTCGGTCCTGTATTTCTACACAACATGTTCCCCTTTGAGAGGTTCATGGGAGTCTTAAAGAAATACGTTCATAACCGTGCTAGGCCAGAAGGAAGCATGTCCAAGGGCTATGGAACAGAGGAGGTCATTGAGTTTTGTGTTGACTTTATTCCTGATCTTAAGCCGATCGGTGTTCCTCAATCGCGCCATGAGGGGAGACTGCGTGGAAAAGGCACGCTAGGAAAGAAAGCAACAAGATGTATGGACGGGCATTCTTTCACTCAAGCACACTACACAGTTCTACAAAATTCCAGATTGGTGGCTCCGTATATCGTGAAACACATGGATATTTTACGCTCCCAATACCCGGAGAGACTAACTTCTGGATTAAAGGGAAACACGTGGATACTTTCGGCAGTTGGTTGCGTACACATCTCATTAATAACACACTGTTGGACAAGAGCTATACTTGTTGGCCAAGTCACCATCTTCGACTATATTGACTTTCCAAGGGTACGAGATAAATGGGAATACATTTTACACGGAAACCCAAGACAAAAAGAGCACTAACCAAAACAGTGGTGTCCGCTTTGATGCAACAAACGACGATGGGACAAAGGACACATATTATGGTTGCATACAGCAGATATGGGAACTTGACTATGGACCTTCTTTTAAGATCCCTTTGTTTCAGTGCAAATGGGTCAACCTGTCAAGCGGGGTAGAGATAGACCGGCGGTACGGAATGACTACAGTGGATCTCAAGAATCTTGCGTACCGCACCGAGCCATTCGTCCTAGCCAATGATGTGGCTCAGGTTTTCTATGTGAAGGACATGTCTTCCAGACCGAAAAAAAGAAAAGATAAGCAAGCCGGTACATCATACGATGAGCCAAAGCGCCACATAGTTCTTTCAGGAAAAAGAAACATCGTGGGAGTGGAGGACAAGACAGACATGTCAGAAGATTACAATAAGTTTGATGAAATTCCGCCCTTCAAAGTGAAAACTGACCCAAGCATCGTGTTAAATGATGAAGATGTCCATGGCTACGGCGCAATCAGAAGAAAGGGACACACAAGAAGAAAAAGTGAACACTAGATAGGGATGTTGTTGCTGATGTGTAATAATGTATTAAACCTTTTATGTAACTATGTCCTGAAAACTCAGAAGAGAGATCTAAACACTAATTTTTGGTTCTAAAAACTCCAACGGCTTACAAGCGCTCGAAAAAGTTGGATCAAAACACACGGCTTCCCCGTCATACAGCCCAACGGTGGCTCGTGAGTGCCTGCATATCAAATGCACCGTTGGGCTGTATGACGGGAATCCGAATGATTTGTATTCGGTCGATGAACTGGAGTATTTTGTAGATAGAACAAAACACACGGTTTCCCTGCATACAGCCCAACAGTGGCTCGTGAGTGCCCGCATATCAAATGCACTGTTGGACGTATGCAGGGAATCCGAATGCTTTGTATATCAAATGAGTGTCGAACATGCTCGAGAGGGGGGGTTTATATAGGGTCATGTGGCTGATCCAACACTGGTTTTGCCCTCAAAAGAAACACACCCCCTGATCCAACGGCTCACAATTCTTCAAAGAAACACACCCCTGATCCAACGACTCACAAGCGCTTAAAAAAACACACGATCCATGTGCTTCTTTACTTCCGGTTGGTGTTACCAACACCAACCGGGACTAAAGGCGGGCTTCACGGTCACGACTCGTGTCCCCCCTACGTATTGACGTCGTTGACAAATAGATATATATTAAAGAAAAAGAAACTAGAGAAAAAAACAAAATAGAAACCAAATAGATATAAAAAACAGAAAGCATAAGAAAGAAAAAAGAAACTAGAGAAAAAATAAATCAAAAGCTCATTAGTACCGGTTGTTCCGGTTGTTAACAACCGGTGTATTGTCGTCGACGAGTAAACCACGAGGATGTTGTTAACGATGTTTCTAAAATAAATTGATAATTATTATAAATTTTAAGACAATTAAATTACATAGATATAAAATAAAAAGAAACTAGAGGAAAAAACAAAACAGAAACATAATAGAAAAAACAAAACAGAAACCAAATAGAAAAAACAGAAAATAAAAAACAAAAAAAGGCCCATTAGTACCGGTTGATAAGCCAACCGGTACTAAAGGGTTGGGCTTCGCGGGCGAAAATTTGCGCGGCACAAAATGGACCTTTAATACCGGTTGTTCTTTACAACCGGTATTAAAGACCCTTTAATACCGGTTGCAGAGAACAACCGGTACTAAAGGGTGTTTGATGGCAGTTTTAAGTGGGGATCGACGGATCGATCCCCAAATTTCACCAAGTCCTCGACGACGCCTCGTTCTTCTCCTCGACGACGAAGCTCCGGCGAAGCCCTGCTCCTGCTCCTGCTCTGCCGCCGCGCGTGCCCCCGCTTCTGCTCCGCCGTCGTCGACTCCGCCGCTCCGCGTGCCCCGCCGTCGACGCCGCCGCGCTCACGTACTCCGGCCGCCGCGCCCTCTCCGCCGCGCGCACGTACTCCGGCTGCCACGCCCTCTCCGCCGCGCACGTACTCCGGCCGCGCGCCACGACGTCGCGCGCCTTCCGTCGCGCCCCCGTCGACGCCCGGCCCTGCTCCGGCCGATCGAAGAAGAGAGGTAAGTTTTTTTATTTTTTTTCAGTACTGTTCTTTTTTTAGTAGTTGTTCATTTTTTTTGTTTTTAGTACTGTTTAGGTGAGTAAATTTTATGTGCATTGTCATTTTTTAATGTAAATATAGTGAGTAAATTTTATGTAAATATAGTGAGTAAATTTTATGCAAATATAGTGAGTAAATATGTGCATTGTCATTTTTTAATCAATATTTAGCAATATTTTTAGTGTAGAAATATTGCTAAAGTTTGAAAATAACATTACTAAAAATAACATTGTAAAGTTTAAAATATTGCTAAGTTTGAAATATTGCTAAGTTTGAAATAGTAGTTGAGTAAATTTTAGTGTTCATCTTTTTTTAGTAGTTTAAATATGTGAGTAAATTTTATGTCTAGTAATTAAATATGTGAAAAATTATTCTAGTAAATAAGTAAATATGTGCATTGTCATTTTTTTATTCTAGAAAATATGTGAATTTTGCTAAGTTTGAAAATTCTAGTAGCAAAGTTTCAAAATTTTAGATGCAATATTATTGTGTATAAGAATATTAAAGTTGTTTGCTATAAATTACAAATTTGTATTGACATTGAGCAATGAAGGACGATGCCCCCATCATCGACGCCCCGGCCTTCATCCGAGACTTGGAGAAAGAAGAACGCTTTCAAGCAATTATATTTGATAAGACCCTTGGACCCAATTCCAATGGAGAAGAGACCGACGAAGAAGACGGCGAAGATTTCAGCGCGAAATGTTTGAACGACTCCGGTGAGGGACTTGAGTTACAAAACTTCAGATACGACGACGACGACGAAGAAGAAGTGCCGGTAGAAAACTCCGTACAAAACTCCGGCAAGGTATATATTAAGTCTTGTTGATCACTAGCTAGATGCATTAATTGATTTATATGCGCACTTATTAACGAAACATTTTTCTTTCAGCCCTCTGGATCTACGTCGTCAATCCCTAAACGAGGCCCGGCCCAAGGGTTAAAGCTGCCGGATGGTGCAAAGTTGTCGATCGACGAAGTTAGCATAAAAGGCAAACCGGAGAAACCCGATGGAATCTACACTAAATATGTAGCTCAATGCAGAGTTCTTGTTAGGGACATGGTCCCTATCACCGTTGCATAATGGAATGAGCCGAAGAAAAAAAACATTGGCTCAAAATATCTCGATCAAAGAATTAAAGATACCCTTTGGGACTCGATATTGGGTTCTTTCAGCCTACCGGCAGATCTCCCAGAGAGGACGAAGGATAAAGTCAAGGAGTGGACTCTTAGCAAGATGGCCGAGCAATTCAACAACTGGAAGAAAACATTGTGGAGAAAATATGGGAACAAAGATATAGTTTTCAATGGACATCTAGAGAAGCTAAAAGATGACTGGCTGAATTTGTGGCTTATAAGAAATCGGACGTCGCTGTGGCCCGATCGACCCGAAATAAGTTGAATGCTAAGAAGAAGAAATATTTCCATCGTTTGGGCTCAGGTGGCTACAAGACTGCCTTGCCTAAGTGGTAAGCCTATGAAAACGACCTGCGTAAAAAAGGGATCACTCCACAGACAGATGACTGGCCCAACAGGTCCAAGTTCTGGTTGTTCGCGCATGGGGCAGTGTGGGACCCAGACACAGGGCTGATTGTTGCAAAGGGAAAATGGCAGAAAAGAATTACAAGAGTTATCAAAAAACTAAAAGACGCAATAGCACTAGTCAAGGAGGGAAAATATGTTCCCGGTAGAGAGGACGACGAGCTTTCACTCGCCCTCGGGAATAAAGAACACTGGGGACGATGTCGAGGCAGAGGAGGCGGGGTTGGTTATCTTCAAGGGTTTCCGGAGGACGTTGCAA
Source organism: Poa pratensis (assembly GCA_947311845.1). NCBI lineage: Eukaryota > Viridiplantae > Streptophyta > Magnoliopsida > Poales > Poaceae > Poa > Poa pratensis. Next base: position 108,868,645 of record CAMZMU010000085.1, read on the forward strand.
CTTATAGAAAACATTGCAGAAGTAAGAAGAGGGAGGCGGAGAGGGTTACTGCATTAGAACGCACGGTGCAGGCTGTGCAGGAGCAACTGGCCTCAATTACCCAGTCAAGGGAATCTCAACTGCGAGTAGAAGATCTTGCAAGCGATGCCTGCCCATCTCAGCGGAAAAGCAGCGTGGGTTCCACGCAGCTACAAGATCCTGCAGTTGATGAACCAGTTGTTGAACCATCGGCGTCTCACTACCCCGTGGATGATATCACGGAGAAGATAAATTGTGAGTTACATGCGCCAATGAAGAACATTAGTTATTCGGTGGCGATTGGCTATGCTTTACCACGTCAACTTGGAGCAACCTTCCATTTTGGTGAGATTCCGGCTGGATTTGCTCGTGTCGGGGTCACGAAAGTTATGTCGGGATTCAACTCAATAAATCTTGACATTCCTGGAGATGAAGGCGAGAAGACATTGGGAGAAGTTGAGCTTGGTATCGTTCTATGGAAGAAGAAATACATCAAGTTTCCAGACTCGGCGCCAAGGCCACCGCCTCCTCCGGCTAGAAATTCACCACATCAAAGTCCACCCGCCTCCCCCGCAGATTGGGAGCCCACCGTGAGTCCATCGCCCACGCCGTCCCGTCAGCCGACTGATGCACCCACTAGTAACTTGACAAAGCGGAAGCTGTTCACGTCGTCCCCTGTCAAGAAACGTGGAAAAAACCAAGGAAGTCAAGACTCCTGAGAAGTTAGCTTGTGAGATGACTCAGGAGGAATTAGATGTGAGCCTACGTGAAAAGTCGAGAGACTTTTTTGAGAAGAAAAAAAAGGAAAGACTGGAGGCAAGACTTGACCCCATAAAGGAAGTTCTGAAGACTATACCAAGTGAGGTAAAAGATCGCACCGTTGACAACCTATATGACCCTCCACCGCCGCCCATTTCAGACTATGAGCGAGGTATTGACAAGGTACTTTCCTCGCAGATGGAGCAAGCTAAAGTGTGCAGGAAAAGAGTTGCCCAGCTCGGAGAACAAGAAGCACAATCGCTCGCCCCGCTCATTGTGCCTTCTGAACCTTGGGAAATCGAGCATGGAGAAGTTGTCGTTGGCGACACAGGTTACCCCATGATGGAGGTTACCCCACGATATGATTTTGAACTCGAGCTGCCTCTGGTCGAAAATCCGAGTGCTCTAACAACACAGTTATATAAATTGCATACCTGGTACATGACCGCCGCAAAAGAAGGGAGAATCTATCTCATGGCGGCGGTTAAGGAACAAAACTACTTCTGAGAATATGTTGTGCAGGTTGAGTTCGAAGAACTTTTTCAGATGTACAATCAACGTGCTCTCGACAAATCTATCATCAGCTGCTATTATCTGTAAGTAATTTATTCGTGTAATTTAATTATTTATAGTTAAAGCTCTCGTTCATTGCTTGTAATTATCCTCACAACATTCTTTTGTACGCTATATTATGCAGAATGAAGATTCGTGAATGCAGACTGGGAGGAATCTGGGACATTGGGTTCATTGACCCGGATAAAGTTCATATCCGAACCATAACTGACCATCCCGAGGACACAGAGGACGTTCTGCTAACGCTTCTTAAGCGACAAAGTATCAAAAAGGAAATACTTTTTCCTTACAACTTCGGGTGAGTGTTACCGTCTTGTACACATTCTATTTTCCTTTCCAGATATTAAGTGTAATTGATGAGTTCTGAATAGCTGAGTACATAAATGTGCGCAGGTACCACTTCTTTCTACTAATCATTAAACTCGAGGATGGAGAAAATGAAGTCTGGTACTCATTAAGGAAAGATCAAGATGAATACAAAAGCGTGCGTCTAATGCTCAAGAGGTAATTTCAATCGCACTATATCGGCATCTTTCGTTCATTCCCGTATATCAAAAGTATAAGTAATAACTCCTCAATTTATTTTCTTTTCCGGGCAGGGTTTGGAGAAAGTTCATCAAGGAAGAACGCGGTCAATGGAAAGAGAAGCTGGAGTTCAAGTCTAACTTAGTAAGTACTACTACGTATCTAGGTCTGTGTATCTTTCTAATACCAGCCTCATTATCTTGATTATTATTTGATTAAATTATATTCTTGTATAGTGGTGTCCGCGACAACCACAGGGGATGGAACTATGTGGATACTACGTTTGCGAGTATATTCACATGAAGGTCAATGAGAGAGTCAATAGTGTAACAAATCGTGAGGTACGTAAACATCATACACAAATTTTATTTTGCTACCTTCAATTGTGTTTAGTTTCGATCATAACTGATTTGATCTCCTTCTTTTAAAGATGTCAAGGAAGCGGGGCCAGCTCCTACCACACAACCGCGTAAAAGCTATTGCGGAGAAATTGACGGGATTCATTCTTACGCATGTCCTAGATGAACTCGGTGAATTCCACTTTGTCGAGAGAGTCCCTCCACGCATGTAATAGCTAGCGGTGATCTCCATTGTAACGAGAGTATTTTATATGTGTATAATGAGTACTTTATATGTGTAGTGAGTACTTTATACGTGATCTCCTCCGAAATCCTGAAAAATGAGTGAAAAGAAAAAAACAGAAACCCTAAACCCCGAAAAATAATCGAAAAGAAAAAAAACCAAAAACCAAAACCCCCTGAAAAAATAAGCGGTGAGCAAAAAAAGCAGGAACCTTTAGTACCGATTGGTATTACCAACCGGTACTAAAGGTCCTCAGCTGCGTGCGCACACATTCGCCCACGTGGAGGGCCTTTAGCACCGGTTGGAAATACAACCGGTACTAAAGGGGTACCCCTTTAGTCTCGACCCTTTAGTACCGGTTGCACAACCGGTACTAAAGGCCCTATACAACCGGGACTAGTGCCTCGTTCTCTACTAGTGGGCGTTGTTGGAGCTCGAAAAGTTGTCGCCGTGTTCGTGGCCAGGGTCGCCTAGCACTGGCCGGGAATGGAACATGAGCTTCATCTGCGTCAAGTTCGCCAAAGAAATTGGGGGCGAGGACGCCTGCACCCAACGCCTACTTCCTCGATGTCATCTTCGGCTGCCGGCGAGGATCTTCAAATTTCGGCGCCATGGGTCTTCTCCGAGCACGGGAGACTCCACCAAGCACTTCGCCGTGAGCAGTCACGTCGCTTACCTCGCTACCGCCACCGGGGAGGTGCTCCGGCGGATACGCCGCCGGAATGCGCTTCGATAGGTCGCTTCTGTTCCGCCTGGACTGGTGGGCTGGCTCGTGCTTGTGTATTTCCTTTTTCTTTTTGATCCATGCGTGCGCTAGTTCTATTTCATTTCGATCGATCGATTCATTCAGAGTTAGCGACGATTTCACGGTGGTGGTAGATTTTTTTCGAAACACAGTACAACGCAGACGCTCACAAACACGCGCATACACTCACCCCTATGAACGCACACACGCACGCCCTACCCCTATGAGCACCTCCGATAGACTGAGCCGGCGGTTGGGTCTTGAGATTGACGAAGTCACCACGGGCGTCTCGCTGTCGACGGGAACGTCGCCTCCCACTGAAGAATATTCCGCCTAAATGAGAAACACCAGCGTCAAACCTGGGGTTTGAACTCTGATGGGCTGGGGTACAACCACCCTCCTAACCATCTTGCCACAGGCGAGTTCTCCACGGTGGTGGTGGTAGAAGGCAATAACGGAGCAGACTTTGGATTGTATTTTTCTAACCGGTAAAGACCGGATCTTTTAATGGTATGGATCTAATTCTCCCAACAAAATGCATCTATAGTCCCTAAACTTGTTGGCTACGTCCAGGACAGTCTTGGAACTCGCAAAATGCCTCATAACAGTCCTCAAACTTGTCCAAGACGTCCATGTACGGTCCTGGATACGTATTCAGTTGACGTGGCTATGTGGTGGACCCCGACAGCGCAAGAGATTGGCCCACGATCACGCTCTAGGGTTGGCCCACGACGGTCGGGACGGCCGCGCCCTCTCGAATCCCATCCCTTGTGTTTCCCCTGTTTCCGCCGCGGAGCACTCGAGGTGAACGGAGACGGCGGTGGCGGAACTAGATGATCGACCGATGTTCAAGTTGATCGACGGCAGCAAACCAAGCGCTCGAAGGCGGTGAGGGCCGTGACCCTTGCGGCGCAGGACGTGACCTTCCTCGACGCCGGAGATGGCACTCGCGCGGCGACGGGAAGGAGACCCGGCTCCTGTGTATGGTGAGTTTCGTTCTGCTGCTAATTCTCTCAAATTTGATGTTCGTTTGAGGTTGATTTAGGAGAGGCACTGTCGATTTAGAGTACAGGTTTGTGCCCATTGTTGTTTATGGTTTATGCTGGCAGATCCTTGTACGTGGTATAGGGTTTTCGAGTGAAATAAATGTCTGAACATTAGACTTGTTTCTGTGATTTTCTTCCGTGTGTAGAGCAAGGAAGTGATGGATTCACTATTGAAGTGATCCATGGTGGGCTTTTTGTTGGTCATGGCGGCAACAGGGCGTATGTCAATGGGACGAAAGTGTTCTTCGATGATTGTGATGCTGATACCTGGTCAGCTCTATGGTTTGATGACATAATTGAAGCTATTGGATATGAGTCAACAGGCAGGATCAAAGTTTACTGGTTGTTAAAAAGGGTATGAGTCAGCATATGAGAACATCATCTGGCCATGTAGAGAAGTGTAAGAGTGGGAAAAAGTTCATGGAGTGACAATAAAAGCTCCAAGATTTGTTAAAAAGGTTGGGAGGCCACAAAAGAATAGAAGGCAGCAATCAGAGGAAAAAGAAGGGAAAATGGAGCAACGAAAATGAGTAAACAAGGAACTGTGATTCATTGTGGGTACTGTGGAGCTGCAGGACATAACAAAGGTGGCTGTACTGACTGGAAGCTTGGACTAGTGCCTAAGAAAAAATCAAACCAGTATGTAAGTGCAGAACCTGATGTTGAAGATGAACTTGTCGAAGACATTGCATTGGTAACAAAGGTAAATGAATGAACTGCTATGTTCGACAACCTGATTTATAGACACTTACCTATCTTCTATTATTTGTGATTTGTAGGATCATCACTTGCATTCAATGGGATTTGTACAGCAGGACACAGTTTTATATGAGCCAGAAGTTCTAAGTTCTTTGATGGATGAGGTAAGATCAAAACAAGTTCTAAGCTCTTCACATATACTTGGTGTTGGATCTTTTTCATTTCAGTGTTACTTATTTCCTCATTTAGGTACCTTCTACTCAAAGAGAGGCATCTCAAGCTACTCCATTGCCTGACTCAGCATTCATCCAGGACAATGTCCTTACTCAAATGCGTGTTCAACCTACGACAGCTACAAAAGATGGCAATCTCTTGAGGAGAAGACAAGTTTTAGCTGCTGCAAAGTTGAAGGCTGCTGCTGCGAAGGGATATTGCAGACCAGGCTAAATTTGGCGCAGCAATGGCAAAGCTGGCTGAGGAGGAGGAAAAAAGGGCACAAGCAGCTGAGCAGAAAAAAGAGCAGGCACTTGCTAAGAAATTAGCAAGGGAAGAGAAAAATAATGCTGAGAGGGAAGCCAAACAGAGAGCTGCAGTAGAGAAGAAGCTTGCCTTGGAAGAGAAGAAGAAAAAGGCAAATGAGGAGAAGCTTGTCCAAGCAGAGGAGAAGAAATTAGCACAGGAAGCTAAAAAAAAAGGGAGGCAGAGCAAGCTAAACAAGCTGAGCAAGAGAAGAAACAGATGAACGTTGCTAGTCATAGTGGTAGCTACACACGGGCTTAGTGATCGACGCGTGTCTCACGGACGTTCTGTTTAACGGCAAGGTGCATGCAGTGAGGTCCCACGTCGATCTCCTTTTTCTCTCCGGCCATGTCCATCGAATCAGCTTTTGGAGCTAAGCTAGAGAAACAAATCAAGTGGAGCATGTTCACCACCTCCCGAGTCGACAGGCCCCTCCGTCGTCACGGATGCGTTGTGGCGAGTCGCGCTTTTGTTCAGCGCAAGCTTCCTGGACGTCGAGCTCGTGTTCGTCGGCGCCGTCGCACACCGTCGAGGGTCCACGCGAGGACCGACGATACCAGGACTGCCGCGCAGAGCAGCTTCATGGCCGCTAGCTCTCCACTCCGTCCACCGCGTCAAGGGTCTGTGTAGGCCACTGGCCGCTAGCTTTCCACTCCGTGAGAAGGAAAAGATGATTGCTCTTTTTGGCCTCAGAAAATGAAATAATCAAGGAGCAAAGAGTTTGTTGGTGGGAAAGCGGGGGAGAGATAGAAGATGAAGACTATTGTATTCTGCTTCGATTTTTCTAGACGAACATGGATGAAATTTCAGAGAGAAGACAAGAAAGTCAGGGCATGATTTTGGGGAGGAAGATGAGCCGTACAAGGAGACATTGGATGGGGAAATTTCTGGAGAAGAGAGGACGTGTCCCAGGCTGCCAGTGTAAGTCATGGGGCAGTGTACTGCTACCATTGCTCGTCCTCGTGCTAAGTAGCTAGCATGTGATGACTAAAGCGCAAACTAGTGGCCCACATGTGTGGCAGCGGGTGCAGAGAAAGGAATACTTTGCATGTTTACGACCGTGTAATCACCGTCAATCGTCACGTTACCATGCATTGAATCCAGCGGTGCTGCTATTGATCCAACGGTGTTGAACGCAAGCGCAGCTACCACTATGACTAGTAAAACGGCTCTCAGAGAAGAAAATGTTACTCCAAGAAGCTAAGAAGAAAGAAGTAGACGAGGCAAAGAGAAGGCAAGAGGAAGATGCAAGATCAACAATTATCCAGAAAGAAGAGGAGCAAAGGCACAAGGCGTGGGAAGAGCACGTGAAGAACCAAGCAAACAAAGCACAAGCTGCTAATTTCGGACATCAACAAGATGAACAGCTTGCTGGGATCAGGGCATCAGCTCAAAATAAAAGAAAAAGGACACAACAAAGCAGCAGTAACCCTTACAAATTACCAAGAAAAACATCTATGTTTGATTATCTCAGAGGCCCTCCACCTGGCAGTGATGCTCCTCCTGACGATGTTCAGTGAAAACATGTAATAGTTCTGTAGTACTATGCTATTTTTCAGTTCTAGCAATATGTCATTTTGCTGTGATGCTACTAGAAGCAGCAACTTCAATTTCTGGTAGTTTTATGTCGAACTTCAGCTACTTATCTGCAACAAACTTGATGTGGTGCACTATTATGAGATTTCTGGGTATAATAGTTTGCACACATGATGTTTCATATATTTATTTCTCACAAATGACAAGCGGGAACCTCCGCCGCATGTCGTCCGGCGAGCTTACGCCATTGTCGCCCATGACGAAGCTCAGAGACGGAAGAAGGTGCAGACATTGTGGAAGCTAGCTTCGGGCTCCGTCGCCGTCGGACTCTTCCGCCACTCCGTCACCATCACCGTCTCTCCCCCGCACCGCTCCAGTCTCGATTTAGGAATAAGAACGGAGGAGAAACGGGAATCGACTGAGGGATCAGACTGGGCGCGGCGCGATCGTGGGCCAACCTGGTGCGCCGTCGGGGTCCACCACATAGCCACGTCAGGTCAATACGTATCCAGGACCGTACATGGACGTCTTGGACAAGTTCGAGGACTGTTATGAGGCATTTCGCGAGTTCCAGGACTGTCTTGGACGTAGCCAGCAAGTTTAGGAACTATAGATGCATTTTACTACAGGATTTGCACATACACAAATGGATGGCGGCGCTGCGTTGAACAAGGAGACCTGTCACGGCTGTACAGTGCGGCGCGAACGGGCTGGAGGCGCGAACGTATAGCGCGGTAACCGTGTGAACCGATCCGGCAAAATCCGTACACTGGATAACTTGAAGGGATAGTTTCATTTGTAATATGTGAATATGCAATGTGTACTCAAACTGATCTCTAACTTAACACTAGTATAAATCAAATTTATTAATGTTTCATCGCAAGTTAGGTATGCGCGCGACTCCAGTTGTCAACTATCCGGTACATCTCAATAGATGTTTCCATCTTGTTAGGGTTTTGGAGGTTTCACATGGCTACCAACGTGGTTATACTTTGGTTTTTAGGATCATAGCGTGGAGATCATATAAGCCGTGATGATATTTGTGAGGAATTTTGTCTGTGAAACAAAATGTGCGGACTAGAACGGTTGCAAACCGAGCTTGTAACACACCATAATATCTCTCGGTGTCCTTCCTGTCATCCTCTGATCTTACCTAGGCTATGTAAAATCTTCATCTCCGATGCAAAGCTCACGAGTGGCACCTAACCCCACACAGAAAAATTAAGCACGTATATGGCTCATGGGTTAGTTCCCAAAGTGAAATGTCGTCGTGATATGTCAGCGTCATCTAAGCTGTCATAGATTTTACATAAATATTAAAAACCATGAGGTTCTGTTTTCTTGCTAGCAACCATTTCACTGATTTTTCGTGCATTGCTATCATCCACCAATTCAATCAACTAGTAACAATTCAGTCACATCTTACTTTATATTCTTTTTCCACACTGTAATTTAATCACCATAGTTTATATTATGTTCTTCACTTTATCATGAATCACTCGTAATTACCCGTCCTTTTCCATACTATTGTCACTCCTCAGTCCTCAGTTAAAACCCCAACAGAAACGTCGTGGTTGAATGCACGCAACCTGTTACGGCAGGATAGCAAACGCGCGGGCGCGACGGGAGGCTCAGCAACGGCAGATAAATTATCACCGGTGAACAATTGCCTAGTTAACATAAAGAAATGTCGCTACCGCCGATCCATAATAAGTTTCACAGTGTTGAACTGCTGCGACATGTATTTTGGACCGGAGTGAGTTCATATTGTGGGAAAAAAAACAGCTTCTTCTGGAAGCAAGAATGAGTCCACTGTATCGTACTTGGTCCGAAAACGTGGCCTGATGCTAAACAAGGGCAGAGTGCCTAAACTTGGACGATCCGAGCTAACAACCCGCGCACACCACGCGCGCGCGCCATTGCCATGCATGCATGCAAAGGCGGGATCGTCGAGAACGAACAAAACGGCAGGCACATATATAGGCCCTCGCGCGCGACGCCATAGTTGCGCGGCGGCGAGCGATCGGCGGGGCGATCGACCAGGGCAGCCGGATCGATCACCCGTCTCCCTCGCCTCGCCATCACCACCTGCGCCCCCTTCTTCCCCCCTTCGCCTTCCTCTCCTTCGCGGGTTGCAGGGCGCAGCTCTCCGTGTTCCCCTCGCCGGGGACCTGAGCTGGTCATTCCCATTAGTTCCGGCCAGTTCCTCACAATAATTCCGGGCGGGCAGCCAATGCGGGGGAGATAATCAGACCAGCGCCGACATCGCCTGCACGCCTCGATCTCTTCCCCCTCGAGCCGAGAGGGGAGGAGAGAAAGAAGGGAGAGGTGGTCCATTGAGCTGGTGGCGGCGGCGGCCATGTCGAGGAGCGGCGGCGGAGACGCGCTGAAGAAGGGGCCGTGGACGCCGGCGGAGGACCGGCTGCTGGTGGACCACGTGCGGCGGCACGGCGAGGGCGGCTGGAACGCGGTGCGCCGGGAGACGGGGCTGCAGCGCTGCGGCAAGAGCTGCCGGCTCCGGTGGGCCAACCACCTCCGCCCCAACCTACGCAAGGGCCCCTTCTCCCCCGACGAGGAGCGCCTCATCCTCCGCCTCCACGGCCTCATCGGCAACAAGTGGGCTCGCATCTCTTCACACGTACGTACATTCGCCATGAAACTTTTCTTTCTTCGTTCATGCAGGATTCGATCTTTTGATAATCACTGACTCATGACAACAATGAAGCTGCCCGGGAGGACGGACAACGAGGTGAAGAACTACTGGAACACGCGGCTCAAGCGCCGGCAGCGCGCCGGCCAGTCGCTCTACCCGCCGGACGTCGAGCGCGAGATCGCCATCCTGCGCGCCCACAACCTCAACAACCCGTTCGCCGACGACGCCGACGGCAACATCGCCACGGCGCTGGTCTCGGACCCGTTCGCGCTCCCGCCCAGGGCGCCGTCGTCGGCCTCTCACTCGTCCTCGACGCTCATAAACCAGAACTACCCGCTCCTCAACCAGATGCAGGGGATGCGCCACCACCACGCCAACCATCACCCGCAGCCGGCGCCGTTCCACCCCCACCACGGCAGCTTCAGATCCACGGGACTTCCACCGTTGCCGACCCGAGCGCGCGAGCTCCCTTCGAACCAAATCGTCACGGCGAGCTGCAACGACAGTCTGCTCGAGGCGATGCTGCTCGGCGACGACGACGACCATCACCTCCTCCCTCGTGCCAACGATGTCACGTGCAGGGCGGGCTCCATGCCCGAGCTTAACTACGGCGGCGGCGCCAGCGCCAGCGACAGCGACGTCAGCTCGCAGTTCCCTCCTGGAGATATCCATCACGGCGCGGAATGGGACTTCCTCTTCGGTCAGTGCATTCACCTTGCTCATTCTTGCTTCGTCAAAATTGATGCTAATTCTTGAAGTAAAAAATAATGTGGACAACCATGATCGATATCTGATCGACAATCTCACATGATCTTGAATTGAACGTCAGCTATCAATGATTAGCCTCATGAATGCAGATGAGATGAAGCCGACGATGAGGAGCGCGGCCGAGAACGAGAGCACCGGCGGCGTCCCCCCAGTAGTATCACTGCCGCGGGAGTGGGTCGGCACCAACGGCGGCGGGTCGCCAGGTTCAGTCGTCACCACCGCGGACGAGGAACTGGGCCTCGAGATACATCAGCTGATGACGTCGTTGCCGTTGTCAACCGACGAGCTTAACTGGAACGCTTGATTCGAAAAAGGAAAACAAAAAACAGAGAGGAAACTCTTAAAAGATATAGAGAGGTTGGTGTTTGTTTCTCAGCTGGGAGCAGCAGCAGAAAATGCCTTTTTTTTGTATCGAGTCGTATTATTGTCGGATGTTGCCTATTGATGCTATAAGACGCGCCCCGTGATCACTTTCGGCCGGATCGAGTTAAAAAACACACGGATCGAGGGGAAATTCTGTGTTCGTTCAGAGAAAAGTTGTGTAACAATTGATGCACACAACCATCTTTAACCAAACTTAATTATCCATAGTTTAAACATGTCATATTTCAGATAAATCGCTACAAATCAACCAACCAAAAAGCTAAATTTACAAAATGCAAATTACCACTAGTATTCCCATGGCAACAAGAATGGCTGATTACAACAACAAGAGGGGTGGGTACTCGAACCCAGGTCGGTAGGATCACAACCATATGTGTCTATCACTGCAACCCAAGAGAGTTCTCACCAATGGCTTATTACACCACAACCATAGATGTCTACGATGAAACTATCTCCTTCACGTGTGGCAACTTCGCAAGAGATATCTTGCCTACGAAGTCCATGGAGATGCTTCCCAAGAAGAGGTCCCCGTCAAACTCTGTCACCGAAGTGATGAAGTTGATCACCTTCCCTTCCGAGTCGTCAAGCACACGGATGATCTCTCCATTCTCCGACACCTGCGCCACCCTTGCTCCTTTCCCGTCTCCTTGATCATGTCCAGGAGCGCGGGGAACGAGGAGGCGACTCTCTTGGTCAAGGTCCAGCGCGTGACCAGGTCTATCCATGGAGACCTCAACTGCATTTTGAGCACAATGAATTCTTAGACTTTGCTTTTCATAAGTCATATATGAAGGTGGGGCAAGGATGTATTGATGGCAGGGGGTGAAAACCTGGATAAGGGCAATCCAGAAGGATCCGTCTGGTGCTAAACGGATGTTATCAGGAGATCCCGGGAGGTTATCGACGAAGGTTTCCACCTGGCCAGCCTTGTCCCCTTTCAGCCACAACTTGGTGCATCTGAACCTGCATTTCACATATATATTTACAGTGTCACTTGAGAGTTCTGTGATCAGCCGGCAGATGTGCATGTTCAGAGACTTTGCAGGTTCGGGTGCTTGTTCACTTACCTCCATGTCTCGCAGACGACGACGAAGCTCTCGTCCCGCGACAAGGCGACACCGTTGGCGAAGGCAAGGTTGTCAAGCAGGACGGACACCTTGCCAGTGCCCGGGTCGTACTTGAGGAGGCGGCCGGTCGAGCTGGCCTCCATGTAGTCCAGGATCCACTGGTCGAGGCCGAACCTTGTGCTGGCGTCGCTGAAGTAGACGGTGCCGTTGGATGCCTCGACGGCGGCGTCGGCCAACCTGATTTTGGAGCCTTCCACCGTCGAGGCAAGGATGGTCACGCGTCCCTCCTCGACTCTCAGTAATCCCTGAAACATTCACATGGATAGAGAAACTACTATGTTACTCTATTCACGTCCATTTAATTTATACATTTACAATTCACAAATCACAAAACAAAAACGTACGTCCGTCGATCACCTACCTTGTCGGCGTCACAGACGAGCATGCTGCCATCTGCGGAGGGCGCGATCCCAGCCAGGTCCGCGCCGCCGACGAACCGCCAGCGCTCCCACGTCCCGTTGGGTTGCATCCTCTGCAACCACCCGTCCCTCGTCGCCGTGTACAGCGTCCCGCCCGCCGCCGCGTCCATCGTACACGTCCTCCGGCCCATCCAGCTGCCCTTCCCCCAGCTTCTCCAGCCCCTGCATCATCCACCATGATCGTCAGCATGGGACGGCAAAATTGGTCGGTGCACGAACAGAATATGTAGCATATATATAGCCTCTAACCTGGAGGAGGTTATTGGGAGGGTAGCGAGCGCGCGGTGGCGTCAGCGACGGGACTGTCTGGATGGGGCAGTTGAGCACGACATGGACGGCGAGCGACACGACCGCGGCCACCGCCGCCGTGCCGAAGAAACCACCCGGCGCCATGGCGACCAAGTCTCGACTGGAAATGACCGGCGAAGGAGTGGCGAGTGACGAACTGGCTGGAGGCGCACAGGTGCAGCACGGTTGCCTGGGTTTAAGAAAACTGGTGGAGCTCAGCTTGCTCTTGAACCTTTGGGACGTGAGATGATAAGATCAGTTCCAGCTGGTCACCACTGATCACAACGTCACAAGCTCGTCCGGCCGGGCTGGACAGTTAGACATGGTTTGTACTCTCCTTCTCATTTGTGTCCAACATGTATGTTGTAGTACACCACCGTGATTGGTACATTCCATCGTATATTAGCACGCAACAGATCACCTAACGGGTCTATCGGTTTATCATTTTCTGGCATGTTAACATCTTTTACTATTATCAGTGAGAGTTTAAGGTTGGTCGTTTTTCTTGGTACATCCATGTGACCATGTCCCATTTACAAGGAAATAGTATCACTCAATCGCGTGGCTCTCTCAAATGCATGCCTCACTTTATATCTTTACTCCCTCGTCAGCATGGGACGGCAAAATGGGAGTTGTTGGTCGTATTTCGTCGTAGGTCATTTTCTCCCTCGAGTGGGCCATGTCCCCTTTTTCCCGACAACTCTAGCCCTCAATCGCGAGGTTCTATCAATTTGATGCCCACTTTATGTCTCCGATTTGAAAGAAGAAAAGGGTGTACTTCATACGTTGGTTTGTATGTATCTCTGACAAGTCTCCTAGAGGTTCTCCTAAAGGTGAAGGGGGAGTACTATACGCATGTCGACCCAATCAGGCAAGGCGGACACACCATCACGGAGAATACCCTCTCGCCGTCTACCAGGACCTCATCACAACACACATTATGCATCCACATTGTCGTTAGGATTTAGGTACAATAGCTAGTTTCTCCATGGCAACGCACCGGGAGTTAGCTAGTGGTAATCATAAGGTCTTCCACACACATCCCCTAGAACCCACGGACAGAAACACAACGATCATCAATTGAATCCTCTCTCCTCCCATGGCGCCTCTCCTGCTTCGGCGACGATATCCTTGGCGGCAGCCATAGGGGACCCTACATTCGAGAAACTCACTCGCGGGAATGTCCTCTTCTAGCAAGCGCACATTCTACCGGCGCTGCGAGCCATGGGGCTTCTATTAGTCCCGTAAACCAGTACTCCCTCCGTGTCAAAATACAAGGCACGCTATTTTTAAGGTGGTCTTTGATGCTTAACTTTGACCACTAATATATAACAAAATATATTGAATGAGAATGTATACATGGTATCGTTGGATTCGTCTTGCAAAATTCTTTATTTTCATATATCTTTATAATAATTTTGGGTACATATTATAAGTACAAATCACGGTCAAAGTTACACGGTGTTAACCAGCGAAATTAAAGGACGCCTTATATTTTGAGACGGAGGGAGTACAAGGCAAAGCAGAAAGCTATTGCACCTTTTCTGAATTTTGGTATGTGTGTGTGCACGACCTAGAGAAAATTGACACTGTTTTTACTTAAATGCCTATGTTTGGCCCTAAAATGTTTGTTACCTTTGTTGTCAGGACACTTATCACACAACTGACACGAGTCGCCCGACGACATGGTCAGACTTGAACCACAAGGTAACACGGCTTGGTCGTCACAGTTGCATAAAAAAGTAGAAAATCATCAAGGTGAGTGCAATCAACTCCTATCGTCTTGTGTCTTTAGTCTTGTGTCTTTACACGTTGAGCCATTGTTTCCAAGAACGACAACATCGAAGAGGGACATCAAGATGAGAAGATTTACGGCAGCTCCACGAGCATTTGTGCGAAAGGTGTTGAATGTGGATTTGGCCGAAGTGCTCATGGAGTCTGACCACACGGCCATTCCACCAGGGGCATCAAACACATGCATCAGCGATTATCGATTGAAGATATGAAGTAATCGGCATAGCAGATCATGCATTAATAAGATGCCGTGGTTCTCACTCTCAACAATGTTTCAGTCGGCAGAGACAAGGAGCAGTTCTTAAGCCGCTCAGAAATGTTTTGATCAGTCTTCAAATATAAGAAGTTAGGCTTTTGTCATTGTAGAAAGGATAATGCTATGGAGTAAGAGCATCTCCAGTCGGGGCGGCCAGGGCTTTGGGGCGTGCCGGACACTTTTTTCCCCACTCGCGCCGTCCAAATCTGATTTTGGTCCGGCGCGGCCCAGTTTTGTGTCCGGCATGCCCAGCACACGCCCTCAACTTGGGGCGGCCCTGGACACAATGACACTGCCGCCTCCGACGCGCGGGCCACGCCTGGCAGTGAGACACGCCACGAAGCGGCGGGCGACCTAACTTCTGGCCATCTATTAATGGCGGGCGGCGTCTCGGTTTCCTAGCCGGGCGCACCGACGCGTCTCTTCACCTGCGGCGACGAAGTGTCTGCGCCACGGCGGCGTCAGTGCCAGGCGCATCTTTTGAAGCGTCGGCGTTAATGGTGCGGCGGGCGAGCCGTTGGCCGGCCGGAGTTAAGGCGATCTCATCCGTTCGCCTCCCGGCCGCTATATAGAGCGGGTACCTCACCGTCTTCAGCACAAACATCTCCATCGAAAAACCACCGGCGAAGAGGCGATCTCTACCCCCCAAAACTCGCCATGGACCCTGCTGGACGCTCCGCAGAGGAACAGACGGCGGCCCGCTGGCGCCGCCGCGACCTTGCGCGCATGCGCGAGCGACTGAGGAGCTGGAACAACCGCGAAGCGGGGTCATCTGCTCCGCCTCCGCCTCCGCCTCCGCCACCACCGCCACCGGCGGCTAACTTGCTCACGGAGGCCGAGGCGCGCGAGCTCATCCGCACCAACACGCCCGTGCCGGCGAACAGCCGCCTCCCCGAGGGCTGGGAAACGAACCCAGTCCACGTCTCGGTCGCACCAAGGCTCGCCGGCCAGGCGCGCCGACTACGTCGCCTTGTGCATGCAAGCCATGCCGCCGGAGATGCACGACGACGCCAGGTTCGAGCCGAACTCGGCGTACTGGGATGAGCAGATCGAGCTCGAGTACCAGTACCGCCGGAACTCCTTCTTCGCCGACGAGCCGCCTGCGGACTGGTTCGACTCCGACGACGATGTCCTCACCAACGCCTCCGACGAGAGCTTCGCGGCGAGCATGGAGCGGGAGAGGGCTCGCTACGAGGAGATGGAGCAGGCTCGGCGCGCAAGAGCAGAACAACGTCGCGCGCAACCTCCGCCGCCGCAACCTGACGAACAAGCGGCGGAGAAAGCTGATGGTGATGATGGCGGCTCCGACTTCAGCTGGCCGCCGACGCCGGAGTGGGATCCCGGCCACATGCAGCTCGCCATCCAGGCCGACATAGCCGCCACTGCCACCGCCGCCTCCACCGCCATCACCTCCGCCGCCTCCACCTCCACCGGCGGCTACCTCTACTGCCTCTGCTCCGGCTGCCGTCGGGGTCCTGTTCTCGCCGCCGCAAGGGCCGGCGAGTGCCCCAACTGTCGGTGTCCGGCGTGCTATCCCATGAACTAGATCTAGGTTTAGATTTGAATTATGTTTGTTTTTAATGAATTTCAATGAAATGTAACATCTTTTGTATGAAAAAATCGTATTTGAATGAAATCCGTCGAAGTTTAAATTTAAATTTTTATTGGTTTGGGCGGCGCGAGTGGGGAGCGACGGCGCCCAAATGCGCCAGGCCTTCCGGACAGTGCCCAAAGGGTCTGTCCGAAAGGCCTTTGGGCGCCCCGACTGGAGATGCACTGCATCTCCATCAAGATCCAAAACTGTGACACGCTAGATATTTACAGCCTCAGTTTTTCAGTTTAGCGCATCACGGCCAAGTTTCATTTTCACATGCTCAACAATATAGCCAAGATATGACTTTTGAACTTTTCCAACATATGAACAAACAGGTCATCAAATTTTACAAATAGGTCAACTGCGAAATATATCATAAGAAACAGTAAACAGGCCCCAATCGTTCAATAGCTCAAGCTCTGTCTGCATCACAGGAGGGGCAGTGCGGCCGCCTCCATTGTGCGTGGTTGCACCATCGTCACTACCAACCAGAGCAGCAGCACGGCCTGCTCCTGCCGTCATTCCAGGCAACACAGTAGCTCCGAGAGGTGGTTGAGACGCTTCCAAGTACTCAGTGGCTGATCACATGATCTATATGTGCAATTGGATGAACTATCAGAGATACTAGTTTTTTAGATATCATTTTGTATCAGTTATCAGATAGTTCCGAGTAATTATATTACCATGTTAGTTTTTCACTTGGGATTCAAATTACCCTAACATTGGTTGATATGGCATCAAATACCTAAATGAACAAGTTGACAGTAATTTTACGAAGATTTATCAGATTTCAAATAGATGATTATGAGGATAGAGTTCACAAGGCTACCTAAACAGGAAATTGCTGCGAGTTAATCAAATATCGTGTCGGTTTTTAACTCCCATCTCGTAGGATCAAGAGACGAAGCTGATGACAACACAGGCTATTCCGAGATTTTCAGCCTCTTCCACATATCAGAGGTACTTGCGAGAGGATAGTTAAACTCGGTAACCAAAACAAGGCGAATAATCAGACAAATTGACAAAAGCAAGTCAAATGGCATATAAACAACAGAAACTAGCAGCAAAAGTCCTAAATATCCTCAGACTAGCCCAAATGTCATATTCCAGGGAGGTTCATCCTGTAAACAGGAACCGCAGATCCTAAGGTTGGGCGAAACATCACCGGAAATTCACTCAGATGTAGAAGAGTTTCAAATAAAAACACTCAAAGCCCTAGCCTAACGATCGGTGTGCTCGCTAGATCATGGCTCAGATCTGTATAACATGGTTCTTCTGTCATTAATTGTCAGAAGCAGAACTGGCGTGTTTGCAAATAGTGTTTCTTGTCAACTCTTGCCCTCAATCACGAGGCACTATCAATTGATGCCCACTTTATGTTTGCGATTCAAATGAAGAAGAAAAGGGTGTACTTCATACGTTGCTTTGTATGTATCTCTGACAAGTCTCCTAGAGGTTCTCCTAGAGGTGAAGGGGGTGTAGTATACGCATGTCGACCAAATCAGGCAAGGCGCACGCAGCATCACGGAGAATACCCTCTCGCCGTCTACCAGGACCTAATCACAACACACATTATGCATCCACATTGTCGTTAGGATTTAGGTACAATTGTCAGTTTCTCCATGGCAACGCACCAAGATTTAGCTAGTGGTAATCACAGATGTCTTCCACTAACATCCTCTGGAACCCACAGACAACACAACGATCATCGATTGAATCCTATCTCTTCCCATGGCACCTCCTGCTACGGCGACATCCTTGGCGGCAGCCCTAGGGGCCCTCCATTCAAGAAACTTACCCGCGGGAATGTCCTCTTCTAGCAAGCGCAAGTACTATCGGCGCTGCGAGGAGCGCAGGTCACGGGGACATGGTCAGACTAGAACCACGGTAACCCGGCTTGGCCCTCTTCCATGGTGGATGATGGAAGTGAAACCACCATGATCAGACTAGCATGTAGGACAGGTTGCACTAGACTTTTTTCTGGCCCGGAGCAGAACACTAATCTACGCATAAATCAAATCTCTGTTCATTTCTGATTCAACTGACAGAGACTAGCAAATCAATCCTTTTGAAACTAGCAAATCAATCCTTTTGAAGCACTCTTTCAGACAAGTATTCAGACTGCCATGTTTTAGCTTACTTACCTTTGCCTGCCAAGGACGGAACGGCAATACGAGACTAGCAATTCAATCCTTTTGAAGCACTCAGCTTTCAGACAAGTCTTCAGATTGCCATGTTTTAGCTTACTAGCGGTATGCCCGTGCGTTGCAACGGGTATAAATATTCTAAGGTTCAAGATTAATGTTGCCAAACATGAAATTTTACAATTCTTGTGCACATAAATAGTTTATTGTAAGTTCTCGAGTAAATGCATGCTCACGATTCTCTCGTTACATCATGAAAATATCACCATATATCTCTGTCCTTCCCTCCATGTTTGTGTTCCATGTCATTATTTTCATGAGCTTGTTCTAAGTTGCCCTTGCGCGCGTTGCTACGAAAGAAAACAAATATATAGAAGATATTACTAAAGAAGGATTATATTTCATGAACACATTTTGATTTTAATTAGCGTGGATTTTCCAACCTATATAGATGCCATGAAAATTATATTTGAACAATGGCACAATGCATCAACGTATTGTTTGTCGAGTATCTATCGGGGTTTCGAGAAGTGGGTGAAGACACACTGAGCAACTATTCGTAATAATGAATACAGATAGGACTAACCTTTTACCACTTTTAGCCTCATATATCACAAATTATTTCCTGCGTTTTCTATGTCCGCCATTTCTCCTCCTAATCTTTTTCTCTATCGTTCCCATAGTGATGTAGAAGTATATCAGCTCCCAACAGTATCCATGTACGGTTAAAAACATTTTTGTCGCTAAACGCAATGTCCAAAACTAATAGAGTGAGGTCTCACTAACTCCCATGGCCCAAAACAAAAGTGAAGCATTATGTGTACATACAATCTCCCGCAATATGCTTCCGAATTTTTGCAATGAAGAGGTGTATGGACTAATTATCTGTATAAGAAATTACCTACAACTATTGTCACGCCCCGAGACCCGGCCCGGTAGAATGACAGCCGCCGCGCGCCTATAGACCCGAAAGGCTATACACACGCAAGGCGTAGAGAAGCAGGATAAACCAGCACAGTGGATCTCAAGCAGCTCATCTATTCATATTTACAAGATTATTACATTTAGAGAATAAAAGTTCTCTAGTCGCATCCCACCCAACTGGTCCAGCCAACTCCTCCGATACGACGGCTTCCGCTGCGAACTCTGATACATACAAAAACATAGGAAGCAAGGGTGAGTACAACACGAGTCATACTCAGCAAACAATTCATACACTTTCATATACTTTGTAAAAGACACTAGGTTTTCGAATAAACACAGTAATCATTTGTGTTGTTAAGTTGTTAATTAGGTTAACAACACATGGTGCCACATATGAAAGTGAGTTTCCCTACCCGGGAATCACAGGGGTGAATATCCACGCTTTTACACTCTTAGGAGGGGTACTCCGACGTCAACAGCCTCGCCCAGAACCACACAGGATTCCAGAACGAGCAGAGCCCTTTTACCCGCTCGGACACCGGACACCCTGGCCTACTCGTGTCGATCGCTCCTACGGATCCATCACCGACACTTTCCATTCAAGGGCCGCCCCTCGCGGTGATCTCAGACAGGCTCATACATGTACTGTGACCGGTACAATACGATCACATTCATAGCACCAAGTTTACCTTAATAAAACACTTGTTTAGTTTTCCATGTCGAACGTACGTGCTAAGCCCGGCTCGTACGAGTGGCTCCTACGGATCCATCGCCGTAACGACACCAGCGCATTAGCCCCGTATCCCGACACAAAGCTCGTACCACTCAGGGTATCACGCATATTCAATCAAAGCATATTGTACAAAATATACGAGAGTGGTAGGAAGTGCTTGCCTCGGTTAAGCTATGTTGTAGCCATCAAAGCGTTGGTCAGATACGAGCTCAAACACCGGAACGCCAAAAAGAAATCCACGAACGTGCGACACCGAGTCCTCCAATCGCCGGCTCCAACTCATGCCAGCGAGCTCTGCCGCTTCCACGCCGCCGTGGTAGAATCACCAGCAACAAAGATGATACGGCAGGACTCCAACACGCCACCTATTCCATGCCGACGAGCTCTCACCGACGAACGCCTCCTAGCATAGCAGCGTCTCCATACGCCTACTCATCGCACTCTCTCTCTCTCTCTGTCTCTCTGGTGGTTTAGTTCTCTCTCTGTATTTCTCTACCTCTCACTCCGACCGATTGATCGATCCAGTGAAGTGCGGCTGAGCTGCTCTCCTCTATTTAGGGACCCGACGTCTAAATATCTAACCGCTGGGCCGCTTTGCCGGAAGAAATATCTGAGCATCCTTCGCTGCCAAGGATCGGTCCACCTGCTACGTGTCTTCCGTTCAATGGCTCACTCCATACAAAGGTCCACGTAGGACCGCGGCTGTCTCCCGATTGGACGAGCGTGCATGGCCTTTCATACTAAGCCACGTAGCTAATCCTTCCTCCATGTTTAGGTTGCCGGCGGAGTGAGCTTCAGTGACTTTGCCAGAGACAAAGTCACGTGACTTTGAGTCACTGACATGTGGCCCCTACACACGGTGGGCCCCACGGGTCAGTGTGTGGGCCCCACTGGTCAGTGAGACAAAGTCACATGACTTTGTCTCTGGCAAAGTCACTGAAGCTCACTCCGTTGCCGGCGTACTACTAGTAAGCCTGTACTACACTAAACTAGCTAGTACATCATGACAGCGCACGTCAGTGCATGCGCATGCATGTAGGATCTAAAGCACCAAGACATACACTAGGTAAACATCTGATCGATGGACATGCACACTACTTGTAGAATTAGCTAGCTTCTAAATAATCAATCGATCAAGCACAAGCAAATCAGATCAACTCCTCCAATGTGTATTGCATCACAAATTAAAACTATCTTAAACACAAGAGATTTTCAAAAACCAAAATAAGTAGTAGTAAAATATAATTTCAATTAAAATAATTAATAACCTGAAAATACGGGTTATCACATCCTCCCCACCTTATAAGAATTTTGTCCCCAAAATTCCCCTAAAAAAACTTTTCTTTTTTAAAAAAAATTTAGCAAGTATCAATCAATGTTAGTCCAAACATTAAACAAAACAATGTTAGTCCCAAACTAGACCATCGTTCTACCCAATTTTCCCGTTATTCTAAACCTTGAGCTCTGATACCACTTTAACTGTCACGCCCCGAGACCCGGCCCGGTAGAATGACCTTGGGCATGCATGAAGGTTTTTGCGGTCTTTTAAGGCTTAACTCCCACCTCGTGTGCCCCGAGAAATTCACTCGCCACTCGACCTCACCTTTATTTCATGGCTGGATTCGTTGCTGCACCTAGAGATCGTGGGTTCTAAAATACGTCCAGGCAACTTGGAGAATCGTCTATGGTAGATTGCAAGGCCGGATGTGTTCACATATGCAGTTCAAGTAAAAACGCTGCGCTGACAATGGCACCAAAATTAAAATATGGCCAACTCAAATACCTTCGTACTCATTTGCTTCCCCCAAAATCTAGTTGGTCTGCAACTTGAGGCCCTACAAATTGTTCAAAAAGATTCAGCAACCAACCATGCTTCACCGCAAGCTCAGTCCCCATGAACCGAGTGTTCACAGACGAGATGATGAACAGATCAATGTACTACATGTTCAGTAATGGAAATATGAACACCTCCAATCCACCTTCACTCGTGGCTGTAGCTGTATTACCAGATGGTGTCCCAGAAATCCCGCTGCATCCCTCCCAATTTCAGAGGACGCCATGAATTGGATCCCCACGCGACGTCCCTCCTACTGCTCCACCCTGCCGGCGACCGTGGACCTGGACGCGTACGACGAAGGCTGTAGGCGACGGCGACTCCGGCCTTCTCTAGGCATCGCCGCCATCCCGAGCGCCTCTGGCCTCTCCAGCTCGCCATCCTCGACGCGCCCCGTCGCCATGGCCGTCGCCCAGAGCTCTACCTTGTTTGCGGCGGCCCTGGCACGCGGCTAGGCCGGGCTAGAAATGGCCAAACGCGCGCTGCCGCCGGAGCCGCGTCGTGCTCGCCGGCCGACGATGCGCTGCCGCCGGAACCACGTCGTGCTCGCCGTAGCCGCTCGCGCGCGCTCCCGCTGGAGCCCGCCGTGCTCGCTGTATCCGCTCGCCCGCGCTCCAGCCAGAGCCGTGTCGTGCTCTCCGGTCGACGGTGTGCTCGCCGTCGACGCTCGCCAGCGTGCGCTCCCGTCGGAGTCGCGCCATCCTCACCGGCCGACGGAGCACTCACCAAAGTCCTCACGGGTGCTCCCGTCGGAGTTGCGCCGTCCTCGCTCGCCTTAGCTGTTCACGGGTGCTCCCGCTAGAAGTTGTCGTCCCGCCGTCCACGATGGAGCAGTTTGTGGATTGTGATTAGGGAAGTAATAATTACAGACGCGAGAAGTTTTTTTTCCTAGGTGTGCGATGGAGGTTTGACGAAGAGGTGGGTAGAATGTGGAACCAAACTTTTCTTTTAGATAGAGAAAAGGACTTACCTTTGCCTGCCAAGGACGGAACGGCAATACGATGTTTCGATCGGCAGAGACATGGAGCAGTTCTTCAGCCTCTCGGAAATGTTATGATCGGCAGAGATATGTAACAGTTCTTCAACCCAGCAAGTTAGTTTCTCAGTGTGTTTAGCTTATGACATTTTCACTAAAGCAAGGAGAATGCTATGGAGTAAGAACATAACTAACAAGCGTCAAAAACTGTGATGCGATGGAAATTTCAGGTGGCTGCTAATCTGTTGATCTAGATCGCCGCACAAAAATATAACTTTTGAACTTTTCCAACATCTGAACAGAACAGGTTCTCATTTTTTTTACAAATAGGTCCCTGGCCAATTATAAGAACAAGTAATCACACCCCCAATCTTTCTAAAGCTCAAGCTCTACGGTGTCACCAGAGAGACAGTGCACACAGCCACCTCCATTGTGCGTCGTCCCACAATGGCTGCGCAAGGACGGTCAACACAGCAGCAACCAGGCCAAGCCACCGGGGGCCATCTTCCTATGTTACAGCCACAAGGGCACACCAAGGAACACCACATGACTCCAGAGGTATCATTCTGGATCAGTGATCACATGCTCTGTATATGAGCCTGGAAGAACAATCAGAGTCATTTTGCTTTGTAAGCTTCTGTTGATAGATAAAACTTGAGTAACGCTATTAGGAACTTCAGCCGATTGGGCCAGACCGTTTCGAGTAACTACATTATGCTGAAAGTTCTACACATGGGATTCAAATTACCATAGAATTGGTTAGTATGGCAACAAAAACATAAATGAAAGTTAACTGTAATTATAGGAACTTTTATCAGAATTCAGATAGAAGATTATGAGCAGGCTACCTAATGAAATTGATGAGTTAACTGAATGTTGTGTCGTTATTTAACTCCCATCTCGTAGGATCAAGAGACGAAGCTGATGACAACACAGGCTATTCCGAGATTTTCAGCCTCTTCCACAAATCAGAGGTACTTGCGAGAGGATAGTTAAACTCGGCAACCAAAAAGAAGATTTTCTCAAAACCATAGAAACTAAAGCAGAGTCAAATGGCAAATAAACATCAACACTATAAACATAAGTTCGTAAATATCCTCAGACTTGCCCGAATGTCATACGCCAGGGAGGTTCATCCTGTAAACAGGAACCCCAGATCCAAATGATGGGCGAAACATCACCGGAAATTCACTCAAATGTAGAGTTTCAACAAAAAAAATCAAATCCCTAGCCTAACGATGGGTGCGCTCGATAGATCATGGCTCAGATCTGTATAACATGTTCTTCTGTCATGAATTGTCAGAAGCAGAACTGGCGTGTTTGCAAATAGTGTTTCTCATCACCGCCATGTAAGAGCAGAGCACAGACATCTTCAGAGCAGAAATAATCGAGAAAGAAAAAACTTTCAGACATTTGGTATTTGCAATGGCTCATATTAAGAAATTCAACCATGTTTTCCCTTGTACTTCACGAGTTAATCAGAAGCGCGGGTAAGATTCAAATCACTGCCATCGATCGATCAACCAACCAAAAGTAAAGAGAAACCAAGCCATGGTGAGAAATTAGAAACTTGCTGTGGATTTTGTCCGTTACTCTGACACAGGCCGCTCATCCACGCGCGGTGTCGTGGCCTGCAACACTGAACGGCGCGGTGGATCTAGCACAGCATTGGGGCTTTCTTTCTTCAGAGAGGACCGAGATCCCTCCGACAAGCCCGGGGTTAGCATCGTGCAAACGTAAAACATGGGACAGAAATTGTTTACGAAAAGAAGAAGCAGATCGAGAAGAGAAGACCGAAAAGGTGTACGCAAGCAACAATCATATTGCCTACTGGAAGACATGGCAACTGAAACGATTTCTTGACGCGTCGATCTATTCCCTGCTCGAGAAGATCGGCTGCATGGGGCCGCCAACTTATCAGGATTCGAGAGAGGAAAACGAAGCAAGAAAGACTGAACAATGGAAAAAAAAAAAAGTAAGAAAAATGACGAGGATGAAAGAAAGACAGAGGAGAGGCGGCGGGTGTCTGAACCCTAGGAGGGTGGGGATGAGTTTGGTGGGCGGATTCAGAGTTTATTTATAGCGTCCGTGGCGTGGAGAAGGAGAAAGAAACCTAGGAATAGTTGGGCTTTATGGGCTCTTTTGAGTGGATATCGATTATTCTGTACATGGGCTGGTGAAACTGAGCCCTGCGTATTTCAAGGACGTAGGCCTGAACTCTCGAAGGACTGCAATTTCCCTCCTCGCTTTTTTTTTCAGATAACAGGCAATAATGCCCAACTAACAAAGCTCGGAGTTTTACATCGGTAAATACACATCTCCACTAATATAAATCTCCACTAATATAAAACAACCCAGAGTGGCTGATCCAAATAACCTCAGCCATCAGATCGTCCTAATCCAATGCTCCTTATTTAATGAATGATGAGGTCTCCATTAGTCGTACCCCCATGCTTAGAGCCGTCCATCCCCTGGATCTAACGGACACAAAACATCCAATGATGAGCACAACGCGCAACGCTATTCGTAATCGCACGGACAAAAAAGAAAACCGCCCAGCGTCGACGTGCTGCCTCCTCGACTCAATCCCCCAATCCGCTCGACCACCATCGCCCCCAGAATCCCCTCTTGTTCGCCCAATCCGACGAAAAGATAATCCCCGCCGACCAACGTCGCCTGAAGCATCGCCGACCACCCGCGACAAGCAACGGCACCTCCGCTGCACACCGCCGCGAGAATCGCCGGCGACCAACGTCCACCGCCGCTAACTGGGAAGGTCGACCCACCGCCGTGAACACCTCTGCTGCCCACCGCCGCGGCGACCCCTTGCAACGATAGCCGCTGCGACCCCTTGCAACGACCACCGCCGCGACCTCCATCCCCGCCGCGAACGACGTCCATCAACGCCGCCGCGCCCTCCGTCCCCGCGGCCGTCGACCTCCATCCCCGCAGCCGGCGCCCTCCATCAACACAGGTCGCGCCCACGCCGGCCGAAGACACAGGGCCACCCGCCCTGCCCGCACGCGGCACGCCCGTCGCCCTAGACGCACGCCACGCCCGGCCAGTCCGCCGCCGGGTCCGCAATCCACCGACGACGCAGAGGCACTACACGACGCCCAGCGCCGCCTGCATCCATCTCCCTGGGAAGTGCCTCACGTCCTGCTTGCGTCGTTCGTGCACCCATCACAGGCTGAAGTCTTTGCTACCATGCGCCGTCGGCCACTTCAAGTCTTCAACGATCAACCTGAGAAGGTACGCATCACCCACATGCCAGCCCTCACTCCGACCTCCGCCCCTGTCTCTTCAATATGTTGTTGCATACTACTCAATTAGTCAATTGCCACCGTCTACATTCATATGGAGTACATGTTTGACGGAATGCTCATGGTACATGTAGGCCTGGGATTACAATTTTTCATCTGGTGTCATATGTGTAAGGGGTCAGTTGCTCACCGGCAGCAAATTAAGTTTCTGTTTTGATAGTGCAAATCGACAAACCAAATTAAAACGCTAATACTACTGGCATGTGAAAGCTTTGGACAAATTGGGAGATGACTATTGAACTTACGCATTATGTAAGATTATGACCTATTTTCTGTAGATTGTGGTTGAAAATGTTCAAAGAATGAGGTTCTTATAATCAGCTGGGAAATGAATCATTAATATTTCTTATTGTTCATCTCTCAGTTTGTTTGTGTGACTTTGCTCATTATGTTTTCATAGCTCATGAAACATTTATGGCTGAGTTGCGGTCCGTCTGTACATTCAACACCATTGCTGCTGGGCGGCAGGCCGTCATGCTCATCACGGTGGCACCTTGGTGTTTAGCTCATATACGCTGTGCTAAATTGATGAGACAAATATGAATGAAAATTAAGCATACACAGGTGAAAGAATCAAACCATGCCGGGAGAACAGTGGCAAGAAAGCATGCCCTCGGAGCAAGTTTGATTATCCAGGTTTCATTTTATACCTACAAATATCTTTGTTACTACCCTTGATTTTGAACAGAAAATCTATCTTTACGTGTTTGTTCTGTCGTATAAAGTCATATACTTTCTGTGTAAAAACCAGGGTATTTGGTTTCACTTGGGGGTATGAACTAATTTGGAAGTTCGTAAATAAAATGACCTCTACTTGATCAAATCCATTTGGAAGTTCGTACAAGCAATCAATCGATTGGGACATACAGTACATGCTACTACACACTTGCATAATTGAGATATTTTTTCCTGAAAAACAGCTTGGTTGCTTACTAATGCATTTGCTCTTGGTGCAGCTATAAGGCTTTTGAAGCTGCTCACACAACTTTTTCTGAGGACCAAGCCCAGCGTCATGGAAACCGGCTTGGAGGACCAGCGTCATGGAAATCTCTATGTCTTGCATGCACAGTGAGCAGCTGGTGAAGCGAAAAAGGTTTGTTAGTCCTGGGGAGGCACCAACGACCTCAAAACTAGGCCATGTTGTTTCCTGATGGCTAGGTATGCTTGTTTTGTGAAACAACCTTCGCTTGGCCCGCCGCAATCACCGGCGGAGTTTCAAAGATAAGGGGCACAGAGAGGAACTCCCAGGTGGATTACTATGTTATTTTGGACATGCCAATAAATTTTTTCTTTTGGGCACAATGTTATTGACTATTCTGTTCATTATGTTGGTAAAATTAATTTGTGTACTATGTTCATAACAGATTCTCAGCAGGGAGTAAATAGATTAGTTGCTGAAGCTTATTTGTTGGTGGGTTCTTACGCCAATTTCATCCAGAAAGAAAAACAGGACTTTTTTTATCTTCAATAGGGTTCTATATTTCTAATCGAATAAATTGACTTCGTATTGGCATTTTACTGGCAGATATGAAGATAGCTGCTCTAGCTACAATTTCGGATACTCCCCCATTTCATAAAGTATACAATATTCGGGGGACCCCTTTCCTGAGCCCATACGTGTTTCCGTGGGTCTTAGTGTAACCGGTTTGTCGGGAAATATACGTACCCATATTTTTCCACCACGACCGTGCATATCTTTATTTCAGTATTTGATCTCTTTTTAATAAATTCACTGTTTTGACTCCAAAGGTTTTATCCTAAAACTCTAAATTGCTAGAAAGGGATAGGATTATCCTTGCGCGTTGTTTCTTCAGGGAAAGACAAAGCAAATTACTCCATCAGTGTATTCAGTTGTAATTTGATTACTTCACTACAATATTATGATCATGTGCATATACTCTACACAAATTATATTAGACATGGAAATATTACCACTTGTTGCTCCTTCCAGCCTTTTTAATTGTGAAGTTTCGGGCGAGTGAAATCCAAAAACTATTGAAATAATTTTGGTTGTTAACTCCATGGCAATACAAGTCCATGTGAAGTTCAAGTTAACATATGAGCTTGACTAATGAGTCCATCTCATACAAAAATCTTGCACATATACACTGCGATGGTAGGTTTATTGTTCAAGTCTTTAAGATATTGCTATATTGCTACATCGATGGATGATTTTTCTCTGCTCTATTTGAAGGTCCTAGATTTAGCTGCATTTCGCTAGATGTTTAACATCCCAACAAAATGTAAATCCACACATTAGCTTGTATTTCCTTATTGAGATATCTTTGGTATCATCTATCTACATGATAGTATGTATGGCTATGCTATTGGTTAGGTTCCTAAATAATTCTCTACCATAAAGTTTACTATTTTACTATGAGTACCTTGTTTGTCCTTCCAGGCTCTTACTTTTTGTTCTTTGTTTGGTTACAATTTCATATAATTTTAGTTGGTTTTGTTGTAACCGATGCTGCTTTTTATTTATTATTCATCAGACGATGTTTTTTCTAGGTGAGCAATCGTTAGATGGCTCTATACATGCTTGGATTTATTGCCTTGGGGAGTAACCACTATTTTTTTATCTCCGATATCAAATTCGACAACTTATGAATCCTGAAGTTGTTAAAAATAATTGACATTGGAAAACCTTCAATCTACGTCTTCACTTGATAAAACTGTGATCTTGCTCAATTTTTCCGGTGTCAGGGGTCTGTTGTGCAAAATGATCTTGTCATAACTAAGAGACAAGTTGTTTCTGAACGAGCTAATCCTATATGGTGGAAGATGGTATTTTCCCTCGCTGGAGTTGGGGCAAGTTTACAGTTAGTAAACTAACATGGTCAATTCATTCAAGTCTCATATCTGAATTATGTTTCTGTAGGTTTCGGTACGGTTCTTGGTTGAACTGTTTTTTGTTCACAACATTTTTTTAAGACTATGCCGATACCATGTAAGTTAATTTTTTAAATATTGTTTAATAGTAGTAGGAGGCACGTTAATCATGAAAAATGATTCTCAATATAGATTGTACGAGTCAGGAATTAGGGATTATGCACTTAGTGTGAAATTTCATATTTTCAAGAAAGCTATCCTATATTTCTTTAGAATTGTCATCCCGCGTATTTTAAATTACCTTGGCGTTTCATTTATCATATCTATGTGAGGATTTAATTATATTTTCTATTATTACACGTGTGTTACACGTGCACGATTACTAGTGATACAAGGTATTGAGAAAAACCTCTCACAGAGTAGGAAATGGTCAATGATGAGGCATGATCGGACCACCAGTGAAGAATATTTCGCCTAAATGAGAAACACTAGAGTCAAATTTGGGGTTTGAAATCTGGTGGGGTACAACCATCCTTCTAACCATTCTAGCACAGTCAGGTTCTCTGCCCACTCTATGTTAATCGTACAAACAACAACAACTGGCCTAAACATGATCGCATTTGCATTGGCACTCTTTTTTTAGGGGTCCGCATTGGCACTTGTGCATGTTGCTTGCGTCGTGGGCATGAGAAGAGGCGTGTCCCACACTTGGCTCTGTGGATGGTCCCGTTGCGGTTTCCTTTATGCCTACCTCAGCCATATAAATACTTTCATTTTTTAACCTTTCTGCAATACACACACACGAAAACAAAACTGACACTAGGCAGTGGATTAATAGGATAGTCCGGGTAAAAGGTATAAAACCATAATAAAACGTGTAGCTATAGTATAAAAGTGAAACGATTGGAAATTATAAGAGAAATTCATAATGGCACTCGAGCTCATATGCTCTCGTTATTGCCGGGCAAATAAAAAAATAGAAAACGTTTTAGCAAATTCCGAAAAAAATCACAGGCATACCTGAGTATGGTTCGCACACCGTGTGAAATTTCGCAATGAAATGACATCGTGGCTGCCCTGTGCAAAAAAGACAAAGTTCTGACAGAAAATGAGATCCAAAAATTTGAATTTTCAGATCTGTGATTGTCTTTTTTGCACAGGTAAGCCACAATGTCAGTTCGTTATGCAAATTCACACGCTCGCGTACCATACTCAGGTATGCCTGTGATTTTTTTCGGAATTTTTTGAATTTTTTTTTTTCGAAAATACCGGGAGCATATGCTCCCGGGTGCCAAAACGCCACTCCCAAATTATAAATACATTTTTGATGTATCAATGATCTTGTGAAGCATATGTGGATCCACCTTGCGAATGAGTGAATTTGAATTTGAATAATACTCTATGAACAATTTGAAATATTTCATGTGCTATGAATATTTTTATGTTTATTTGAACTATGTATTTGTAAGTTTGAAATAAATTGTATGACGAACATGCATGTCTTGGCTGAATTTGAGGATTAGAAAACACGGTTTGTGATTGTAGAAGGCAATATTTGGTGGCAGACATATTGGGTGTCATATTGTCCCAATCTGGATGGAGATGCTCTAAGTCCCCATGTCAAGGCTTCAACTGATCTTTTAAAAATAGAACCTTTCCGAAATCATAAAAATGATTATTCATCCAAAACAAACATGAGTCTGTATGGGTGCACACTAGGATGTAATGGACGAATCATATATACGGTTGCTCAAAAATTATTTATAGTTAACAAATCGAATATTTGTGAAACACTAAACAAATCATAGAAAAAATTGTTTAGAAAAAATCATGCTTTTTGTGGATCCCCTATACTCATGACCATTAAATTGTCCATGACGAAAGTTTGAACAGACACTTTTGAATAGAAACTCATTGACTCATTCTTATGTGAATTTTTGTATGTCACGAGTATGATCCGTTTTGTGCGATCACAAGTATTTGTTTTAAACGATCACAAGCATTTGTTTTAAAATATAATCTTAGAAGCGTTTCAAGTAAACATTAATGCTACATATGGAACAGAGAATACAACATTACGTACATGATAGAGTGCAATAGAAAATCGTAACTTGTAGCATAATAATTATTCTTTTATGACGATGACGAAGTCGACTAGGACGAGCTCAAGAATCGAGAACGAGGAGTGGGCCTAGGGGTAGGGCTAGGAGCCCTGGCTAAAATTTCATTAAAACTTTTTGTAATATATAATCAAATATTAATGAAATTTGAATCTTTTGGTTAACTTTGCGTTTGTGTCCCAGATCTCCACCGGCTAGATCGTCCCCTCTCCTTCCACTCGCTGCCCTGACGGCAGAAGGGATTGGGGACTTCAGATTTGCAACTTGGTTTTCTCACCGTTCTTAAGATCTGGCGAGATCGGTTTCTGATTGTGTCGCTGGCGTTCGTGGTAATCCGTGAGTCCTTGACGACGCTGGCGGCCAGGGCGAGGTGGTTCTTCTGGAGCGAGGATGTTGATCCGGAGGTGGTGGACCTGTCGTTCTTCTCTGATTTCATCGACCAAAGGCTACAAATCTTGGTCCAAGACAACACAGGCATGCCACAACGACATGTGACTCGTGCGTGTAGTGGAGCTGTTCATCAACTCACAGAGCCTCGTTGGCGACGGTGCTTTCTCGGATCTTGCAATGGTGAAGCCTCGACGTCTCTTGCGGCGTTGTGGTTGCAGGAAAACGCAGGGATCATTTTGTATTTCTCGATTTGTTACGATTTTATCTGTAAATTCAGGAGTAATCATTTTATTCCGGTATATCTTTTAGTTTCTACATGTGTTGTTTACTGAAACTTGATTTCAATTAATTAGCGTGCGAGACATGAATTTGGCCGGTGCGACTAGAAATGGAGTACTTTTTAAGGTTTTTTTTCTAGATTTGTCCTGATTCATTCACAAATGGGTGAATCAACACACTAAAACATGTCTACGTATATACGAATAAGAAAAAAGACCTAAAACGGTAATGTATTACAATTTGATACCATATGAGTATGAGAGGTCGTTTGGTAGACATCATTTCAGGCTGGAATCATGTAATTCATTTGTAATTTCATGCTCAATCTGTCTGACTGTCATGGAATCGATATGTCATTTCATTTGAAATTTCACCAAATACCTATCATGTCTTATGCCAATTCGTATAGCTTAACGTGGCATTTCACTTTTCAAATCACCACTAATATAAAAAGGGAGAGAGGTGGCAGATCCAACAAATCGTGGACGTTTAATCCTAATCCAATGATTCACATTGCAACCGTGATTTGCGGGCGGAACAGAGCGCAGCAACACCCGTGATTAAAAAGGGACGGGCTCCTCTAACATTAAGAAGCAAAGTCAGGTAAGCTACGCCCCCCGACTTTCCTTCTTCAAAAACATTTTCTAAAGTCAAATATAATCCAGATTACTTTGTATATTATAAATCTAATCTATATATTTACTCTCATTTCTTGCATCCAGTAATATGGTGCTATTTTTTTTAGTTTAGGTGATGTATGCTACAGTAATTATCTACAGTAATTAAGCACAGTAAAAAATACACAACCTTATGCTACACCCCCCTGACTTTCCTTCCTAGTTTTCCCTGACTTTGCTTCTTAATGTTAGAGGATCTCGTTCCGATTAAAAATCCCCCAAACGCCTCTGCCACAACGCCGCCACTGCTAGGGACACACGAACACCGCGCCGCCGCACTGCCGTTAGAGACGCCGCAGGCTCACCACTCCCTGGCTTCACCACGCAGCCCTGCCTCCACGCCGACGCGCTGCCCCCACGTCGCCTGTTCCCGGACGCCGCCGCCCTGCCCGTCATGAGGAGGCTGCCGCGCTGCCCCTTGCCGTGTTCCAGGACTTCGCCGCCCGTAGCGGCCGACCTACCCGTCGTCAGGACGCCGCCACCCGTCGCGGCCGCCCTGCCCTTCCCCTTCGTGAGGGCGCTGTCTCCAGTCACCTGCACCCAGCTAGACGGCGGACTGCTCCAAGGAGGCGGGCTCCTCGACAGCAAGTTCGCCGCAGAAATTTGACAACAGGTGCCTCAATTGCTTAATCCGAACCTATTTTATATTGATACATATTTATTACCATTCTGCACATTTTGAATCACAATGTAGACAAGCGATTGCTTCAGATTAGACATTCAGAAGTACTATAGAGTGGGTAATAATACCTGCTGAGTTCACATTATTCACATCTGAACTTTTTTAGTTCTTACCATTTACAGGGATGACAAGGACACACTTTCTCGATCAAGGTTTGTGGCTGGTTGCTTCTATACTCAAGAGGTGTTCATGTGCTTATAAATTTCCAAAACATTTGGCTGAGGCTGCTGCTTAGTTCGTATTATTGCAGTTTGGTCACGACTGAATTTCTTTAGTAGCCACCATAGTAAATTGCTTGCGTATGCATGTTGTGTAGCTTTTGTAAAATGCTGCTATGAAGGGCACCAACTTTTCGGCTTCTTATATCTCAGGGGCCTTCTGGGCATGTCCAAGGACAGCCTGCAAATTTAGGAGAGTAATAGCCGAGTGATTTTTCATTTCTGGAGCGACATAGGTCAGATAGAAATGCATAGGTGCTTTCATTTTTATTTTGAATAGGTAGGTGTTTAGTACCGGTCCTTCGATGGCTTCCTTTTTTCCAAAAAGGGATACATACGATTCAAGGTAAAAAAATATTTGAGAGCCTCTCGGTTCTTCTATCTATGCGAAGCTTGCATTGTTGCTAATCTAGATCAAAGAAGTATGGAAAATTTTAGACACAATCAGTTTAACGATAGGGTCATTTTGTTTTCTGAACTGATTTTATCATGTTATACAGTTTACACACTTCTTGTGAATAGGAGCTGCAAAATGTAAATTCGGCCAGCATGCCAAATAAAAAATAAACTGCTTACTTTGAAGTTAAAGGACTAAACCTTTCCGTTAGTAAAATGCAGAAAATAGAGTTATGCATCATATAATCCCATAAGAGCTCCCTGTTTGCATGTTAAAAAGTTGCATCTTAACCCTGTTTGCCGGTGCTAAAGAATTGAAAGAAGGTTGTCACTATGCAGGTGTGTGTGTTTGCTGCTCGGTGATTTGCAAATTGGCCAGCGGCTCAATTCCTGAGGTCTCACCATGAATAGCGCCGTTGTGGTTTTTGGTAGAAAGATGAAGCAACAGAGCTCTCTAAAGCTGCAGTGCACCGAGTCTGAGGAAGTGATGATGCATATATAGTAAATACCTAGAAACATGAAAATGATCTGTATGTTTCATGTACATTTTATGATTGGTATTCAGTAAAAATATAACTGTATACATTGAGATTAGCTTGAAAGTTCAAGTAAAAAATATTTTTATTAAATTTGTAAGATCTAATTATGTTTGAGTCCAAATGAGTGCAAATTAATGATTTAAGTTGCATTAGCAAACACGTGCATTGCACGTGCACAATCTATTATATTATTAAAACAACAAACAATTAACGGTGGAGATTCACTGCTTTAACTTAAGATGCGTATCAATGGCTTAGATTTACCGTCATCCACCGCACGTTGATATATGGCATGATTGATCGTTTTCCAATCTTGAGGAGACGTACACAATCTGGAGTCACGTTACTACATGGCATAATTGATCGTTTTCCAAGCCTGAAAAGAGACGTACATAAGCTGGAGTCTAATTGATTAATGCCAAGTCCGGTAGGATCGATGTGCACACATGCAAGGATAAACGAAATCATTGCCTGATCGATTTGCCATGGTATGAAATATGCATCGTCAAAAGTACACCAGAAGCACACGGCCGGACACGTATCCATGGAGGCTAAGCAACACACGTCGAACGCCACACCTACCATCGTCCAACCATCGATCCAGAACTCAAGCACACGCGACGACGCCATGAAGCACAGCTAATCGGAAGCAGGCAAGCAACACGTCCGATCAAGTACGAACCGGCGGATATCGAGGGCACGACATCAATGCGTATAGCAACGACTCCAATTTTGGGCTCAGCCGACCAGTACATGCCATGAAGCACAGCTAATCGGAAGCACGCAAGGAACAGGTCCGATCCAGTACCGGCGGATCTCGAGGGCACGACGGCGATGCTTATAGCAATGACTCCAAGTTCGGGCTCAGACGATCAGTACCTGATCAACATGGTGTCAAGTTTCAACTCCACACACCCACACGACATGATTGATTGATATGTAGTTCGTCGGAATTTAGACCTGCTTGCATCACACGGGTGAGTAGTTGGAGTCGAGATACATATATGGATGAAGTCGATGTACAGGGAACATAGGTCCAGCTGTTGGTGTGATCTAATGTCTCGCCGCAAGGGTTTTCCTAGCGCATCAATCTCGACGAGACGAGACGACGATGGATGAGACAATATCTTATATGCCCCCTTTTGCCAACGGTGTCACAGCCACGCCGACGAGACTGAGCGCTGCGCTAGGGTTGCGGCAAGCATTAGATAACAGCTGCTTGGGTAGCGGGCAGACGCCACAACGGCGTCTGTTTCTTGGGCTCTATTGACAAATGGTGGTGCTCCCAAGATGTTTGATTTCGTTGTTTAATTAGTTGATGGATTGAAACTTTTTTGTATTTGTCTTTCAGGCGCAGGTCGAAATCTCTACAAAATCACGAGGAAATATTTCGACGTTGGAAGAAATGGATCGTGGTATTTTCTTTCTTCGTTTTTTACTTTGAACTGAACAAAGCCATGGGCATACTATTAATTGTTCTCTACTGTGTATTAGTTTTGTTCCAAATATGTATATATGAAGCAATATTGATTGGAAGTATAACCTGAGTTCAGTTTAATATCTTATATGCCCCCTTTTGCTAACGGTGTCAGCCACGCCGCGAGACTGAGGGCTGCGCTAGGGTTGCGACAAGCATTAGATAACAGCTGCTTGGGTAGCGGGTGGACGCCACAACGGCGTCTGTTTCTTGGGCTCTATTCACAAATGGTGGTGCTCCCCAAGATGTTTGATTTCGTTGTTCAATTAGTTGATGGATTGAAACTTTTTTGTATTTGTCTTTCAGGCTCAGGTCGAAAGCTCTACACAATCACGAGGAAATATTTTGACCTCGGAGAAAAGGATCGTGGTATTTTCTTTCTTTGTCTTTTACTTTGAACTGAACAAAGCCATGGGCATACTATTAATTGTTCTCTACTGTGTATTAGTTTTGTTCCAAATATGTATGAAGCAATATTGATTGAAAGTATAACCTGAGTTCAGTTTTTAGGTAAACTGAGCTTACGGCCAAATACTTTTATTCGGTGCACTGACATAATCTTATCATGGATTAGCGGATGTCAATGGTCAGTCCTAACTGAATTTATTTTCTAATTTATTTTGCAGGCCAGAATAAGCTAGGGAGGTGCTTAGTGCAACAAGCATTATTCATTATCAGTTTCGTTCCAAAAATATGTATGAAGCAACATTGATTGGAAGTATAACATCAGTCCAGGATTTAGGTAAAATAATGAGCGACAACCTACCAACCCAGCAGAACAAATGGTACCAAACTTTGGAACAACCTACCAACCCAGCAGCACATGCACCATTTGTGATTTGGGTGTGGAAGATAGCCACCATGCTTCTGTTGCCTGCACAAGGCAAAGGCCCTACGCTGAAGATGAGAAAACACTGGCCTCTGCCTAAGGAGGAACTGTTTGCTAAAACTGGAAATGATTGGCTTCTTATTCTGCTTGAGAACATGAAAAAGAACTCCAGTACTCCACCAGGCTATACTTCTTACTCTGTGGAGATCTTGGCACCTTAGAAATGACATTATATATGAAAAAGGAGAAGCAATCATTGATCAATCAGTGCGTTTCCTTCTCTCCTATTCTGAGATTTTGAATAATAACTCTGCTACTCACCCTACAGACGCCTCCAGCGACAAAAAAAAGGGCAAGAAACCTATTTCTGAATATGTATCCTGCTCCATATGACGAAGGCGAAGTACACAGTGGCATTGTCACCTCCAACACTTGGGACCCCCCCTCCCGATGGCTCGGTAAAATTGAATGTGGATGGATATTTCGTCGCCCAAACAAGTATCGCCTCTGTTGGAACTGTGATTCGTGACCATCGGGGAAAACTATTGTTGCTGCAGGAAAACTGCTTCAGAACTGTCATAACACGGAAGACGCCGAAGCGCTAGCACTGCTGGAAGGTGCTCGACTCGCGGCGGGATGGACAAGAAGCCCTACAATCTTCGAAAGCGACTGTTTGTCAATCGTCAAGGAAGTTTAGGCAGGAGCTGACTCTCAGACTCGGCTGAGAGGTGTCCATCATGAATTCAGAGAAAAAGCTTCAGCCAACCTGATTGGAAATTTAATTTTTGCCAAACGGTCTCATAACAAAGCAACACATGAACCTGCTGTGTGTGTGCGACAGCTAGGTGTAGACTCGAGTTGGGACAATTATTTCCCGGAACGGATGTACAAGGCCCTGTACTCTGATTGTATCCGAGACTGTTCTGTTAACTGAATGGAATCGTGGGTTCTAAAAAAAGAGCTCTTCAAAATCTTTTAATTAGTGCACTGCCATAGTTTTTTCCTCGATTAGTGAATGCTAAACGCCAGCGCTAACTGAATTTTGTTTTTAAAATTTATTTTGCAGGTGAGAATATATAAGCTAGGGAGGTGCTTCGCTACACATGTCACAACTAGCATT
This sequence comes from Poa pratensis, assembly GCA_947311845.1. NCBI lineage: Eukaryota > Viridiplantae > Streptophyta > Magnoliopsida > Poales > Poaceae > Poa > Poa pratensis. The sequence goes on from CAMZMU010000085.1 coordinate 108,906,423, forward strand.
TTTCAGAAAATTGAGGATGTTGTTGTTACACTGTGTTTTCTGGTGTTTATGTTGTTAGAGTATATTTGTTTCTCATCTCTTTTTTTTTGCCTTCCTTCAAGCTCCAATGCCGCCGTCAAGCTTACTTTTGTAAACCTTGCCCTGTACACACAAACACCGAGTTTTAACTTCTCAACTATTGTCACATCTAATATTGTAGACATAGAATAAGTGAACAATTAAATAGTTTCATAGGTGAAGGAATCTCCTTAGATTCAAGTTTATGAACTGAAGTAGTAATTATTATTGTTTTCACTGTAGATATACTCTTCGATTTATATTTGGGGCCAGGATGTCCGGAATCGACATAGATCTGGACTGGGATTTCATAATATGTGAGCAAGTGTCCAATATAGTCATAGGTATCATACAAGAGCAGATGAAGAACAAAAATTCCCTAAAAACTTGATGTGCATAAGCATTTACGACTCTTCAATCTTCACTAAATTAGTTAGTAATGATATGATAGATTCGATCATGCATCTTAATTACGCCTTAAAGTATTTGTGCGTGGTAGCAATGATTAGATGTATGTTCTATGGAAAAGATTAACATTAAAATTGCATAGCTATTAAAGCATGTAGAGGTTTATTCCCAATGGAAATATTGTAGACAACAATATATTATTCCTACTATGTTATTAATCTATATAACCATCCAATGCAACTCCATTATGTAGGAATATTTGTAGAAATGATGATATTTGAATAAATAATTCTTTATTGTTCTAATAAGTTATTAATTAGTCAATAATTTAATCTGTGTCAATTGTTACCATCTATATATTATAATCATAGAAAAGCATAAGGTACATCAAAGGGAAAATTCATTGAGTACAGAAGGAATTCAATATTAGTTATGTGCACAATGCATCACAAATCTAGCCGCGCAAATGCGCGGGCCACAGTCCGATCAAGGCATCGTATGATAGAAGGGAACTTTTAATAGAAGGTCTCTAGGTTAAGAAAAGAGTCCGCAACAAATAGGCAACCGATTTGTTTTTGCTTGCACGAAGATTTCTTTCGCCAAACTGCAGGACGGCGCACCGGCCGGTGACGGAGACCTAAATCTCGATTCCAGATTTATTAGCTGCGTTTCATCGCCATGCATGAAGCAGCATGCCTGCATGCAAGCGGCTCATCAATTAACTGCAGGTTCATGCATTCACCGACCAGATTTTCCATCCCGTTGATTTATGGAGCTGCCGACGCTGACGAACGTACTCCTGCCCATTGATCTCAGGTTTATTATCTTCTACATTAATCTGCCGATTTTTTATTGAGCTACCGATGCCGACGAAGCCGGATCAATAGTAATCCTACTTACTCCTGCTCATTGGTCTCAGATTTATTACTTCTACATTAATCTGCCCGTTCACTATGAAACTAATTTGAAGAATCTGAACTAATCGATCCAGTGATAATTGTTTCCTCTATGATAGAAGTAACATATGTGTCGTGTTCCCCCGGAAAGGACGACAGCAAACCTCATCAGGCCCTGATTTTTATCGCCATAGCTGGTGGCCATCTCTCACACCGCGTTCCTGTCCCTGATTTCACGTGAACAAGAGATGAGCATGGCCGATGGAGATAAGTTACATGCCAGACCGGAAGGTAGCTGGACCAGCAAACATGCCCCGCTAGCTGCCCGACATGAACCTAGCTGTAACCGACTTGGACAAGAACGAAGCTACGTTAATTTCCACCTTTCTATATCCAGCCATCTATTCCTTTAAAAAAATTAGCCAAGCAGCCGCCTCCGAGGTCGACGAATAGAGAGCTCTGGTCCTGATTGATCGTTGTTGATGCAAGATGATGGAAGCAATTTATACAGATTTATTTCACTGGCTGCATTAGGAGTTACTTCTTTTGGATGACACAAGATATATTCGCTGATATTATGCTGAGACATACACATGGGCCAATAGTTTTTATCCAGACAAACAGTTTTTCCAGCTTCTCATTTTCCTTCTATCGGTACCAAACTAACTGCAACAGTAGCATTGTAGCAATACTCAGTAGTTGTTATTTTTGTTGTTTGGTCCTTTCATTTATATTATGGATTTTGTGAAGAATATATAAATCTAGATGGAGCCCAGGAGATCAATGATCAAGTACTGTTGCTTCTTTGCTTATAGTCATTGGAATTTTGGAACGGAATCTCTTCCATCAAGGTATAAAACTAGGCATTACAGTAACCAATGTGAGATTTTATTTTCAAATGTTTTTTTATGAACCATGTTGAATTACTGTGTTTTTGTGATCTGACCTATTTAATTTATTTCTTAATTAAGGTACTCATTGGATGTAAGTTTCGGTCACTCTGAAGATAGAAAGTGTCATGTAAAAAATGTATCACTGAGGTAAGACGATGAGAGTAATCTCCAAATACTGATATCATTTTTTGCACATTCAGAGATTGTTTTGGAGCTGCAAAGTTCCCATTAGTAATTAGGTATTCATAGATTTTTATTACTTCCATCTTAAAGGACACAATTAGTAAATGTGTACTACTCCTTCAGTTGTCAGGAGATCATCCATTGCAACAAAGTGAGACCGATAGGGAAATTCACCATTGCCATATTTGCTACCATATCACTTCTCAATGTATACTGGGTTGTGGTTCTCTAAATGGTTGAAGATCGGACGTATTTACAAACAACGATTTAGAGGTGACTACTGCTATACTTCTGCAATTCGCGTTCCTGTATGCACATTAATCTCTCTCTCTCTCTCTCTCTCTCTCTCTCTCTCTCTCTTACAGTTAGATGACATGGATGGATTAATTTTAATGCACTGATGAGGCTGCCTTCAAGAAAAAACATGCTCATGGTGCGAAAGATGATTTGTAGGTAATTAATATCCCTCTAATATCATCTACGGCAGATGTTTTCAGTTTCATCAGTTAAATTTTATTTTGTCTCCCATGCCAAGATTCTCGGTATATCAATTACCACCATCAACCTAAGCATCAATAAAGCACTACAAGGGTGGTCATTACATGCAACTATCGTACGAGGAGTATCCATGATCGTGACTTTGTCCTTCTGCAGCTGAAACTTTGATAGTTTCCTGATGCCGTTGAGAATTTTTCATCACTAAGCAGATACTTCTCTGTAATCTGCATGTAGACTTCCAATTTTTTTGTTCACGTTTTCAGTGCTTTTGAAATTTGTCGATCTAGGGAAAGTTTGATCCAGTTTGAGAATAGACAGTAGATTACCAAAGTTTATAAGAAAATGCAGCTGGTTGGCTTCATGATGGATCATTTACTACATGGTAATTGAAATATGTTTGGCACAACAAAAAGTAAATTAGCCATAAAGCATTAAATTTGGACTTACCCTTTGCTTATCAAATGAAACAATTTTAGGCACCAAGCTAATGCAAATAAACAGAAAGCGCCAATAACAATACAATATTTTGGCCTGGCAGGTAATCACTCAGCTAAATGAAATTAAATACATACGCAAAGCATAGATGCATGCAAATGGGCACATTGTACTGGCTGTGCCTGGAATATACTGTTTACCTATATAGCCCCACACCGCCAAGGATTAAACAATATGATGGCAAACACGACCATACAACACGACCTGACATCAAGAAGAATATCAAAATTTGGAACTGCAAGGTAGCAGAAATACTGAAATTAAAGATATACTTAGTATGGATCTGCAAGCAATTATTCAACTCATTTTAAATAGAGAAGAAATCGAATCTACCATGTGGGAATGCCCCATATTCAGTTAAGAGTGCATCTCTTTTTTTCCTTCAGGGACGATGCATGGTATTGATGTCAATGATATAGAGTTACGGTGGAAGATATGTTTCTTTCTATCATATGCTTGCTAGCTTGATTTATTGCTTCAATACGGAGTACATAATTTAAATGCAGGAGTTGACAAGCTGGATATTCTTGCGTTCTGATTTCTCACAATCATATTTCAGATCAATATTCTGTGCTGGTCACATGCTACGTCTCCCTCGCCAGCGGCCGATCCAGTTCAAGGACCAAGTATGGCCAATAACCATGACGCATCCTCTATCGTCAAATTCCGACTGCCGTCGTAGCCGACAAGGAGATAGAACTCTGCTCTGCCGCTGATCCTTTGCTTATGCTAATCTCTTCATGCAAAGTTAAGATAAAGATCTGCTTTCACATTTTTTAATATGATGTTTGATGTTATAAACACGTGTTGTGTGCCCTGGCTATTTAATTTACCTCTTGATCAAGCTGTGTTCCTCGGTCGAGCTTTTGGTCCATCTGAGGGTACAAACGTTAACTAATCTTCATATATCCTTGAGGCACGACGACAAGACGAATCTCCCAGATTGATTACATTGTTTGCACAGTTATGTTTTAATGACATGCAATCAATATCTGAACTTTTACAGCAAGGGAACATGGACAAGATAAGAACAATGTTCATGCGTCGTTGATCCGTCGGAAAACTGAATTAATGAACAAAGTTAGAGCATATGGTCAACTGGATCAACAAAGTTTCATCATCATTGTTTAGTTCACACGTTAGCTTACTTAGCTTCATCGGTCGACGGTTGTTTTGTAAAGCCAACTGGTGCAGCAGGCTCTCTCCGATGAAAAGATAAAATATATATGACATCACGAAGCTTTTTCCATTACAGAAGCGAGACAAGTAGTGGTACTTGCATTCCTTTTTCAAAGGTGGATTATAAGTAGTGGTGTAATTTGACTGATGTTTCTAATACTTAAAAATAATGCACAAGTAGAATAAGGTTACTCCGATATGGCGAGTGATACATTGAATGGGTGAAAACAAGAGATAGGTGTGACGAAAAGTTTTAGATTTAATTCTTTGCAAATATAGTTTCAATAAAAAAAAAGTGTGCCGAGATAGACTTTGAGAGACCAAGAGGAGTGAAAATTAAAATGTACAAATTACTAGGACATATTCTGCTCCTGGCATCACTAGCGAACCTCAATGAGCCCGCCTTCAGGTATCACAAGCCAAATCCTCACAGTCTTCGACAATTTTATCAATCAAATCATTTATATTTCTTCAAGAGTTACTTTTGGATATAAGTTTTTCATTGGAAACATATCTAAATAATATCACGAAAAAAATTGGCGAGTAAAAACATAAGGCCAACAATATAAAAATATGGGAATCTAAAATCATTCTAGCCGCGCAAATGCGCGGGCACCCAGCTAGTTACTAGTGAAATGAAATGTCAAATGAAATGAAATGATGGATATCAAACAATCCCTCCCTGAAGAAGGAATGTTTCCAAATACGCGGAAGATTTAGCGGGCAGCGTCGCGCCGTTTCCTCCCTCCCCCACTCCCCACGCAGCACGTCCCGTGAAGGCTAGCATGGAGCAGCAGGCCATGCCAACTCACTCCACTACCCTTTCCCGGCCCGAAATCTAGCAAAGCGCGTGGTACGTTCGCCCCAGACCAGATCGATCGATCCCTTTCCTCCCTGCTACGCTTTGACCCCTGTGCCCAGCCTCGCCCACCACCTCACTCCACACTCTTCTAGTCTTCTTCACTCCCTCGCCACTGTGCTGAGAGTGTGCGTGCGTGTGACGAGGAGATCGATTGGGCAATGGCGTCGCCCATCTTCCTCTTCTTGCTCGCGGCCTCCTCCCTCCTGCTCGCGGCCAGGGCCGAGGATCCCTACCGCTTCTACACCTGGAACGTCACCTTCGGCGCCATCTCTCCCCTCGGCGTCAGGCAGGAGGTACGTACGTCCGCACCGACACTACAGTACAGCACGCGCGCAAGCGCATTGCGCTATTCTTGCTCTGTTCCCGGTCTGATTCTCAGCCGCGTTTTCGCCGGCGGCGGTGCTGCAGGGAATCCTGATCAACGGCCAGTTCCCGGGGCCGCAGATCGACGCCGTCACCAACGACAATATCATCATCAACGTCTTCAACAACCTCCCCGCACCCTTCCTCCTCTCCTGGTAAGATGCATTTCCATCTCCTTCTCCTCCGCTGCTCGTTTCAAGCTCGCCTAGCCTAGCTGCTCGTTTCAAGCTCGCGCGGCATGGCGTGTTTCCCTCCGAATGCTGCATTCATGCTACGATCTCGGCGCACTGTGGATGTGGATGTGTCGGTGATGCTGTTTTGTTTTAATCCGATGTTACTGTCTTATTACTGGGTAAAGAATCTTGGGTAAATGCCGTTTTTTTCACCACATGTTACTGACTACATTGTTGCTGGGATAGAGGACTTGGTTGTCCAAATGTGGACTTACTCGGAAGAATATATGCCAGCTCCCAAGACACCAGCTGTGCGGCTGTCCAAGTGGGCAGTTAGATTTCCTTCAGTAGATGCAGTAGCCACTTGATTTAGCAAGTGCCTCGCAGTTGCAGAGCTCGTGACCGCTGTCCCTGGGAATGAGCTGTCTCAGGCCAGGGAAATGTCCAGATTTACTTAACCTACTATACTATAAACGGGATCTGATACTGTTATGAGATCCAGGGGCATCTCTTATCCTTTCATACAGAGCTAGTAACATGTTCTTCCCTTCTTTTGCTTCGTGCTTTCGCTTTCGTTACAGATCAGTGATGAAAAGAAACAAATGTATAACTAATAGTGTATATGCCTAGTAGTATCAGTGGGCCTAGTATGTTTCAGCACCGAGAGCATGTGCAGCAGGTTGATGCGTTTTCTGGATTCTTCTGCCTTTTCAAGGCTAGCAAGAGTTCACTTATTTACACCGACAGGCACATACTTCTCATGTTGGATAACTTCTCGTGTAAGAAAACGGCGTTACAGCGATAAGATATGGTCCCTCAATGATGTGAATCAGTGAATGTACTGAGTAAGAAGTAAAAAAGAAAAGAACACATTGGTCTGTTCCGTATGAGCTATGAGTCAATTATACTGAATTGTAACTACTGATCTCTCGTAGTTACCTGATCTTGAAACCATTGCATGACAGAGGCATAGTTCTGCCGTTTGCACGTGAAAGTTTTTTACCGCGCCAAATAATACAATTATGTAACTATCACATCATTCATACATTGCAGGCAAGGGATTCAGCAGAGAAGGAGCTCATGGCAGGACGGTGTTTCCGGCACAAACTGCCCGATCCCTCCAGGAGGAAATTTCACCTACAACATGCAGTTCAAGGACCAAATTGGAGCTACTACTACTTCCCTTCTCTTGCATTCCATAAGGCAGCCGGCGGGTACGGTGGCATCAGGGTCCTAAGTCGCCCAAGGATCCCGGTTCCATTCGACCCCCCAGCTGGCGATTTCACCATATTGGCCGGTGACTGGTTCAAGCTCAACCACACTGTAAGCTTACACTTATGATGTATCTGATTGTGTCATTTCGTGAGAAGAGTGCTAATTTTAAGTTGCATCCTAGTGCGTCACCTAAACTGAAAATAGAACCTTTGCAGGATTTGAAAGGCATCTTGGACAGTGGTAATGACCTTCCCTTCCCTGATGGACTTCTCATCAATGGCCAAGGCTGGAATGGCAACAGATTCACAGTAGACCAAGGTAAAATTATCAGACTAAAACAAAGCAAAATAGCTGACAACTACCTCATATTTCTGTACTAAACCAGCTTGACGTAATTTTTCTAGGGAAAACATATCGCTTTCGCCGGCATCTCAACCTCAGTGAACATTAGGATCCAAGGCCATTCCTTGCTCCTGGTTGAGGTGGAGGGATCACACACCATGCAGACCACGTACTCGTCGCTCGACGTTCATCTAGGCCAGTCCTACTCGTTCCTCGTGACGGCTGATCAGCCACCCCAAGACTACACCATCGTGCTGTCGACGCGCTTCACGAACCCTGTGCTCACCAACACTGCCATGCTCCACTACAGCAACTCAAATGGAGTCGCTGCAGCTTTGCCACCTCCCCCTGGGCCTACGATCGAGATCGACTGGTCTCTGAATCAGGCTAGATCAATCCGGTAAGATTATCCATCTCTGCATCGTACATTGCCTGAAGTCTGAACATGCTGTTGGAAATTCTAGCGGCTCCTTAACAAACACAGCTGTTAAAACTGAAGTTACAGATACTATTTTGAATGACTGAGACATCATCTGTTCCTCAAATTCTCTGAATACACAGGTGGAATCTGACAGCGAGCGACCAAGGCCGAACCCGCAAGGTTCATACCACTACGGCCTCGTGAACACGACGAGGACGATGAGGCTGGCCAACTCGCGGGAGTCCATCAACGGCAAGCTGAGATACGCGGTCAACAGCGTGTCCTTCATCCCGGCCGACACCCCCCTCAAGGTCGCCGACTTCTACAACATCCAAGGTGTGTTCACGCCTGGGAGCATGCCCGACAACCCGTCCGGCGGCCCGGGATACCTCCAGACGGCCGTCATGGCGTCCAACATGCAGGACTACGTCGAGGTGGTCTTCGAGAACGCCGAGAACCTCGTGCAGTCGTGGCACATCGACGGCTACGCGTTCTGGGTCGTCAGGATGGAGGGAGGACCGTGGACGCTGGCGAGCCGTCAGAGCTACAACCTCCGAGACGCGATCGCTCGGTACACACTGCAGGTATATATATACGTGGTTCGTTATTCTGCATGCAGTGACAATAGGTGGATCAGCTAACTGCAAGGAGGAACAACTGCCTGTGTCGATCTGATCTTCTGAACTTTTCTTGCAGGTGTATCCTGGTTCGTGGACGGCGATCTACATGCCGCTGGACAACGTGGGGATGTGGAACGTGAGGTCCGAGAGCTGGGGCAGGCAGTACCTGGGCCAGCAGTTCTACCTCCGGGTGTACTCGCCGGCCAACTCGTGGCGGGACGAGAACCCCATCCCCAAGAACGCCCTCCTCTGCGGCCGAGCCTCCGGCCGCAAGACCAGGCCGCTCTAAATGAACTCACTCTCCAACGAACTGGGTCAGTTTTCGTGGTCACGAAGGGGTGACTGGATCTGAGAATCAGACGAGTCTGTGACGGCGGCAGGAAGGATACAACATGGTTGTTCAGGTTCCTGAGCTCCAAGTTGTACTTGTACTATTCTTGATTTTTCTGGAAATTGTAGGTAAAATGTTAAAGGTGGATTCTTTGTAGTATAGCAAGTATCTTGCTTGCTCACGTATATTGCATTATTATTACTTGGTGGTATATTTACATCAATGGTTATATGTAGATGAATTTGATATCTCGAATCAGTTGCTACTTTCCGTTTTTCCGGTTAGAGCATCTGAGTCATGCCCGTGACATTTTTTGGAGGGCTAACATCTAGCCTGTATTAACCAACCAGGATACTAATGATATAAAAATAGACTCGGCCACACATACATATACCACACATACAAATATACAGGCATGCACTATATGAGTTATATTATCCAAAAGCATAAAGGATAATCTTTTTTAGGACACACGATTTAAATTTTGATAATACAACTTTATTGATATACATTGCAATTGTATAATATAGAAATATTTAATTAATAGTAGCAACATGCAAATGTGGTTAACTATGAAACCTAATAGATATAAAAAGTTTACTCGTTAATATTGTGATATATGAGTACAAAAGTTTAGTATACATAAATTTAGCTTATTTTTTCGTGAGCCCGAAATATGTTAGAATCGGCCCTGACCGTGACGGGGCGACCAACACCAATGCAACATAATACTCCTCCTGCAACTTTATGGCGTTGTTCCTTGGTGTGAGTGTTTGCGATGTGCACTTTGTTTTTACATGCTAGCTAGTGAGGTGTGTTGTATATCACTTTTCGAGACCGACTATGACGACCAACTTTCATACTGAGCCGAACACGACTACCTAACATATCTGAAGTGCTAGCTGTAGGTGGGCTAAGAACGAGGTTGACTGATCTCTATCCGTGCACATGCCTCTCTATTAATTTAGTAACACACCGCTCCATACAAGACTTATTTCGCGGTTTAAATAGGCCCGTGTTGATCGATTACGTAGCTTGTACATCGGCTCTATCGAGTTAAAAGCATTCACTTCGTACTTCTGGTTCGGCATGTCATGTGCCACCCTATGTCTCTCTAGCAGTGTTGCGAGGAGTCATGAGTACAATGTGATGTAAATCTTTTTCATTTCACGTAATATTTTTACTTTTCTTTATCACTATTATCTTCTCTTCAGTAATATCATTATATTTTTTCTTAATAGTAAATAAGCATGTTTCTTCAATTTTTGTGTCTGTCAATGAATTTACAATTGGCATTGTTAGAAATTTTGCCTGCAAAACACAAACCACACACCCTTCATATCTATTTTTTAACCACCGTCCCCTTCCTGCGATCCTGCTCGCATTGCTACACTACTCAGCGTGGGCGACAACGACTCAGGGAAAGGCGACACATCGATGATGCTACCCCGCCAATTGCCGACTATCCACCTCCAGTCCGTTGTCACGTAAACTAGTTGAAATTGGCGCGTCGGCACGCCATGCCCTTCATGAAAAATAATATGTATGATCTGTTTTCTTATTTTAGTGGCACAATGTATATTATAAATAGGTTTTGGAGGTTGTGGTGTAGTGTATTGTACTTTTGGCAACTGATAACAAAATTGACATAATACGGTTCAAGTGATGGCGGTGTTACCATGAGTAAAAATGTAGATGGATTCTTATGAACAAAATAGGTGCCAGCCATTAGAATGTGAGATGAAGAATTCCAAAGATTTTTTTTTTCATTTTGTATCTATGGTTTGCATTATTGTAGTTAATAAGAGAAAAAATTGTCTTGAATTTTCGAAATCTATGTGAAAATTTAGGAAGAAATTGAATATTTTTGAGAGAAAGAATTAGTTGGTGGAATACTTTTCCTGTGCTTTTTTCGCATACATGTTTTGCATTATTGTGGTTCATAAAAAATGAAGATTTTGTTAAATATGTGAATTACTGAATCCTATTTTCTAACTTGTAAGAAAATTATTGGGGTTTTTTTGTGTGCATGTTGTATGTATGGTTTGCATTATAGGCAAATGCCGCACCCGTGTTTTTTGAGTTTGAATTTGAAAATGGCGACGTTCTAAAGTTGTCTAAGATTGGAGATCATTGAAATTGGGGGAGAAATCGTTTTAAAAATGGTCGGGTTTTGGATACTGCTCAAATTTGGAAATAATTTTAATTCGGGAAAATAATTATGTTTTACAAACATTTAGATTTTAAAAACCGGTTGAAGTGGAACCGTATTAAGGTCTGAATTCTTTTGTCAGTCATTAAATGATCGGACCTGAAAGAATTATAAAATCTATGGAGGTCTTAAATTTTGAAATTCGGATCGAAACGACATACGACGCGGTCGTTTGGTTAGAAGAAAAAATACCGCGGAGTAAAATATTCAAATTTTGAGATGTCTGCACTCGGAAGTTGTTTAGATCATAAAATTGTTGAAATTCAAGAATTGTCTATGTTGAGAAGTTGTTCAAATATTTAAAATGGTCAAATTGGGGAGCTATTCATATTTGAATTGTTTTCACGTTTATTAAATGCTCACACTTTGTGGTCATGATCTATCTGTCATATTTGTCAAAACCGCGGTGTGAAGAATTCAAATTTGGAAATGTCCACATTAAAAATTGTTTAGGTTTGCGTGTACCGAAATCCGAGAAAAGTTTACATTTAAAGTATATTCAACATTTACATTTGTCGTATTTTTATTTTGATATTTTTAAGCCTATGTTATAATTGGGTAATTGTATCTATTATTATATTATTAAGACAACAAACATTGGATGGCTCAGATTTGTCACTGTAAAACTACAATGCATAGACGGTTAAGATTTAAAATCTGCGGCAAGGCATGTCCGGCCACAACACCTACGTGAAACAACCAAAAAGCTATACGGAAGCTAAGCGGCCAGGATGCATCCCTTTTAGGATTCTGTGGAATTTGTTTGAGATATATATGGACTCTTATCCATACCTAAAATACGAGAGTACACGTTCCCTTCTGCCCATATATATATGTCGTCATTGGTACGTGTCGCTTCGCTAGGATCAACACGCTAGCGATTTCGACGCGTCAGTATCGCGATGGGATGTTGTGTGGATCTGAAGACGTCGCCTAGCATCCCGGCCAGCATAAAGCCTCCGATCGATGAGCTCGACAACGTCGATCTCCCTCCGATGAAGCTAGCTGATGTGCCATCTCGGTGTCATCTGCTGGCTGATGTGCCGGCCATGCTGAAGATTAGATCGATCGATCTATGTTGCAGGGAGTTCATGACCTGTCCGGATAGAGATGCGTCCGTGTATTGCAAAGGAGGTTGATCGCTTGAAGCCGGCGGTGGGCAATGATCGAGCTTGCTGGACGATGAGCTCGAAGCGACAACGTCGATCTCCCTCTGATGAAGCTAGCTGTAGGAAAGGATGACACGATCTCGCGTCATCTGCTGGCTGGTGTGCCGGCTATGCGGAAGATCACATCGATCGATCTATGTTGCTGGGAGTTCATGACCTGTCCCGGATAGACATACGTTCGTGTATTGCAAAGGAGCTTGATCGCTTGACGCCGGCGGCGATATGACAAGCTATGGAGCAGCGATTATATATTATGCACACATGCATAACTGCAGATGCACATAGTGTTAGGGGGTGGTAGAAGGTAAGGGAGAAGATACACAACTCCAATAACCACCCAGCCTGCAATGAACTTTGAGGATAGGTTCAACCAACAGCAATATGCAGCGGAAATAAACACAATCACATGCACAGGTGACACAAGGATTTACGTGGAAAACCTCCTCAACGCGAGGAGGAAAAACCACGGGTGCGGACCAACCGGTCCACGCAGGCTTCACTATGAGCAAGAGTCTTCTCCAGAACCTCTGGAGATTACAACACACACCAACTCGTTGCCCACCGGCAGCAATAACAACAACAACCACAAGAGGCAAGATATCACAAAGCAGAGTATCCCAGATTCTGTCCCTTCGGTAATCAGCAAACTGCTCTTAAACCGCAGATCCAATCAGCACCAAACTCAGTAGACAAACAGACATATGTGTCCCCAACATACCCACCAAAGATGAGCTCAATCGGACACCGTTTGCCTGCCCAAACTGTTCTTCTACCAAACCTGCTTCGTGCTGAAACTGCAGCAGTCCGAACTGCCAATACCTATCTCAAATCTGATGCTCCTCTGACCCAAACCTCAAACCAGCTATCCAGATCGAAGTACTCAAAGTAAGGAACGAGCTCACCAAGTATGGAGTCGATCCAAGCACGTTTGACCCTCCAATCACCGGCTTGAAGGCAGACCGGTCAGATTCACCAAATCCTGACAGAAATCGCCTCTCCTTCTTCTTCCTCTCTTCTCACTAGGTTGTGGTGTTCTTGTGTGTTCTCTCACTCTCTCTTTTGCAGCACACAAGCAGCAGCAACGTCCTGGTTGCTCTTTTCTACTTGCTACTCACGCCACCAAGATTGCCTTGGCTTTCTTCTTCTCTTACCTCACTTGGAGGCAGCTCAGCCGTTGGATGCGAACCTCGATCAACGGTTGAAACGTGTTGGACTTTCTAGGCTGATGTTGGGCTGCCAACACACCTCCATGTGGAGGGACATGGCCCAACAAACTCCCCCTCCCGACATCATGGAGGGTCTCACTGCCTACCGGCAGCCATGCCGGCGAGCCGACGGCATATCTCGAGCTTCTCCTTGTCACCACCTTGGTCAACATATCAGCCCCATTGACATCAGTGTGCACCTTCTCAATTTGCATTTGCTTGGAATTCAGCACATCTCGAATCCAATGATAGCGTACCTCAATATGCTTCGACCTCGAATGAAAACTTGCATTCTTACTTAGGTGAATGGCACTCTGGTTATCACAAAACAGCACATACTTGTCTTGTTCAAAACCAAGCTCTCCAGCCAATCGTTTCAGCCACAATAGCTCTTTGCTCGCCTCTGTTACAGCAATATACTCAGCTTCAGTTGAGGACAATGCCACACATTTTTGCAACCTGCTTTGCCATGCCACTGCTCCCCCTGAATGGGTAACCAAATAACCTGAAGTAGACTTTCTTGTATCAACATCTCCAGCCATGTCTGAATCTGAGAATGCAATCAGCTTGGCCTCATTAGCACCAAAACAAATCTTCATATTTGTGGTGCCCGGAGATACCTCAAAATCCACTTCACGGCTTCCCAATGTGGTCTTCCTGGATTAGACATAAATCTGCTCACAGTACTAACCGCTTGAGCAATGTCAGGCCGTGTGCACACCATAGCATACATCAAACTCCCAACCGCTGAAGCATAAGGAACATTCTGCATTTCCTTTTCCATCTTCTCATCGGAGGGACATTGCTTCTTGCTCAACTTGAAGTGAGGTGCTAATGGACAACTCACACTTTTTGCCTTGTCCATCTTGAACTTGCGAAGTACTTTCTCAATGTATTTCTCTTGAGACAAGTACAACTTGTTGGTTTTTCTGTCTCTCTCAATTCTCATGCCGAGAATACACTTTGCTGGACCCAAGTCTTTCATGGCAAAACTTTTGCTCAACTCTTTCTTTAGTCTAGCAATTCTTGAGACATTCTTGCCAACAATCAAGATATCATCAACATAGAGCAACAACATGATAAAATCATCACCTGAGAACCTCTGTATAAATACACAATGGTCTGAGCTACACCTCTTGTAGCCTTGCTCCCCCATGACAGATTCAAACTTCATGTACCATTGTCTTGGTGCTTGTTTCAGGCCATAGAGACTTTTCTTCAACTTGCACACATAGTCTTCTTTGCCTTTAACAAGAAACCCCTCAGGCTGCTCCATGTAGATTTCTTCCTCCAACTCTCCATGTAGGAAAGCTGTCTTCACATCCATTTGCTCAACCTCCAAGTTGAGACTTGCTGCCAAGCCAAGGATCATTCTAATAGATGTCATCTTCACCACCGGAGAAAATATTTCATCAAAGTCAATACCTTTTCTCTGGCTGAATCCTTTTACAACTAGCCTGGCCTTGTACCTTGGATGTGTCGTGTGCTCTTCTTGCTTGATTCTGTAGACCCACTTGTTCTTTAGAACTTTCTTGCCCTTGGGCAACTTCACCAGCTCATAAGTATGATTGGTATGCAAGGAATCCATTTCTTCTTGCATAGCCTTCTTCCACTCCTTCTTCTTCTCATCTTTCATTGCATCTGAAAAGCACTCAGGTTCTGAACCATCTGACAATAACACCACATATTGGTCTGATGGGTACCTGGTGGAGGGAACACGGTTTCTAGTGGACCGTGTGAGTGGAGCTGCTGGTGGACTATCTGGTGCTGGTGCTTCTTGATCATGATCATCATTTTCAGCATCATACTCATGCTGCTCGGGAGCTTCTTCATCACCTGCACCACCATGTGCATCATCATCATCTTGCACATCTTCTGCATCTTCATTTTCAGCTTCTTGCTCAGCTGAATCTGCAGGTTCTGGGTCAGAATCAGATCTGTCTTGCTGCTGGTTTTGAGGAGAAACGTGTACCGGAACTTGCTCCGGAACCTGCACCTTTGTCTTCCCAATATCCTCAATTGTTTGGTCTTCAACAAACACAACATCACGGCTTCTCACAACCTTTCTTGCTATTGGATCAAACAACTTGTAGCCGAACTGATCACCTCCATAGCCAAGAAATATGCATTGTCGTGTCTTTGAATCAAGCTTTGACCTCTCATCTTGAGGGATATGAACAAAGGCCTTGCACCCAAAAACCTTCAGGTGTTCATATGAGACTTCCTTGTCGTAATAGACCTGTTAGGAACATCTCCCTGCAGTGGATAACTTGGTGAGAGATTAATAAGATAAACTGCAGTCGACAAAGCCTCACCCCAATATTTTTTAGGCAGCTTTGCACTTGATAGCAAGCATCTAACTCTCTCAACAATTGTCCTGTTCATCCTCTCAGCAAGACCATTCAGCTGTGGTGTCTTCGGAGGAGTAAATTGGTGCCTAATTCCCTGCTCCTTGCAATAGGCATCAAATGGGCCAATATACTCTCCCCCATTATCAGTGCGAATGCACTTGATCTTCTTCTCAGTTTCTCTCTCAACTGAGACTTGGAATTGCTTGAATACACTTAGTACTTGATCTTTGGTCTCAAAACATAGACCCAAACCTTCCTGGAAAGTCATCAATAAATGTGACAAAGTACTTTGCTCCACCCATTGACCTCACCGACATTTTACAAACATCGGAATGTACCAAGTCCAACACCTCGGGCTTCTTGTGAGGAGGTTGACTCTTGAATGCAACTCTGTGTTGCTTCCCGCTAGGCAATCTGAACATTTCTTGATGTGAACACCTTTCACACCTTTCAACAAATTTTTCTTCACTAGCACTGTCATCCCTTCTCACTCATGTGCCCAAGTCTCTTGTGCCACAAAGCACACTTGTCTTCTTTCTGCAATGCATTGACACAAGCAGCAGAAAGCTTAGCATGAACATGATACAAAACTGAAACCATGTTACCTCTAGCAACAATCAGGTTTCCTTTAGTGAGCTTGTACTGTGCATCTCCAAATCTGCTCAAGTACCCATCTTTATCAAGCAAACCAACCGAGATTATGTTGAGACGGAGTGCCTCAACATGCCTCACCGACTTGAGGACTAGTGTGGTACCATTTTCAGTCTCCAAGTGCACATCTCCTCTTCCAATGATTTGTGCTCTATCATTGTTTCCCATCTTCACAACACCAAAATCACCTGATGTATAGTTTGTGAAGAACTCTCTATGAGATGTAGCATGTATGGTAGCACCGCTGTCCGGAATCCAAGTCATCTCATCACCATCTGCAAGGTTGATGGTCTCATCAGAAACAACAGTGATCTTCTCCTCAGTAGTAGAACCAAAACTGCCATCATGTTCCTCATGCATGAGAGACATGATCTCCTCAACAACAGTAATCCGGCCCTCACTATCACTGTCACTGTCTTGCTGTTTCTGAACTTGCTTCTTCTTTTTCTTTTTATCCTTTTTCCATTCGTCACAATGCCACTTGATATGGCCCTTCTCATGGCAGTGATGGCACACAAAATCAGCATACTTTCCTTTGCCTTTTGATTTGCTTCTACTTCTTTCAGCCCCTTTACTCGGACCTCTACTCTTGCTTCTCCCCGTGACTGAGTCACCAACACTTCGGAGTGTGAAGAAGAGCTATCCTTGTCTGCAATTTTTCTGGACTCTTCATTTAGTACCTTGGTCTTCACAAGGTTCCAAGTGACAACTCCATTAGGTGCTGAATTGCAAACGGTGACCTTAAAGGTCTCCCACGTGTCCGGTAATGAGCCAAGTAGCAGCAAGGCTCTCACTTCATCTTCAAATGTGATTCCCATTGAAGATAGCTGATTAATAATGCCCTGAAATTCATTCACATGATCTGCAATTGGAGTTCCTTCTTTGTACCTTAACCGCATCAATTTCTTGATCAAGAACATCTTGTTGGTACCTTCTTTGCGAGCATATAGCTCCTCCAATTTCTGCCATAAGGTGCGTGCATGTGTCTCATCAATGATATGGTTCAAAACATTGTCATCGACCCATTGTCGAATGAACCCACAAGCTTGGAGATGAAGTACCTCCCACAGATCTTCCTTCATATCCTCGGGCATCTCTGTGGAGAACACCGGCCTCCAGTATTCTTTTACATACAGTAAATCCTTCATCTTACTCTTCCAAGCTTGATAATTTGTACCATTCAATGATATCATTATGTTGGTATTCACTTCCATCTTTCAACACAAGCAAACTGCACTCAGCCCAAAACAAACCTTGCTCTGAAACTTGAGTACAAACTGAACCTCAGCTCTGATACCACTCTGTTAGGGGGTGGTAGAAGGTAAGGGAGAAGATACACAACTCCAATAACCACCCAGCCTGCAATGAACTTTGAGGATAGGTTCAACCAATAGCAATATGCAGCGGAAATAAACACAATCACATGCACAGGTGACACAAGGATTTACGTGGAAAACCTCCTCAACGTGAGGAGGAAAAACCACGGGTGCGGACTAACCGGTCCACGCAGGCTTCACTATGAGCAAGAGTCTTTTCCAGAAGCTCTGGAGATTACAACACACACCAACTCGTTGCCCACCGGCAGCAATAACAACAACAACCACAAGAGGCAAGATATCACAAAGCAGAGTATCCTAGATTATGTCCCCTTCGGTAATCAGCAAACTGCTCTTAAACCGCAGATCCAATCAGCACCAAACTCAGTAGACAAACAGACATATGTGTCCCCAACATACCCACCAAAGATGAGCTCAATCGGACACCGTTTGCCTGCCCAAACTGTTCTTCTACCAAACCTGATTCGTGCTGAAACTGCAGCAGTCCGAACTGCCAATACCTATCTCAGATCTGATGCTCCTCTGACCCAAACCTCAAACCAGCTATCCAGATCGAAGTACTCAAAGTAAGGAACGAGCTCACCAAGTATGGAGTCGATCCAAACACGTTTGACCCTCCAATCACCGGCTTGAAGACAGACCGGTCAGATTCACCAAACCTGACAGAAATTGCCTCTCCTTCTTCTTGCTCTCTTCTCACTAGGTTGTGGTGTTCTTGTGTGTTCTCTCACTCTCTCTTTTGCAGCACACAAGCAGCAGCAACGTCCCGGTTGCTCTTTTCTACTTGCTACTCACGTCACCAAGATTGCCTTGGCTTTCTTCTTCTCTTACCTCACTTGGAGGCAGCTCAGCCGTTGGATGCGAATCTCGATCAACGGTTGAAACATGTTGGACTTTCTAGGCTGATGTTGGGCTGCCAACACACCTCCATGTGGAGGGACATGGCCCAACACATAGGGCAATGATCGAGCTTGCTGGAAGTAGCTGCAAGAAAGGCCAGCGTCCCTGCCATAATTATTTATCGTTAGGATACGTGGTCAACCACGTACTGCTCCCCAATGGTGCACACACAGTGCAGTCAGCACTGAAGCTGACGGCCGGCAGCTTCAACAAGCATCAGCTCCAAGAGAATGGCATAGCATAAATCAGATAAATGGGAATTTTAGTGAGTATAGTCAATGGATTGGATACATACGTGAAAGAGAAGAAAACGGGTATTTTACTTCCTCAAATATATATTCTGGACAGTGATTTATCCTCAAATATGTTGTGAGAAGATTAGTGCTTGGACAAAAAACAACTAATTGTATGGCAAATTATTCTGATTTATCCCGCTCAGTGGGAGGACATGATGCCAATTGTAGAAGTATCATCAAGCAGAGATAAACATCTTACTAATGGGCACTTGCCGACATGTTTAACATTGCACGAGTTTACATAGCAGATAGAGATATGTGAAATATTTAGCATTTGATTTTAGATGTGCTGATTTTGTTTCCTATCGAGAAGAAAAACTGTTATTTCTAGCCTGTTTTACTGGGATAGAGCAGTCACGTTCCTATTAGAATTATTTGTGAGCTCCATAAAAAGGGATAGGGCATTCATGGCTTGAGTCGGAGGATATACAAGCCTAATTGTATTCGGTGCTCGGTGGAATTTGTGTTTTTAACCAGTTCTATTAATCCCCTGTAAGTTAGAAATCTTGGCTGATTTTTGTATCTTGATTAATAGGCGAATTGTGGAGGTTAAGGAGAAGGAACGGAGGACTACCGAGGAGATACTGTACGCGCTGGTTGTTCAGAAGTTTGTTGAAGCTGGCGTCTCTTTTGTCCTAGCTCTCTCACTCTATTGATGCTTATGGTAGAGTTGATCAGTGGGCAGAACATGTGGAAAGGAAGCTTGAGCGTTTGCACTCACATGAGGCATATGAAATGATCGAGACCAACTTAAACCCCATACTGGGGCAGCGGCAAGCTGATGCCACTGTCGCCGCCATGTAACCTTGCATGATGTATGGTTATTTCCTCAAGAGAGTTGATCAGAGGTTTCAGCTAGAGAAGTCAACGAAGAGCCTCCCCTGGGGATCAGACGACGATGCGCTCAATCAAGTTAATACGGCTAACTCGCGGCTCTCAGCTCAGACTTACAGTTCTCATCTAGAGGCGGAGTCCTGGACTTCCTCTAATCTTAGCACAGAAGGGCTTGGCTAATCTGTCAAGGCTTGCCGTCTCAAATCGTATGTCATGTCGCTTGATCCAGACACGTTACAAACTTATTCGACAATTCGGTCGAAGGTGGTATTTGGCATCATAGGGAAGCACTTTATTTGGGAACCCGGAGATTGTCATTACTCCAGAAGGAATTGTCGATTCGTCCAAGGATGAGTATGTCAGGATAAGCTTCTCAGGGTTGCGAAGGCTGATCTTAGAGGTTGTTACTTTCGGATCCTTCCTTTGGGATGTCGAGAGCCATCTGGATTCGAGGTACCATTTTGTCACCAACTAATTGGTTCCCGATAATGTATATTCATGGCATTTGTATTTTGTCTGAAGTTCACTGAAGACTGTTGTACAGTGGTAATTACCCTGTGTTGTATGCCGACAAACCTTTGATTATGGAATCACATCATTGTAAAGTGCAACTTTCATTAGACGGGAACTCAGCAGATTTTTTAAAGTGAGACCATAGCAACTTTTTTCCCGTAATTCTTAGAGGTTACTCAATTGTTCCAAGGGATTCATTATATCATATATGTTTGCTGCCAAATCAGTGCACATATCAAGTTTGGTTCTCCTCACAGTATAAATCTTTGTGGACGGCAGAACGGTTCAACCTTTTGTAGTTTATGTTCCACCAATTATTTATTGCTCCTCCGATTAAACAGGAAAGATAGAATTTTAAAATTTTCCGGTTTTGTTGGTGCGGTTGCATCAGCAAAGATTTTTAGCAGGTACAGTCTAATAATAAAGGTAATATTCCCACAGTTTTAGGGATGCAACATTTACTGATTGGAAACGAAAAATAATAATCAGCATTAATTAGTCATCTAATTAGAAAAGATGTGCATGCTAACAAAGAACATGTTATAAAGTAAGCCAAAGAAATGATTTAGAAAATTTCAATGGATATATAAGGATAGCTGCACTGCCTTACTGTCTAAGTGATTAAAACTACTTGCTATATAGTCAATAATAAAATTGTTGTGCTGTCAACGTGGAAGTATAGGAAAGCTCACAAATTGATTCTCGCAATTCCTATATGTATTTTGGCTTCCTATTTCTCTCATACTGCTCACAAAATGGAATCAATTAGAACAAAAGTCATATTACATATGAAGATTCAAACTATGTCTGTGCTAGCCGCGCAATTGCGCGGGCGACCCAGCTAGTTTAAATGATTTGTCAAGCACGCCACACCCTTGGTAAAAATTTATGTGCAGCATCAAAGACATGGAATAAAGAATGTTCAACCAAAACAACTTTTCTGTGATACTTAAAAAGTTGAGATAATGTCGGGTCATAATAGGAATTGCATCAGCGAGAGCAAAAAATAAGTTGCAGCAGTATTACCCACCTCCTAGTGGTCATGCTAGGATGATGTTTTATTGATAGCCCTGAAAGGACAATGATGTCGCCTAGAGGGGGGGGGGGGGGGTGAATAAGCGAACAAAACTTTTCCGGTTTAGGCTTGCTAATTGCGGAATAAAACTAGGTATTTAAATTAACAAGCCGACAACTTAAATAAAACTAGGCTCACCTATGTGCACCAACAACTTATGCTAAGTAAGACAAACAACAAGGTGATAGCTATAGAATACTTCAAGCAAGAAGGCTATCACAATGTAAATTGCATAAGTAAAAGGCTCGGGTATAGAAATAACCGAGGCACGTGGAGACGAGGATGTATTCCCGAGTTCCTCCTTGTTAAGGGAGTACGTCTCGTTGGAGAGGTGTGAACCGACACAATGGTTCAACAACCACAAAGGTTTCACCTTCTTCTCCGATGAACCGCACCACAAAGGCTTGGTTCACCTTCCACTATCGGAATCCTTCGAGGCGGAATCCGGAGCCTTTCAACAACAATCCGGGGCACAACCCACAATGGGATTGGGGGCTCCCGAACGGCTTTCAACAACAATCCGGGGCACAACCCACAACGGGATTGGGGGCTCCCGAACGGCTACAAGTGACCACCAAGGGTCTCAACCACCACGTGGGCGTATAGGGTCCAAAGACCCAAGAGTAACAAGTTCACAAGCTTTCAACTTCCACAAATCCTCGTGGAGAGCACACCGATGCACCAAATGCAAAAGGCAAGAGCACAAGTGCTCAAATCCTTCACTCTCAAATCCCACCAAAAGCAACTAATGCTTATTGGGGGAGAAGAGAGGAAGAACAAAGAAGAACTCAACAAATGGAACTCCAAGATCTAGATCCAAAGGGTTCCCCTCACTTAGAGGAGAGATGGATTAGTGGAAATGTAGATCTAGATCTCCTCTCACTTTTCCCTCAAAGATATGCCAGAATCATGGGAGGGATTGAGAGGGGACAAGCTTTTCCAAGGTCAAACAATGGAGGAGAGAGAGGAAAAACGAGCTGCTCAAGGTTGAAGAAGGGGAGGGGTATTTATAGCCCCTCTCACGGAAATAGCCGTTGCAGGCTCACTTAGGCCGGAACTTCCGGTCCTGGGGCCGGAACTTCCGGCTGGGAACTTCCGGACCCCCAGAAAAGCGACTAAAAACGGTTTTGTACTCGGCCAGAATTTTGGCCGGAACTTCCGGATGGCCGGAATTTACGGACAAAATCCCGAACTTCCGCCCCTCAGAAAACTACAGAAACACTCAACACGAAAACAAAGATATCTAGCAGGTCCTGCACACCATCTTTATCGACAAAGAAGTTAAATTCTCCAACTGTAATATCCAAACCTGATTCGAGTCCGGCAAAGGCTTGTTGAGCTTCCATCGAGTGCGGCATGAGCCTCCTTGGAGATTTTGGCGAGTGATCGCTTTTTGAATTGATGCTGGTCGATCTTGCCGGCGAGTTGCCGTTTGTAGCGGTGGTCGGTGATTTGCTTTTTGATGATGTAGTAGGCGAGTTACCTTGTGTAGATGCGATCGGCGGGTGGCCGCTTGATGATGAAACCGGCGAAACCGTGAGCCCAATACTACCTGTTCCCACAGACGGCACCAATTGTCGAGGTGTGCCCTCGGCAAATCCCATGGTTGCTATACCTAGGTCAAACAATGGAGGAGAGAGAGGAAAAATGAGCTGCTCAAGGTTGAAGAAGGGGAGGGGTATTTATAGCCCCTCCCACGGAAATAGCCGTTGTAGGCTCACTTAGGCCGGAACTTCCGGTCCCAGGGCCGGAACTTCCGGCCGGGAACTTCGGGACCCCAGAAAAGCGACTAAAAACGGTTTTGTACTCGGCCGGAATTTTGGCCGGAACTTCCGGATGGCCGGAATTTACGGACAAAATCCCGAACTTCCGCCCCTCAGAAAACTACAGAAACACTCAACACGAAAACGAAGATATCTTGATCATCCGGACTCCGTTTTCGATGTTCTCGGGCTCGTTGGAATCGCAACGAAGAGCTTTACAAGATCATGCAGAGAAACATCATAGTCCAACAATGGAAGATAAAACCAAATGGAGAAAGGTAAAACCACTCTAAAAAGGAATAATCGGCAAACCTCCAAAACCGAAAACGCAACAAGTTTTCCAAACAAAATTCGTTTTCGGTGAACTTGGGCTTGCCGTGAAGATCACAACAAGCACCAAAACCCAACAAGGAGAAAATCCAAGTAAGAACCAAGAAATATGAAATGTCAAGTATGCAAAGGTTTGAGCTCTTCACAAAGATGCGATCAAGTTACTCACTTGAGAGGCCCTCTTGATAGTACGCCGTCTAACCTATAACCCGGTCTCTGACTAACACCATGAGACCTGTAAAATAGAAACCTATCAAGATCATACCTTTGCCTTGTGCATTCCACTTGAGCTCGATGATGACGATCTTGTCTCTCTCAAATTGGAACACCTTTCTTGATTGTGCTTGCTAGCACATGCTTGATGAAGACTTCTGCAAATGCTCCCCATACTCCATTATGGGAGGGCCTCACTAAGCTCCGTATTCATGTCTCCTTTGCAAAATTCAATCAAATGATATCTTCCGAGATGCATCCTATTGAACTTGCACTTCATCTTCTTCTCTTGATATGTATGATGGCTTGGAGGTAAACATGATTGTTCACTCAATCTTCTTTTCCAAGCCATACTTGCAATAAGCTCAATCTACGCATGACCATTCTTCATATAAACCCTTGAATAGAGCATTGGTCATCATGTCATCTTCAACAGTCCAACACATGAACTCCAATCTTTTCACATGGACAAGATCTATAGGAATATCTCAATATAAACATTAGTCCATAAGGATTGTTATTAATTACCAAAACCACGCATGGGGCAACATGCACTTTTAATCTCCCCCATTTTGGTAATTGATGACAATCCCTTTTACGAGGGTTTATATAATGAATTTAAGCAACCATGCAACACAAAGAGCAAGGATGCAAGAGAACCACAAGAGAACAAACCCATATTCCCTTAAACCCTCTAAATTTCTCCCCCGTTGGCATCGATTGCCGAAATGGAAGGAAAAACTTAGAAGGCCAATATAGTGAGAGCTCCTGTCGGGGGAGTATCCCCGGGTAGGGTCAAGGCTTGGCATAAGGTGGTGTTCGAAGTTGTGCCGAGGTACGGAAAGGGCCGACCTGTTTGGGCCTGGGAAGGTCCGAGCTTCATCTTGACCTGGAGAGTACAGGCCGACCTATTTTGGCCCAAGGGTCCGAGGTATACTGTTGGCCAGGGCCGAGGTTCACTGTCCGAGCTATGTTCAGCCGACCTAACTACCTCAGTGCAGTGGTTTGTGTTGTGAGTGCAGGAGAAGCTGTGGGGAGGAAGTAAGATCCGACCTGGTAAAGAGATTAAGCGCAAGACCCGAGGTACGGAGCCCGTCACATCCGTGCCGAGCTAACCGAGGTGATGGGCTGTAGGTCGGGCAGGAGTCAATGCTCCTGTCACTTCCAGCCGGGTACAGAGCGCCTGACACGGGAGCGTCTGTCAAGGAGCATGGCAGAGGCGTGCTCCGGGTTCGGCGGGCCTGCACGTCTCTGATCGCTGCTACGCGAGGTCTGGGAAAAGGCTACGAGGTAGCTCTGCCAGGCCACGTCCTGTCTCGGTCAGAGGGGACATGCTAGTTCTGCCGTTAGGCTACAGGAGATGGGCAAGCCACGTCTTGTCCCTGACCGAGGTACGGTGGTACGGTGGTGACCGTTGCAGAGGCATGGCAACAGTGTTCTGCGAGGGGCACAATGGTAACCCGGCTGGCCTATATAGTGGGCTTCACCCCCTCCTGCTGAGGACGACGGATCGATCAACAGAGAAGAGAAAGAGATAGAGAGAGAGGAAGGAACCTCGGAAACCCCGGAAACACCTCGGATCTAGCTCGGAGTGCCTTCTCCTCCCGTTAGCTCCATCTTTTACCTCAAGTTCTCACCATTGTATCATCATACAGCTCGAGGAGCAGCTTGTACTTGTCACTCTGAGCTATACACTGGCTAGGATAGTGCTGCAGTAGGGGTGTTACCTCCACAAGAGGGCCCCGAAGCAGGGTACATCGTGGTGTGCTTTGTGTTCTTGCTTTCTTGGTTCTTCGTTCGTGTTCTTGCGTGTTCTTGCGTGTGCACTTCTTGAGTGCATAAACCCTCCCCGGATTCCCCCAACGACCATTCGGCCCCATCTTAGCCATACCTATGGCATCTGCCGTGATCCCACCACGACAGTTGGCGCCCACCGTGGGGCAGATTGAGGCGTTGGAGGGAGTTTTCATCCGGACGGGCTCAGGCGAGCGTGTTCTTTCCGGGCTTGTCGCCAAGATCGGAGAGTTCACCTTCATCAGCGACAACGCGGGGTGTTTCGCCGGCAAGCCTTCCCCGAGACGGCTTCACCATGATGCTCGGCAGCTTCGTCACGTACGTTGCTGTCGAGGTTGTTCGCGGGTACCCGGAGCAGGTGCTCGTGGACGACGAAACTCCTCTCCTCGCGGCTTTAGGTCGGCGTATCACTCGCCCCGAGAGCTGCGTAGAGGTGATGATGACAGGTCCGGTTGACGCCGCTGGCAAAGTAGATGCCAGCCAGTCCAAGGCAGCCGAGGTTGCTAAGGTGAGATCTGCAAAGCCCAGGCTAGAGAAGGACTTGCCTGGCACCCCAGAGCTGCGGGCCGAGGTGCGACCCTGGTAGAGATAGTGGATACACTGGCAGACCCAGTAAATCCAGGAGTGGACATAGTAGTGACTGTGGCCGACCTAGAGGCAAAGCGTGTCCTGTTGCAGAAGGAGGCTGTAGCAATGATAACAGCTAGAGATGAGTTCAATAGAGATCTGCGCGAGTACAATGCAGCGAATGGCTTCACCCCGGTAGCGGTTGATACACATAGGGGAGCCGAGGTGCGGCAGAGAGGCAAGGGGCTCAACGATGAGATAAACAGGGAGGCTCGACCTACCACCTCGGCTAGGAGTGGGAGTCGCGTGTCAACTGGAAGGCCGGTGTATAGTTCCCCTGCTAAGAACCTCAGAGCTGCCGAGGCAGGCAGGGCCGAGCTATCCGGATTATCTGGAGATGCATGGCGTGCGCAGCAGAAGCGAGTCAATGAGTTAGTATATGTGGCTAACCAGCAGAATGAGGCTCTCCGCAGAGCATATGCCGGGGCTGGTGATTCAGAGATGGTTTATTCAGCTAGGCCAGTCAGTCAGGTGTCCAAGGGGCAAGCCTCGTCTCCACTCGTCGGAGGAGCCGATCGAGCCCGGAGTGTCACCTCGGGTCAGAACCAGCAGCTGCAGATGTATGATCCAGTCCTAGCAGCAAAGCAGAAGGTGGGCCAGGGCAATGCTAGCCGAGCTAAGGGAAACCCCGGCCCAGGCAATGCGAGCCGGCTAAGGGTAACTCCGGTCAGGGAAATCAGAACGGCGGTCAAGCAGCATCGGCTGGCCGAGGTAAACCACCTCCGCCCCCGAGGTATCAGCAACAACCTCGGCAGCAGGGGCAATATCAGCGAGAGCCGGAGTATGTTCAGCAACCTCAGAACGTCGGTCAAGGCGATGACCGATATGATGATGGAGACTCGGCCATGGCACGAGCTGGATACCACAGAGTGGATGGGGCGTTGGGACCTCGGATAGGAGGTCGGATGTTAGCTCCAGGCGATGTCCGTAACAAGCTGGATAGAATCTACTTGTCTGAGCAACTGGAGGAGGAAGGCCCTCCTGGTCCGGCGTGTTTTGGACCTCGGATCATGAAGGAGCCACCACCACCAGTATCTCAGTTCCAGTTAGGTCGGAACACCAAGCCATACAATGGGAGCACCAAGCCACAAGATTGGCTGACAGATTATGTATCCTCGGTGCACATTGCGGGGGGCAATCGCCGATGGGCGGTCCGGTATCTCCCGCACATGTTGGAAGGTCCAGCTCGGATCTGGCTGAATAATTTGCCGGAGTATAGTATCAACTCCTGGATAGACTTGGAGCTGGCGTTTAACAGCAACTTTGCTAGTACATACAAGAGGCCAAACCGACCTCAGCTCCTGGCGGCATGTAAGCAAGATGATCATGAAACTGACCGAGAATTCTTAACTCGGTGGAGCAATGTTCGGAATTCCTGTGAAGGAGTGGTAGAGGCACAGGCCATTTCCTGGTTTGCAGATGGTTGTCGACATGGCAGCATGCTGTGGCAGAGGCTCCAGAGAGATATGCCGAGATCCCTAGCAGAAACAATCCGGGTTGCAGATTCTTATGCCCTGGGTGATCCGATGCAGCCAGCAGCAGAGGCAGGAGCACGTAACAGAAGGAGGGAGCCAATAAACAACCGGCTCGGACCAAGGTGTAATGACCGTCAGGAGTTCGGACAGAAGAGGAGGGAGCCGGACTATCCATACCCTCCAACCAAGTTGCAGCGGTGAACCCGGATCAGCCCGGAGCTGGAGGTGTCCAGAGGCCAAAAATCAATGGTCCGGCATTTAGTCCGAACCCGGAGCCACCCATGACCTATGAATCAATGATAGATGGTCCGTGCTGTTACCATACGACTGACCCGCGCAAGCCAGCCAACCATTCAACCCGGCAGTGCAGCTGGAACCGCAGAATCAGAGAAGAGGGGGCAAGGGCCGGAGGAATCAGAACAGGACCACCACCTCAGAGATTTCAGCCGAGGTCCCACCCTAATCTGTCCGGAGCAAATGTTACCCCGATAACCACTGCACCTCTTCCGAGGCCTGCAGCAGCAAGACCCGTGAATGTTGTGAATGTCCGAGGTAATAACAACAACAATGGTGCCGGACCAAGTCAGCAGTATGAATACCCCGGAAATGACTATAGAGAGGTTCATGCGAGCTATGTGGTCTTTGTGACCGAGCCACTGACAAGAAGAGCGTGCAGAGGCGTGCCATGGAGGTGAATGCAGTAATGCCGGTGGTGCCGACCTATATGAACTGGTCTGAGCAGGAGATCACTTGGAGCAGAAAGGACACACCTCGGATCATGCCGAGCCCTGGAAAGTATGCCCTGGTGGTAGATCCAACGTTGTGTGGGCCTACCAACAATGTGAGGTTCACCCGAGTTCTGGTGGACAATGGCAGTGCCATCAACATCATGTACCGAGACACAATGGTGAAATTGGGCATCTCGCCTAATCAGTTGATGCCAAGCAGTTGTACTTTTCATGGGATTGTGCCCGGCGTTTCCTGTGCACCCATGGGCAAGATATGGGTGGATGTAGCATTTGGAACCAAGGAAAATTGCCGAGTTGAGAGTATCGAGTTCGAGGTGGTGGACTTGGAGAGTGCATACCATGCACTGCTTGGAAGGCCGGCTTTGGCCAAGTTCATGATTTCCACCCATGTTGCATACCTGAAGATGAAAATGCCAGGGCCTAATGGATCATATCCATCTCGGGTGACTACAAGCGAGCATTCAGTGTGCCTCGGCGGGATCTAACCTAGCCGAGTCTTTGGTGATCGCAGCCGAGAAGAAGAAGCTGCATCAAGTGGTGGCAATGGCGCAGTCAACACAGCTCGGCCTGTCCGGACTGATGAGCCCGGACTCAACTGCGGCGTTCGAGGTACCCAAGGAGACCAAGAAGATCCCCATTGACCCGGAGCACCCAGAGCATGTGGCCATCATTGGGACCGGGCTAGGCGAGAAATAGGAAGGCGAGCTCTGTCACTTCCTCCGTGAGAATCGGGATATCTTTGCATGGTCGGCTAAGGACCTGCCAGGTGTTCCGAGGGAGTTGGCAGAGCACTCTTTATTTGTTAGGCCAGAGGTGAAACCGGTGAGGCAACCGACCCGTCGTCTCTCAGACGACCGGAGACAAGTGGTGCTGGACGAGCTGGCTAAGTTGCTTGCAGCCGGGTTCATAATGGAGGTACTGCATCCGGACTGGATATCCAATCCGGTCTGGTGGAAAAGAAGAAAGACGAGCCAGCCGTGGTCAAGGTGTGGCGCATGTGCATTGACTTCACTAACCTCAACAAGGCGTGCCCAAAAGATCCGTTTCCATTACCTCGGATTGATCAAGTGATCGATTCCACTGCTGGTTGTGAACTGTTATCTTTTATCGATGCGTACTCTGGTTTTCACCAGATACCACTGAACCCAAAGGATCAAATAAAGACTGCTTTTATTACCCCGTATGGGGCGTATTGCTATCGTGTCATGTGTTTTGGTCTGAGAAATGCCGGGGCAACTTATCAGAGGTGTATGCAGAAATGCCTGCACTCTCAGATGGGCAAAAATGTGCAAGTGTATGTCGACGATATTGTCATCAAAACTAAGGAGAAACATACTCTCCTCGAGGATCTCGAGGAGACATTTGTGAATTTGAGAAAGTATCGGTTGAAGCTTAACCCGGACAAGTGCACCTTTGGTGTCCCGGCTGGAAAGTTGCTCGGATTCCTGGTGTCTAGCCGAGGTATCGAGGTTAACCCGGCCAAAATCCGAGCTATTGAGAGCATGAAGTTACCGAAGTGTTTGAAAGATGTGCAGAAGTTCACAGGGTGCCTAGCCTCGTTGAGCCGATTTGTAGCTCGGCTAGGAGAAAAAGCCTTACCTTTGTACCAGCTCATGAAGAAAAGTACCGGGTTTACATGGACCCCGCAGGCCGACGTGGCGTTTGGTGAGCTGAAAAAGATGTTGTCCACTGCCCCGGTGTTGCGTCACCATTGCACAATGAGCCGATGTTACTTTACATTGCGGCCACAAACCGAGTTGTAAGTGTGGCAGTGGTGGTGGAGCGCGAAGAAGGTGGCAGGTCGGTGCAGAGACCGGTGTATTACTTGAGCGAGGTGATCTCTACCTCGAAGCAGAACTATCCTCACTACCAGAAGATGACGTATGGTGTTTACCTGGCGGTCAAGAAGTTGAAGCATTATTTCCAGGAGCATCCCATGACGGTGGTGTGCGAAGCTCCAATCTCGGAGATCATCGGGTGCAAAGATGCAACTGGCCGAGTTGCCAAATGGGCGATTGAGGTGTCTCCATATGCACCACATTATGAGAGAAGAGACGCAATTAAATCCCAGGCGTTGCCGGACTTCTTTTGTGATTGGGCCGAGATGCAGTATGAGCCACCCAGGCCGGACTATAATTATTGGAAAATGCATTTTGATGGGTCCAAAACAAAGATCGGGCTGGGGGCTGGAATAGTCCTCACCTCGCCAAAGCAAGATCAGCTGAAGTACGTGCTGCAGATTCATTTCTCAGCATCAAACAATGTGGCGGAGTATGAGGCCTTAATCCATGGCCTCAAGGTGGCAAAGGAGATCGGTATCCGGCGTGTAGAGTGCTTCGGCGATTCCGACCTGGTGGTGCAACAATCTTCTGGAACTTGGGATGCTCTGGATGCCAACATGGCGTTATATCGGTTCCATGTGCAAAAGATATCCGGGTTCTTTGAAGGGTGTGAGTACAGGCATATACCTCGGGCAGAAAATGATGCTGCCGACGTGTTGTCAAAGCTCGGTTCATCAAAGAGGCAGTACCACCAGGGGTAGCCCTGAATCACTTGAGAACTCCTTCAATCAAACCTTCTCCTGAATCCGAATCTATTTTCATCCCGGCGGAGCAAGAGCCCGGACCTGTTCCAATGGAGGTAGACGTCGGATGCGTTTGGTCGGACCCGGGGACTGCGTGGCAGAGCTCGGGGACTGCACACCAAACCTCGGGGACTGCTCATCCAGACTCGGGGACTGGTCGCAGGATGGTGGAGGAAATAATGGAGGAGATTATGGTGGCCGAGCCAATGGAGGTGGATGAGGAACTTTTTCCTTTGCACCCGGTGCCGGAGTGGGCGGAGCAAATTATGAAGTTCATAACGGAGGGAAGCACGCCAAGTGACACAACCGAGGCTAGGAGGATTCAAAGGAGGGCCAAGGCGTACACCATCATCAACAAGGAGCTCTATAAAAGAAGCGTAACCGAGGTGTTGCAACGGTGTGTTGAGCCAGCTGAAGGCAAGGAGATGCTTTTGGAGATCCACCAAGGAGAGTGTGGTCATCATTGCAGCACAAGAGCTCTGGTGGCCAAGGTGTTTAGGCATGGGTTCTATTGGCCCACTGCTCTTGCTGATGCAGAGGCCATAGTCCGGAGATGTGAAGGATGCCAAAGGTTTGCCAAGCAAACGCATATGCCAGCTCGGCGCTCAAAACAATTCCTATCACTTGGCCGTTTGCGGTATGGTGTTTGGATATGGTGGGAGAGTTCAAACCAGCCCGAGGTAACATGACACACATATTGGTGATGGTGGACAAGTTCACCAAGTGGATCGAGGTGAAACCAATCCGGAAGTTGGATGGTCATTCAGCAGTGACTTTCTTGAAGGAGATTATTCTGCGATATGGCTACCCCCATAGCATTATCTCGGACAACGGCACTAACTTTGCTGTTGGAGAGTTCGCTCGGTTTTGCATGAACAAGGGAATCCGGCTGGACATAGCCTCGGTGGCACACCCGGAGTCTAATGGACAGTGGAAAGATCAAATGCTCTAGTGTTGGCCGGCATCAAGGCTCGGCTCATTGAACCACTGCTGAAAACGCCGGGGTGTTGGATAGATGAGATACCAGCAGTACTGTGGGGTCTAAGGACCACGCCAAATCGATCAACTGGCTATACGCCATTTTTTATGGTCTATGGGGCAGAAGCTATGCTACCCACTGACATCGAATATGATGCGCCCAGAGTGGCAATGTACACTGAAGCCGAGGCAAAAGAGGCTCGGGAGGATGCAGTAGATCTGCTTGAGGAAGCGAGAGAATTGGCCTCATCTCGGTCAGCAATTTACCAGCAAGGTCTCCGACGTTATCATAGCCGGAGTATCAACCCTCGTGTGTTTCACGAGGGAGATTTGGTGCTGAGGTTGGTGCAGCGCAAGAAAGGCCGGCACAAGTTGTCACCTCCATGGGAGGGACCGTTCGTTGTGAGCCGAGCTCTGCTCAATGATTCCTACTATCTTATAGATGCGCAGGAACCAAGGGAAGATGGGCTGGACAACCCCGGTCAGAGGTCAGGCGACCATGGAACGTAGCTCTACTCCGACCTTTCTACTCATGAAAGGCGCAATGTATGTACCTCGGTTAATCCTTAATAAAAATGTCGGCACTCCGAGGTTAAAGCTCGGGGACTGCCTCGCTCTTGTGCTTATGTTTTATCTCTGTTTGTCAGTTTCGTTCATATGCCGAACTATTTTGAACCTCGTCTCAAACTTCAAGTAATGTGTGCTATGAAACTAATCTTGTGACTCGACTGGCATCTGCCTAAAAGGTAGTCAAGAGCAAAGAGGAAAAAACGTGGGAGACATGAAAATGAACTCGGGGACTCGGTCCAAAATATAGTTCGGCATGTGTCGTTTACTAACCCCTGTCTTTACCTTTCGTTTATGTCGGATGACTTTGAAACATACCTCGGAATTTACCAAGTACTGTATGCTATGAACAACAATCTTGTGACTCGACTGTCAACGCCAAATGGCAGACAAGAGCAAAGAATGCCAAACATAGTAAACACGAAAGTAAACTCGAGCAATCATTCAAAAGGATTCGACGTAAAGCTTAGAAAAGCATGGTTCGATAAGCATGATAGTAACAGAGGTAGCAAAAGGAACTACTTAAGTTTGATTACATCTGCGTCCCGGCATACCGGGGATTTAATGAAGTTTTTTGGCCAAGCATAAGTTCAGGTCGAGGCATCAGGAATTACGTCGGCAGCAGCCGATGCAGCAGGGATTTCGTCCGGAGCCGAGGTAGCCTGGGAGGTGCTGGCAACGTCGGCAGTAACCTCGGCACCAGGTTGTGGAGAAGCCTCGGTTTCTGCTTCGCGGGTGTCACCATCGTCACCTTGCTCGGCTTCGACGTCGGATTCTGTTTCGTATTCATCCTCTTCTGGCTCGTCATCTTCGGCGTCGGAGTAGGTGTCTCCCTCGCTCAAGTTCTTGGTGTTGGCATATCCAGCGAAGAAGGCAGCCATCTTTTCGCGCGCTGGATGAGAATTGGGTCCGTGGACCAGGGCGAGCCTCGGCGAAGAGTGTCCATCTTTTCGAGGTCGATCTTCTCGCACCAAGTCATGATGAATTTGAGAGCGGCATCAGCTCCAGCGCGAGCCGAAGATGAGCGCCACTCTCGAAGTCTTTGTTCGGCTTCACGAAGCTTGGCGGCGAGCTCAGGCGTAGTATTGGGAGCATCGGCAAGAGGCCACAAGGCTCGGAAAGCAGACACACCTGCATCGAGGAGTTCGGACCCAATGGTTTTCAAGGGATGGATCCGAGCTTTGATGGCCACGATGTGGTCCTCAATGGTCCAGACGGGGTTCGTCTCGTTACGCCTCTTCCTGTGCTGATCAGTGATATTGCGAGCCGAGATTTGGGTGTAGGTGAAGTGCTCTGCAGAAGGATAGCCTGTTAATAATGAAAGAAACAGTTCGGCAAAGAGCCAGTACTGTTGAGGACAAAGCAAGGATAAGGGGGGCAAGAAGCTTACCGTCCATTTCTTGTTGATGCGTTCCAGCGTCGGGAGGAGCTGGTTAACCGAAGCTTGAAGGGCTTCATAAGCCTCGGTGGCCGAGGTGGCGCGGGCCTCGGCTAACTGGAGCGCATTCTCATGTTCCTTGGCGGCATCCTCCCGAAGTTTCTTCTCTGTTTCAACAACACTGGCCTTTTCCGCCTGCAGCTGCTCTTTTTCCGACGTCCGCAGCTCAGTGATGCGCTTCAGTTCCTTTACCAGACGAGCTACTTCGGCTTTCTCTTGTTGGAGCTTTTCGTCCAAAGAGTTCTTTTCTGCAAGGACGGCCTTGTGCTCGTCGTGGAGTTTCTTGTGGTCAAACAGAGGGTATGAAAGATGTCCGTGCGGACGTTCATAGTATTCTGCAAGGAAGAAAAACATAGCTCGGTTAGAAAGGCTATACCTCGACAAGAGTCTCGGGGACTCGGAGTCAAATCATTGGGAAAATGTTGCCGGGGTATGCCTCGACAGGAGTCTCGGGGACTCGTACCCGAGGTGCATGCTAAAGTAAGGTAAAATGGTTTGGATACGTCGGATGAAAATTGAAAGTTGAGATTCAAGCCAAACAATTTTAACTCCGGCGGAGCGTCAATAGTTTACCTCGAATCTCGGGGACTGGGAATGGTGGATATTAGATGAGATACTGCATGAAAGTAAAGAGAATAGGACTTACGTCGATGTTTTGAGCAGCACGCAGGGCAGCGACTTGTAGGTCGTACGCTTCGGCCGCAGGCGCTGTTTCCCGCAGGATGCTCAGCCACCGGAGCAGCTAGGGAGGCCGAGGAGACCTCGTCTGCAGAATTCCAGTCTGCATTGTAGTGTTCCAAGGAGCCGAGGCTCTGGTCACTGTCAGTGCGCAGAGGAGGATATCCCCACGGTCCGCCCTGCTCGATGCCCCTAACCGAGGCCTCCAAGGCCAAAGCAGCCTCGGAGCTTGAAGCAGGCCGGTTATCCAATATAAGAGATGCCCTCCGAGCATATTCTTCGGCCGGAGGAGCAGTCTCATCAACGGGTGCGGCGAATGGAGGAATTCGGCGTGTCACCGGGGGAGGAGACCTCGGTTGCATCCTTGAAGGAGAAGAGATAGTCAGGGTGCCAGACCCAGATGTTGGTTTGGGGGTGACCTTAGACTTCACCGTCTCTTTCTCTTTCTCCTTGCCTTCTCCAACGGCAAGGTAGTCTGGCGAACTGGTTTTTGGGGCTGTTGCTTGGGCTGCTGCTTGGGCTGTTGCTTCTGCTGTTGCTTCTGCTGTGCTGTTGTTGCTGTTGGTTGCGGGCAGTCTGGCTGCGGGGGGAGAGTCGAGGCTCCGGCAAGGCGGTAGCCGGAGTTCTGGCGCGATTGGTCCCCGCATCCGTTTGAGGACGCGGAGAAGTCTGACCTCGGGTGGGGCAGATTTCTCCAAGGCCGGGCCAGACCTCGGTGGAGGAGATCGGGGCGAGAGTTCGTCGGGGTGGTCGTGGCTTCAGAGGCACCAACGGGTGCAGTCATGGAGGATACCTCCTGATCCACGTCTATGGGGTCACTGCAACGAAGGGAAGATGGTTAAGTGTTAATACCGAGGTAATATGTTTAAGCAACAAACATGTTGGCTATAGAAGCAAAGCATTACCCATCCGAGTAGGAAACCTCTTGCCCCCTCGGGCATGAGGAGGATTTCCGGACTTCTTCAGCCGACGTCTCTTGACCGGAGCCTCAGTGGGTCCGGAGGCTCCAGTGGCGGATGGTTCGGCGGCCGAAGTTGCGGCACCAGCGCGTTTCCGGCTGGTTGCTGGAGTAAAGTTCGGAAGGTGAGGAAGGCAGGAGATAGGTACCGCGTTTATTGGTTCCATGACGAGAAATCCCTCCTCGTCATCCGAAATCTCTTGAACTGAAGCTTGTGCTTGAGGCTTACCCGCGGTGGTGACGCGGGCCGAGGCAATGGGCATGTAATCCTCGTTGTCAGGATCCACGTTGGATGGTGGGTCCTCGACAGGAGATCCTTGCCGAAGTGGTCCGCAGGATGGACTCCATCCTCGGCGGTCTGGCGGGAGAACAGCTATATGGCAGACATATGAAAAGGAGTTAGGAAGAAAATGGTCAAGATGAACGTCGGTAGCAAGACCTCGGTGGTAAAGGAGTACCGAAGAAAACGTCGGAACAGCGTACCTGTTTTGGTGGCTTGGTCCTGTAGTGGGGTTCCCTTCCCCATGTCCAAGCGTCAGGATCTTGGACTTGGTGATAGCTCGGACTCGCCGAGCTACCGCGGCGTTGTCCAGTGCAACGTGCGTATGGCGGGTTGGATCATAAAGACCGCTCATGTGGCAGATCTTGTGAGTCCTCGCCTGGAGAGGGGAGACCCTGCGCTTCACGAATGTGCAGGCCAGATCGTCAGCCGTCAGGACTTTCCCGTCGTTCGCAGGGTCCTCCGGGTCCTGCCATTTCGCAACATACCCATGGATGGACTTGATTTCGCTGGTGAGGGGGAGTGTAGTCCCAGTTGAGCGGTTCTGTAGGAGGGCTGAGGTTAAACGCCGGCAGTTGAGGAAGTCCTCTTCGCCGGAGTTCTTCACGTAAAACCACGTCCGGAGCCACTTGCGAACGGTGTCCGGAGTAGCGATACGTGGGAAGATGGAGTTTCGGCGAGGAGCTACGATGGCTGCTCCGCAGGCGGTTAGTAGCTTGGGCAGATCCTTGTTTTTCGGATCCGGGATCACTTGCCGCTTAAGTTGGAAGTAGCGAGAAAAGAGGTCTACCGTGGCTTTGAGGCCGAGGTATCCCTCAGAGAAGGAAACGATGCAGGAGAGAGTGGTGATGGCGTTGGCGGGGAGGTGATGAACCTGGAGTCCGAACTTGTCGAGGAAGCTCCGGAAGAAATCACTAACGGGCAGTCCGAAGCCGCGCTGGAAGTGCGCGACGAAGACCACCCGTTCCCCTTCCTTGACTTGAGGCTCGAGTTCGCCCTCTGGCAGGCGACACTCTACCCCGGCGGGAATCCGCCGAGTCGCCCTGAGCCACTGGATTTCGTCCGGAGTTACATCCGAACCTTCCCAGCCGGCTCGTTCTCCGACCTCCAGTTCGAGGTCTGGAACCTCGGTTTGTTCCGAAGTCTCAGGAGGAGACATCTCGGCAGAATCAATCTGCAGAAGAATGCACAGAAGTTTAGCAAAGAAAAAGTAAATCTGGAATCTAAGGCTATATCTGGCTAACTCAGGAGGAGTTGGACGGCTATCTAATGTACTAGAGGCATATATGCTAGGCGAACTCATCCGAGGTATGAAACTCGTTCTACCCAAAAAAGTATGCAAGTAAGATCTACCGGAGGAGGTAAATAGAGTTTTATTCAAGAACATATGAAGAACCAAAGCGCAAAGAGGAAGAAACCTAGGGCAATGCCTAGGGTATCAAGAAAGGGAGTACATACCGTGAAAACGAGGTGCTGAAGGGCGGCGCCGGTGACGCGGTCGCAGCGGCGACGAAGGAGCTGCTCGTCGGCGGCGGCGGGAACACGTTTCTTCTCAACCGGAAGCGGCGGCACTGGTTGCGATGGAGGCGAGAGGCGAGTGAAGGAGGAAGAAGATGGCGAAGTTGCCCGTGGGGCCCTACTTATAGCCGCGTGCGGTAACTGCCCGCATTAACTGCGCCACTACCGCGCGGTTATCGGGAGGCGCGGGATCGTGTGCGAGTGGGCGCACGGTTACGCGGTTGTGGCCGCACGATCGGCCACATCGTGGGCCGCAGGTGGCAACCGCCCACCCCGGATTTCCTGCGCTGGTCAGCACAGAATCGAGGGGTCGTGGGCGGTCAAGTACTTGAGTGCGCAGGTGCGCTGTTCGGTGGGTCCGGCTGACGAGGGCGGCGTGTGGTCAGAATCTGCTTGGCAGAGGTCCGGATTCCGAAGCCCGGGCAGAGATTCTTCGCCACGTACCTCGGAAAATCTTGAGGCAAGATGGTGCTGAGTCAGATAGCTCGGAGAGTTCAGTTCGCATATCTACCTCGGATTGGATGGTGGTGTATGGGAGGTACCTCGGCGTGACTATGTTGGAGGTCGGTTTAGGAGGTGGTGTAATGCTTGTTTTGAACCTGCTACGGCCCTCCTTCCGAGGTCGTAGGACCGCACCAGCTTCGGGGACTAATGTCGGGGGAGTATCCCCGGGTAGGGTCAAGGCTTGGCATAAGGTGGTGTTCGAAGTTGTGCCGAGGTACGGAAAGGGCCGACCTGTTTGGGCCTGGGAAGGTCCGAGCTTCATCTTGACCTGGAGAGTACAGGCCGACCTATTTTGGCCCAGAGGGGTCCGAGGTATACTGTTGGCCAGGGCCGAGGTTCACTGTCCGAGCTATGTTCAGCCGACCTAACTACCTCAGTGCAGTGGTTTGTGTTGTGAGTGCAGGAGAAGCTGTGGGAGGAAGTAAGATCCGACCTGGTAAAAGAGATTAAGCGCAAGACCCGAGGTACGGAGCCCGTCACATCCGTGCCGAGCTAACCGAGGTGATGGGCTGTAGGTCGGGCAGGAGTCAATGCTCCTGTCACTTCCAGCCGGGTACAGAGCGCCTGACACGGGAGCGTCTGTCAAGGAGCATGGCAGAGGCGTGCTCCGGGTTCGGCGGGCCTGCACGTCTCTGATCGCTGCTACGCGAGGTCTGGGAAAAGGCTACGAGGTAGCTCTGCCAGGCCACGTCCTGTCTCGGTCAGAGGGGACATGCTAGTTCTGCCGTTAGGCTACAGGAGATGGGCAAGCCACGTCTTGTCCCCGACCGAGGTACGGTGGTACGGTGGTGACCGTTGCAGAGGCATGGCAACAGTGTTCTGCGAGGGGCACAATGGTAACCCGGCTGGCCTATATAGTGGGCTTCACCCCCTCCTGCTGAGGGACGGACGGATCGATCAACAGAGAAGAGAAAGAGATAGAGAGAAAGAGGAAGGAACCTCGGAAACCCCGGAAACACCTCGGATCTAGCTCGGAGTGCCTTCTCCTCCCGTATAGCTCCATCTTTTACCTCAAGTTCTCACCATTGTATCATCATACAGCTCGAGGAGCAGCTTGTACTTGTCACTCTGAGCTATACACTGGCTAGGATAGTGCTGCAGTAGGGGTGTTACCTCCACAAGAGGGCCCCGAAGCAGGGTACATCGTGGTGTGCTTTGTGTTCTTGCTTTCTTGGTTCTTCGTTCGTGTTCTTGCGTGTTCTTGCGTGTGCACTTCTTGAGTGCATAAACCCTCCCCGGATTCCCCCAACGACCATTCGGCCCCATCTTAGCCATACCTATGGCATCTGCCGTGATCCCACCACGACAGCTCCCCCATAATGTATGCATTTATCATAATATGAGTGAAATCAAATGCACATATCCAATGACGAATAGTTGGGTGGAGATCAAACTATATTGAGGATCCAAAGAATGCAAAAAATATCAAATAGAAAGATACTTCAACGAAAGAAGCAAGCAATCAAAAAGGATCCGAAAAATGTTCTAAATATCAAGAGAGAACTCCCCAAGGTACGTGCACAAATAGGATTTGTATCACAAATTGTGTGCACAACAAGGAATCCTCACTCTCTCCTAGATAAATTCGAACACAAGCACATGCAAGAGAATATAAATGAGAAAAGAGGCAAAACAACTTGCAACAAATAAAATGTTTTGCAACATGAGCAAGGAGCGGCAAAAATAAGGATGGGTGTGAGATAAAAGGACATTTTAGGAGACTAATACAAGGATGAGCCAAACATCAACATAGTCTTTCAAAAAGAGTTGCACATAGTGCATATCATGTCTTTCACATACCCACACACCAAAGGAGATAAAACAAATAGCTCCACAAGCTTAGTAAAATGCGAAAAGCATAACACAAGAAAAATAAAGCTTGTGCCTTTTAGAAACCACCAAGAATCAAAAGCAATAAGAGGTGGTCACTAAAGAATTGGAGTATCAATTAAAGATGTAACTATTCTCATGTGTCTACAAATAAACATGTACACACAAGATAGGTACACGGGTAAAGATCATGATATCCACGAGGAAGTCATAAATACACCAATAAGATCTTCACTTAAGAACATAGCACCAAGCCAAATTATATCTTAAAGGAATATAGATGAACTCCCAACACACACTCATCATAGCATCAAAAACTATCCACGAGGGATAAAGGTTAACGAACGGATGCTCCGATTAAGATAACAAGTATCACAAAGGCAAATGATTTTGAAAATTCATCAATGTTGCACATGAGAGACTTTAAGTAGAAAGTGCTAGATTGACATAATTGGGATCGATGAATCATAGAAATGAATATATAGTCCCCTTATATGTAATCATCCCGGCTTACTCACATTTGCAATAAAGACGTTTTGCGAGAACCAAATTAATCTATTATATACTAAAGCAAAATGAGTTAGTTTTAGAGCCACCACGTTAATCCACATCATTCGAATTAATTATGATAGCTAGATTTAAAATCAATGGTTAGGATTTAATGAAGATAATTATTTGCGTAACTGTGACAGCTTCGCTTGACACGTTTAATCTTTTCACGGTTGAGATTCCATTGGCCACGTTTAATATGTTCACGGTTTACCCTTTTAGATGTGGGCCCCTCTAACAATTAATTAGGCGTTTAACCGGTGAGCATTCCCTAAAATTGCCACATGCATGCGATGCTATCCGTGCATTGAAATACTCCGTTTGCATTTTCTTACAACGTGGAAACAGGCGCCCTAGAACGTTTATTTTTCCGTACGTGTTACACCAAAGACCATGCATGTGCACGAACATGCAAACCACTGTATGTAAAGTATTGCACAATTTAGTTCATCCGTCCGGTTGTACAATGAAACTGCATGGAAGAAAAATTAAACTATAGACAACTAATTTACTTCAAAATATTTGCGTGCTACTCAGGTGCAGATTTTTGTGGTTAATTAGGTCGTCCCTCCGGCTCAGTATACATGAATGTGTACGCCCAGACAACCATGCTATTACTTTTTGCCTTCAAGTCTATATGTGTTATTTTCTGAGAGAAAACGTTGAAACTTTTATACTAATATTTGTCTCATGGCCAATAGACATCTTTTTTAACATAATGGCACATCAATTATTCGAACCATTTAAATAATGTTAATATGGAGTGTATATTAAGGTGTATGGGATAAATGGTAGGAAAAATATTTGTAACTGATAACAAATAGTTATATTTTTATATATAGAAGATGATACCCTCACATTTACAAATTCTTAGTCAATTAATAGTATAGTCGTTTCCAATAATGAAGCATCAATGAGTGTCATGTGATTTCAATAAAAACTAGCAATGTGGCCATCGCAGATGCGAGGGCATCATCTTTAGCGTATTAAATAGGTCATTGAATTCATTTCCATTTTCAGAGATGCTAAAAGTATGGAATTCTTAATTACATGGTTATATGGACACCAAAATGTGATGGTAAGTAAAATAATATATGTGAAAAATAGTTTGAATCAATTTAATTTGAGGTGAATATTTAGTGCGATGTTTTCAAATATACTTTTGGGATTGACTCTCTCACCTCGGAAGACTTTATCTGTTGTTTAGGGTGAATGGAGCTTGACAGCCATTAAAATGTTTCTTAATGAAATGGAAAATTTAGATCAGGTTCGATACAAAGGAAATTATGAAGTTAAAGATGCAATAATTTTATAATTCATCATCATAATTTATCTATGTATGTCACAAAAGTGAGCCTACTTTAAAGTCAATATGGTAGATGCTCACAATATGATAGAGAAAAGGTATACATGTGAGAAGTTCTCATAAAATCAAAACATATGGCCATCAATATGGGAGATCCTCCTTTTGTTAGTAGATCATAAAAAACCAATGTCTACAACTATTTATATACAAGACCAAAATCAACGTATCAACCTAATAATTGTGCTTGAAAAAAAAATCACAAGTCAATATATTTTTATAGTTGTACTCAGGATATGTCACCGATTATATTTGATTTCTACTAGAAATGTCTTCTACAATCTTAGTTCAAAACAATTACAAATTAATTATAATATTTTATTTATTAGAAATTTCCTATAAATCTAGGATTTTTACTTTTGAGAATTATAGACCTAAGAAATATATGTATCGATCACACTCAAGTGGAAATAAATATTGCTTCGAGTATAACCATTTGGCATTAACTATGTCTAATGTGTTCCTATGATTTCCATGTATTGTGATTAAGTACACCTTTTGTCCGCTCCTTTGGGTTCTTTCTGTTTTGCGTTGAACTTTATTTGGTTTCTATAATTCAATGGATACATCATTCGAATTTGCAAATACGTATACGATATCATAACCAATGAAGATGCCAAAAAAGATTTGTTTCATTACACGATAAATACAAGTGAGTGCGAGTGTATACTTATTGGAGTGAAGAGTGGGTATAGTAATTAGAGAGTTAAATCATGCAAATAAAATAATCTACATAAATTATGGGGCAGTATGGGGATGCTGCAAGCAATATTAACATGTTAGCTAGAATGTGCTGGCGCAATTAAAGATACCATTTGTGAGATGGCTTGAAATAAATTTTTGACGGGTTATACTGCTGAAACTATGTGCCATCAAAGTAAAAAAAAAAAGTATGCAAAACGAAAGAAGAGATGTGCCATCAAAGTCCATGTGGTCATTATTACATGATAAGAAAAAATATGTGTCATCGAGAGAGTACAATGAAGAATATAGGATGATGGAAAGAGAGTAACAATATGTACTAAAATAGCACTACCTACGGTTAAAAGTTAA
This sequence comes from Poa pratensis, assembly GCA_947311845.1. Lineage (NCBI taxonomy): Eukaryota > Viridiplantae > Streptophyta > Magnoliopsida > Poales > Poaceae > Poa > Poa pratensis. Next base: position 108,949,153 of record CAMZMU010000085.1, read on the forward strand.
CAATCTTCTAGAATATGTGACATGGTGTATTTTAGAAATGTCAGAATACACCCTGCCCCATAAATTAAAAGGTGTTACACTGGTGATATTTATCCATCGTAATATTTTCAAGGTTATAGAATGTTACTATCTATATTTTTCGTACTTCCAGTATCTATGAACTCACAAATTTAGTTCAGGAAAATATTCAATATGCTAAAAAACGATGCCCTCGCATTTGCGAGGGCCACCTTGCTAGTTACAACAAAAGAGATTCATGCCAAGATTCAACCTACACAAGGTTGAAAGCTAGAAACGTATGCATGAGGTAGATACTTGTTACCGAGATAGAATTGGTGATGTAGAACATAAGAGTTAACGATCATCCAATCTTGGCTCCAATGAACACATGGTGACACCACCTTCCTTGTAAATGAGACAAGCTTCCAATGCATCTCCAATGTACCTAAAACAAATTCAAGTACAACATGGTACCCAAACTCATTGGATCGATCACCCTCCCAGCCTTTATATAGGAGGCTGGGTCTCGGGAAACATAACCGACCAAGGTTACATGTTTGGAAAGTCTTAACCGACTATTATTTGATCTAACTTGGAAAACACTCTTCGTCTTGGGCCTTCCTTCGTGGGCTTCGATTAATCCTTGGGCTTCTTTGATCATCACGTGCACCAGGTACACTTATGCTGGGGTACCCGCAGAGTATAACCTCGTCATTAGCCCCCGAGTACTTGCTTGCCTCGAAGAGTCGAGCATGTGCTCCCTTCATCGTGCACGTCATAGTTTTCTGAGCTTGTTCTTCTGACCCGATGTAATTCTTCAAGCTCTAATTTGTTTCGATTATATGTGTATGCTAACCGAGGGATACTGACATAGTAGGCCTGATTCACTCGAATATCGAGCTCAGTTAACCGCACATTTGGGCGAACCCATACTAGCCTTCAGTCAGACTCGAGTCCCGGACTCGAGCCTGGAACACAGTCGAAAGATTTTGCCTAGGGATATTGACATAGTAGGCCTGATTCACTCGAAAATTGAGCTCAGTTAACCGCACATTCGGGCGAAACCATACTAGCCTTCAATCAGGTTCGAGTCCCCGGACTCGAAGCTGGAACACTTTTGAAACTTTTGCCTACGGATATTGACATAGTAGGCCTGATTCACTCGAAAATCGAGCTCAGTTGACCGCACATTAGGCCAAAACCATACTAGCCTTCAATCAGGTTCGAGTCCCCGGACTCGAAGCTGGAACATACTGGACAGATTCGACTCTGGCCGTTGTAGGTCTTACTGATTCGTTCTGCAGTTTAACTTTTGATACCTAACGCGTCCGTCAGGATTTTCATCATGTTTGTTGACACGGAAAAAATTCAAGGGAAAACACTGTTGGAGCGTCCCTCGGCCCATCTCGATTGCTCGGCGGGTCTTACCTTTGCATTTGCGTATGCAGCATCCGAAACATCTGCGACTGGCATAGTCCGGGAATTTATGAAGTTTGATTCTTTGAATTGTGAAGTACTTAATGCACTTTAATCGAGTCTATAGCCGAGTGAGTTTCTTACCTTGTTTTGAGAATCTATGGGAGCGCGACAGCGCTCCCATGGGAGTAGCCCCCGAGATTGTGGTTTATTGTCTTGCAATAGAGGACAATCTCAAATCATCCTTCTATACTGCTTTTTGTCAATCGAAGTATTCTGCTTTTGAAGTCTATGGGAGTGCGTCAGCGCTCCCATGGGAGTAGCCCCCGAGATTATGCTTTATTTCGTTTGAAGTAGAGGATAATCTCAATCATTTTTGAGCATCTTTAGTCGAAGAATTTTTGAATACGCTCCCATGGGAGTAATATGACTTAGTCGAAGAAACGGTCGAGTGACCAATTTTGCTTTTAAGGATTTGTCACACCCGAAATAAATAAGGCAATCGATTGACCAATATTCGTTGGACAGATTCGAATATATTTTTGAACAAATGCTTCAATGACGTCAGGGATGACGTTTATTTCGACTGCGATTTCTGACACCCGTGGCGTGCGTTATGCTGCGATTGATGGGACGTGACACGTAGGTGGGCCCATTTGTGCAAAGCTGACCGAAGACGGTGCCGTTTGGACTTTGATTTGACTATACGGGCCCACTTTTTCCACATGCGTGATGATGGCTCCTCTTTTTACGTGCGTAGTGGGCGGAGTGGCCGGCGACGGTTGCCCTCCGCGTTTGCCACGTGTACGGTCAGATTGCGTGCGTAACGCACGATTTGGATCTGAACGGCTGTGATTGCTTTTGTCTTGTGGTAAATAGGGGAACAGCACTGGCGTTTGTTTTTTACCTGCCATTTGCTCTGCGCGCCGCCCTATTCCATCGTCTTCCTCGCGCTCTGCCTCCATTGCTCCTGCACTAAAGCTTTGCGCGCTCTCCCACCTGCTCGTTGACGATGAAGAAAGCAGCGGGCAACAAGCGCTCCGCCTCGACTGCTGCCGCCGCGCCCGATGCGGCGGCGAAGAAGGGGAAGAAGATTGCGGCTAGCACATCTGCGGCCGCCGCCGACCTCAAGAAGACCAATGGGGATTGGACGAAATCCACCTGAAGGATGCGCAGCTGGACAAGCTGCGCGAGGAAGGATTGCTGCCACCTTCCGACCAACTCCTCGTCCGCGCACCTTCGCCCAAGGAGGTACTTCCCGAGCCTCGCGCTAACGAGCGCGTCTGTTTCGCGGAGTTTTTGCCTAGGGTGTCGTGGGTTTGTCACGTCAGGTGTCATAGATGACTTCGTAGGTGTGGGATTATGCGAGTCAAGCATCTCCGAGCTTGGGATCGCAGGAACAAAGATCAACACAGATTTACCCAGGTTCGGCCCCCTCAATGTGAGGTAAAAGACCTACTTCCTGCCTACCCTAGATTGGTATTGATATGATAATCGAGGTGTTACAATGGAGGCGATCCGATCTGGTACTCGCCGTATGAGCTAGGGTTTGGGGCTTGATAGCTTGACCCGCTCTAAGTCCTGCGAGTCCTCTTTATATACACAGAGGCTCGCTAGGTTACAAAAGGAAACTTCCCCATAAGGAATACATCCACAGAGGCCTACTCGGAGACTACTTGGTCTTCACGTCCTCCGGGATATGTCTTCTAGATCTTTCCCTTATGGCGGTTCAATATTGGGCTTGTTCCCAAGTGGGCCTTCGTCCGTGCGAGTAAGTTAAGTCGCACTGGGCCGCGGGTTAATCCAGAAAGTATTCCCCCGACATTAGCCCCCAAGCATGGCCTGAACTTCATAGTACTTCTTGATCTTGAATGCTTAGGCCGTGCTTTTCCTTGTTTCGCGGCTTATAATTGTGCAAGTTTGGCCTTGACTCGCACCTGGAAGATCATCTGACTTCGTGAGCTTTAGAGTATCCTGATAGCTTCAGAACTTGATGACGATCTATCTTCAAATTTTTGATGATAATATGATATAGCCCCCAAGGATTGAGAGGATGTTATGTGGTAATCATCTCAATTCTTCTCAGAGAACTCTGAAGGTCATCACCTGTAACTTGATATCATAATAAAACAATTGTTAAGTTACAAGTAATTGTAATTGGTGTTGCCGTACTATAAGCAGTACATCGACCTCTAGTTAGGCCATCTGAATCCTTAAGTGGGCACTCGCGCGACTCAGTATTTCCTAGGAATATGTGTGTTCAGGGTCGAGAGCGGCCATGATAGGCAATCAAGCTCGATTGACGCCACACCCCAGTACTTTGGCCACATAATGCGAGTAGCAATCCAACTTAAGGTAAATTTGATAATTGCCAATAAATCGGCTGTTTCAGGGTAACAAAGACCCCAAGAAACATAATGATATTGCCATGATAGGCTAAGCTATGATAAGCTTTGATTATGATGACACATAAGGTCGCGCCTAGGTGGCAACCGAGTGTTATACATAGGGTTGGATCGCGCGTAGGTGGCGATCCATGGTGATACATGGGGTCGGTCGCGCCTAGGTGGCGACCAGAGATGATACAAAGTTTACGGCCGCGCCTAGGTGGGGCCGGTTTCTGATACAAGGGTCGATCGCGCCTGGGTGGCGATCAGATGTTGCATAGGTCGCGCCTAGGTGGCGACCAAAGTTGAAGTTCTAGCCCTGAGTGGCTGTGATGATACTCAGCTATAAAGCTGGAAAGGATGATTGCCTTTTCTTATGTATAGTACGGTCGCAGGTGTGCGACGTTCCAAGGGCGAGGTGCCTCGAGACGATCCTCGAAATCATGGCGTTCGCTGCTTTCTTCCCTTACATCCAGCAGGTAGTACGACCCATTGTTTAGCTTCTTGCTGATGATGTAGGGTCCTTCCCATGGAGAGGACAGCTTATGCATTCCCTTGTGATCTTGTTTAAGTCGCAGTACTAGGTCGCCTTCTTGAAAGGTGCGGGTTTTGATGCGTCTGGCATGATAGCGTCGCAAGTCTTGTTGATATACTGCTGACCTTGATGCTGCCAAGTCTCTAACCTCTTCTAATGTGTCCACCGAGTCTTGCCGAGCTATCTCATTATCTGTCTCGATGTAAGCCGCAACTCTTGGTGAATCATGTATGATATCGCTGGGCATGACTGCTTCTGCTCCATAGACCATGAAATATGGTGTAAATCCTGTGGATCTGTTAGGGGTTGTTCTCAAGCTCCACAGTACTGCTGGCAGTTCTTCCACCCAACATCCTGGAGATGCTTCGACCTTTTCAATAAGGCGCGGCTTAATTCCATGGAGAATTTCCTGGTTAGCTCGCTCAGCTTGTCCATTGCTCTGCGGGTGTGCTACTGACGTGAGGTCCAATCTTATCCCATTGTCTGCGCAAAATATCTGTGTAGCCCCTTCAGAGGTGTTGCTCCCATTGTCTGTAATGATACTATGGGGGTAACCGAAGCGGAATATGACCTTCTTCAAGAACTTGACTGCTGTTTCAGCCTCGCAATCTCCCACAGGTTCTGCTTCTATCCACTTTGTGAATTTGTCCACCATGACTAAGAGGTGAGTTTTTCCGTTTGAAGACCGTCTGAAAGGCCCTACCATGTCAAAACCCCATACGGCAAAAGGCCATGTGATGGGTATTGTGCGAAGTGCTTGGGCTGGCATATGATCTTGCCTAGCGTATCTTTGACATCCATCGCACACTCTGACAATTTGCTCTGCGTCTGCTAATGCTGTTAACCAGAAGAATCCATGTCGGAACGCCTTTGCCACCAAAGATCTTGACGAAGCATGATGGCCACAATCGCCTGAATGAATTTCGTGCAAGATTTTTCGTCCCTCTTCTGGTGAGACACATCTTTGGAATGCTCCTGATACGCTGCGCTTGTATAATTCATTGTTGATGATTGTATAGGCCTTTGATCGTCGTATGATTTTGCGCGCCTCAATTTCATCGTCCGGCAGCACTCCGCGACTTAAATATGCCATGTATGGCTCTGTCCATCCTGGCTGTTCATGCAGGGCTGCGACTAAAGTTGAATCATCCTCTGGCTCTGCAATGTCAATCTCTGCTGGAGGTTTGACTGATGGATTGTGCAGTTCATCCAGGAAAACATTGGGTGGGACTGACTGTCTGTTGGATCCAAGCCGAGACAGGGCATCCGCAGCTTCATTTTGTCTCCGATCAATATGTTCAACTTGGTATCCAGTGAAATGTCCAGCAATTCTGTCCACCTCTCTCCTATATGCAGCCATGTTCGCATCCTTGCTGTCCCACGTTCCGGAGACCTGCTGTGCCACCAAGTCTGAATCGCCAAAACAGCGTATGCGACTGATGTTCATCTCCTTTGCTATACGTAGACCATGAAGCAGTGCCTCGTACTCCGCCACGTTATTTGTGCAGTTGAAGTGTATCTGTAACACATACCGCAGCTTGTCTCCCTTGGGAGATGTCAGAACAACTCCAGCCCCCGAGCCTTGCAACTGTCTTGACCCATCAAAATGCATGGTCCAGTATTTGGTTTCTGCCATGCTAGGAGCAACTTGGATTTCTGTCCAATCGTTAATAAAATCTGCAAGGGCTTGCGACTTAATTGATGTGCGCGGCTCGTAACTGATGTGATGTGGTCCCAACTCGATCGCCCACTTAGCGACTCTTCCAGTAGCTTCTCGATTACGAATGATATCTGCCAATGGTGCTGAACTCACCACAGTTATTGGATGCTCTTGGAAGTAGTGCTTCAGCTTGCGACTCGCCATGAACACTCCAAACACCAACTTCTGCCACTGTGGGTAACGCTGTTTGGAAGCTGTGAGGACTTCGCTCACGTAGTATACTGGTCTCTGGACAGGGTATTCCTTTCCGTTTCTTGTCTCTCCACAACCATGACAGCACTCACAGCGCGGGAATTTGCCGCTATGTATAGTAGCATTGGCTCTTTATCTTTTGGAGCCGCCAGAACTGGAGCATTGTCAATTGATGTTTCAAGGCTGTCAGAGCTTCGTCGGCCTCTGCGTCCCAAACGAAGGTGTCTGATTTTTTCAACAGTCTGTACAAAGGTAGTGCTTTCTCTCCCAATCTTGATATAAAGCGACTCAAAGCTGCTACGCAACCAGTAAGCCGCTGTACATCTTTTATCTTTTCTGGCTTTTGGAGATCCATCACGGCCTTTATCTTGTCAGGATTGGCCTCAATGCCTCTTTCTGATACTATGAATCCCAATAGCTTTCCTGCTGGTACTCCGAAAACGCACTTTGTGGGGTTGAGCTTCATGTTGTATTTTCTGAGATTTGTGAATGTCTCTGCCAGATCACCAATAAGATCCTGGCTAACTTGCGATTTAATCACAATATCATCCACGTAGGCATGAACGTTGCGACCTATTTGCTCATGTAGGCAATTCTGAATGCATCTTTGGTAAGTCGCACCTGCGTTCTTCAACCCAAAGGGCATGCTGACATAACAAAAAGCTCCGAAGGGTGTGATGAAGGACGTCTTTTCTTGGTCCTCCCTCTTCATCTTGATTTGATGGTAGCCTGAATAGGCGTCCAAAAAGCATAACAGCTCGCACCCAGCAGTTGAATCAATTACTTGGTCGATTCTTGGCAAAGCAAATGGATCCTTTGGACAAGCTTTGTTAAGACTGGTGTAATCAACGCACATTCGCCACGTACCGTTCTTTTTCATAACCAATACTGGATTTGCCACCCATTCCGGATGGTATACCTCTGTGATGAATCCTGCAGCCAGCAAGCGAGCTATTTCCTCTCCTATTGCCTTTCTCCTGTCATCATGAAAACGCCGTAGTGGCTGCTTCACTGGTTTAGCCGCAGGGTTCACTTTGAGGCTATGTTCTGCTAATTCTCTTGGTACCCCTGGCATATCTGACGGCTTCCATGCGAAGATGTCTTTATTTTCCTGGAGAAAAGCGACGAGGGCCTTCTCCTGCTCTTCTTCCATGTGTGCTCCAATGCTAGTTTGCTTGGATGAGTCGCCAGGAACAAGATTTATCTGCTTAGTGTCCTGGGCCGCTTTGAATTTCATTGGTGGCTCGGCAGATGGCGTGGTAACCACACTCATATCGTTTGGGTCCACCTGCGACTTATAACCTTTTAGTTCTTCCGCGGCACAGGCGGATTCTGCGAAAGCCGCATCTCCTTTCTCACATTCTATTGCTTTTTCTCTATCTCCGTACACTGTGATGACCCCTTTTGGTCCTGGTATCTTCAACTGTAGGTACACGTAGCATGGCCTGGCCATAAACTTAGCAAAGGCCGTTCTTCCAAACAAGGCGTGATATGGGCTTTGGAATTTTACCACTTCGAAGCTTAGGAATTCACTTCTAAAGTTCTCTTCTGTTCCAAAAGTTACCCCTAGGGTTATTTTCCCCACTGGCCGTGCGGACCTTCCTGGGACAATGCCGTGAAATACTGTTGACGTGGGCTGCAGGCTGGAATCCTTGAGTCCTAGACGCTGGAAAGTATCGTAGTACAAGATATTAATGCTGCTTCCTCCATCCATAAGCACTTTGGTCAGCTTGTATCCTGCAACGTATGGTGCCACAACCAGTGCCAACTTGCCAGGTTCCCGTACCTGTGGCGGGTGGTCGTCGCGACTCCAGGTTACGCGTATTCTGACCACCTTAACCAAGCGGGTGTTGCTGGTATCACGGCGTTCACCTGCTGACTTCTCCGGCTCAATTTCTCTTCTCTTTTGGAGGTATCGATAACTATTGTGTGATACTGCCCCGTCTGCCTGGGGTTACTCGCGCCGTGCTGCCCAATGTTTGTGTTATGAGCCGCACTAGGGTTTCCTTCATGGGAATTCCCCCCGTTGTGTTGGCTCTCTTCTTTCCACTTTTTGTAATAATGGCATTGCGCCTTGGTATGGTCCGCTGGCCGTCCATCACCTGTCGCATGAAGGTCGCATGGCCGGTTGAAAACTTCTTGCATATTGATTGGACGGGAGCCGTATCCTCGACCCCTTCCACGCTGGCCTCTGAATCCTCCACGCGTATTGGCGACGAGCCCTGAGTGACCATCTTCGCTTTTGCGTTTGTTTTGACTCGTGTTGTTGTGGCTCGTTTGCTGCTGCTGGGGCTTGTTGGAGTTTTTCTTTCCTTTTGCAGCAACCTCCTCTTCTTCTCCGTCTGACGCGTCTCTGGTTTTGTCTGAGCTGGCATATTTGTTAGCCGCAGCCATCACCTCGCTGAGGCTCTTGACTTTATCCTTCATGCGACCCAGCTTATGAATCAGCGGCTCAAACTTGCAGTTTTTCTCCATCACCAGGACGGCTGAGCTTGGTGGTATATTATCTGAGGAGTGTATTATTTCTGCCACCCTTTTCATCCAATGGCGACTTGACTCGCCTTCCTTCTGGACACAACGCTCTAAATCTTCTATATTGCAGAGTCGCTTGCAAGTTCCTTGGAAGTTCTTAATGAAGGCATCCTTCAGTTCCTCCCAAGTATTTATAGAGTTGGGAGGCAAATTTTGCAGCCATATGTGCGCTGCTCCTTCTAGCATCATGTTTAGGTAGCGTGCGCAGATCTCTTCAGATGCGTTTAGGATGCTCATGCCCATCTCGTAATTGTTGAGCCAAGTGGTTGGATCCATGCTGGCGTTATAGTTTGCCACCTTGCGTGGCCCTTTGAAATCTTCAGGAAAAGGTTCCGATCTGATCCTCTCAGTGAAACACGCCGGTCCCTTGAGTCGCGAGGACAGGGCTGTGGGCGCGCCTGCGGGGTTATCTGCGGGCCGCTTTTGCATCAATGGTGCATTCGCCTGCGCTTCTGCGACTTGCTCCTGCTGCCTCTGTGCGACTCCTGACACGTCCTCTGGTGGCCTGCTCTGGACGCTTCTTTCTGCTGTAATCCTGTGATTGGCTGGTACGAGGGGCAGCTGTGCTTCGGCTTCCGCCCTATTGGCTTGTTGCAGGACTGCCGTACTTACATCTGAATCGCGCGCCGCGCCTCAGCATTGACCGGGTCATCGCCTGTTGGTACCATCTGAGTCAAGATATTAGCCGCAGCATACATATTATCGACAGGGTTCTGGTAATGGCCCTGTGGGGTGTGAAACCTCCTTGGTTGTTGCTGGGTCTCTTGATTTGTTGGTACCCTTCCTTCCGCAGTCGTCTGGATTCCCGTCCCGCGGCTGGAGTGAGCGGGATTTCCACTGTTGGTTGAGTCGCGCGCAGCTGTGTTTGCGGGTCAACCTGTTGTTGAGTCGCAGCCAGCGCGGCTACTCTCTGCCGCTCCTGTTGGATTCCTTGGTTTATCTGATCGAGCCTGCGGCGCTCTTCTTCCATCCTTCGAACCTCATACAGGAGCTCGGCCCTGGCGGCCTCAATTTCTGTTGCACGGAGGGCGGCGTTCGTGGCTGACACAGGGACAAGAAGTGGGTTGCTTGGGGGTGCCGATGCCTCGGTTTCTCCAGCAGTTCCTGATGCACCTGCTCCTCCGGCCATGTAAACCGCGACTTGTGCCATCTCTTGATCTGGTGATGATGTGATTTCTGGTGGGTAACCCCAGCAACTTTCTTCAAAGGCAGGTATGATGGACCCAAACTCTTGCGAGTCCATGCTTTCCACGGATTCTTCCCCGTCATCGGCGACTTCTTCTACTGAATCGCCTTCCTGGACCGATCTAACGGACCTGCCACCGATGAAGCCGACGAAGACGTTGATGGATCCGAACGGGATGACGTGGCCGGTCTCCAAATAATCTGCTTCCGGCCCCCAGCTTGAATCGTCGATGAGGGGTGTGCCATTGACCGTGATGATACGGCCAACAACAAGATCTTCAGCTCCCTTCATGGATCCTGCGCGGAACGTGACGCTCTTGACCGCAGGCCCCACGGTGGGCGCCAACTGTCGTGGGTTTGTCACGTCAGGTGTCATAGATGACTTCGTAGGTGTGGGATTATGCGAGTCAAGCATCTCCGAGCTTGGGATCGCAGGAACAAAGATCAACACAGATTTACCCAGGTTCGGCCCCCTCAATGTGAGGTAAAAGACCTACTTCCTGCCTACCCTAGATTGGTATTGATATGATAATCGAGGTGTTACAATGGAGGCGATCCGATCTGGTACTCGCCGTATGAGCTAGGGTTTGGGGCTTGATAGCTTGACCCGCTCTAAGTCCTGCGAGTCCTCTTTATATACACAGAGGCTCGCTAGGTTACAAAAGGAAACTTCCCCATAAGGAATACATCCACAGAGGCCTACTCGGAGACTACTTGGTCTTCACGTCCTCCGGGATATGTCTTCTAGATCTTTCCCTTATGGCGGTTCAATATTGGGCTTGTTCCCAAGTGGGCCTTCGTCCGTGCGAGTAAGTTAAGTCCAGAAAGTATTCCCCGACATAGGGGTTTCTCGCTCCCTTCCATGATTTTGTGCGAGGTTTGCTTTTTGCCTACGGGGTGCAGATCCATGATCTCACCCGAACGGTATTCTGCACATTGCGTGTTTTATCACGCTGTGCGAGTGTTTTTTGGTTGTTGCGCCGAGTTGGGCATTATGGAAGTCCATCTTCATGGTCGGCCAAACAACCGAGGTGGCCGAACCTATCCAGTCGAAGGCCTGCAGATCCAAGTGCGCAGCGACACCCGGTACTTCGCCCTGAAGCCAGTCGACTCGGCGCAGGGGTGGAGGAAGAGGTGGTTCTATGTGCAAGTGGACCAAAATGTGGCCCCAGCATTTCGACTGCTGGTATAGCCGCTAGGACGAAGGCCTGGGACCATGAGCTTTCGACTGAAGAAGTGGCGGAAGCAGCGCCTATGCTGGAGACGATTGGAGGGCTCCTGAACAGCATCACGGGTGTGCATCTGATTGCCACCTTTGTGAAGAAGCGAGTATGGCCACTCCGCGCTCGTGCCCACCCAATGTGGGAGTACGAAGGTCCCTCGACTCCACTCGAATGAGCCAGGAGGAGCTGTCGAGGAGTGAACTGGTGACACATGTGCGGTCCATCACCAGTACGAAACAGAGCGAGCCCTGCAACGTCGACTGCCCAGTCGATCCTTATGGGGCTGAAAAGCCTTTGCCAGAGGTTAGTGAATCTTTCGAGTATATGATCTTCTGTTTTTGTTATCCTTTTGTGCATCTTTTTGACTTTCGACTTCTATATCTTGTATGCAGGGCCACTCGACCGCCTCCACTCTTCCTCCTCTTCCGAAGATGGGCCAACTTATGAAACAGAGGTGATAGTAGGAGCGAAGGTAGGGGATGAATCGCCTTTACCTTCGGCTACCACTTCACCCACTGAAGAGGTTGAAGAAGAAGGGGTAGAGGAAGCACAGGGCAAGGAGCCCGCCGCGAGTGAGGATGTTAGCGAGGTTCCTCTTCGCAAGCGCCGTCGGGCAGCCCAAGTTTCGTCTTCTTCCACGAGCTCACCCGCAAGGGAATCGGATGTGAGGGATGATGGAAATTCAGCTCCGTCTCCTACGACCACAGCTGCTCCCTTGGACGCGAGTCCTTTGAGCTCGGCTCCTCCTCCTCCTCAGTCGAGTGGGCAGCTATCTTTTGGAGGCCCAAACTTTGACGAACTCGACACTGAAGATGAAGAAGAGCACAGGTTTGCTCCTTTATGTACTAATTAATTGTTTTTTATGAATTGAGTACTGCTTCTTTATGTTGCATGTCCTTCGATCACTTGTAGTGCTGAGACTGTGCGACCTCCAACTCCTCCAACCGAAAGAGCTCCGACTCCACATCAGCCAGAAGCTTCTCCTGGTGCAGCTGAGGTTGTGAGAACAGTAGCCACGGCGACCGCCGTTGAAGCCGCCAAGATTGCGAGTTCGTCAACCCCGCAAGTTGGGACTTCTGCCGCCAAGCCGCGCCTTGGATTGAACAGGTAAGTGTCTTTTTGTCGAGTCTTCCTTCTGGACCTTTTTGTGTATAGCTTATGTTGGTTTCGTGTGCGTACAGCCCTTCTACCTCAACCTGGTGGAATCAGGTAAAGCATTTGTCCAGGTTGAACAGGAGAGGGATAATCTGCGCGCTGTTATGGAGCAGCTCACCCGTAAGTATCTTGGGTTTCTGTAAGTCTTTTCCTTGTCGATTGTGAATGACATCTGCCCATCTTTCTTAGGTGACAAAGCAAACGCTGAATCTCGGGTTAAAGAGTTAGAAGAGACACTCGCCAAGGAGCGCGAGGAGTCGAAGAAGGCCTTGGATGATGCCAAGAACTCCGCTGCTTTGCGCGAGAAGAATTATGCTGAGCGCCTAGCGAGCCTCACCCGAGACGTAGGCGGTGAGTCGAGCCTTTCACTTTTTGCCTACTTCTTTTGCCACTGAATAGTATGTAACAATTTTTGGTTACTTCTGCTTTTTTGAAGGAGCTGTTGGGGCATCGACACCTGTAGATCAACGAGTGTCGATTTGTCCCTTGACCGTGCTATCGGCGACCTGGACGTCGTCTCTACCCAAGCCAAGGATGCACTCGCCAAATCTACGAGCACGCTTGGCGCCGTGTTCAAGGATGTGTTCCCTCCAGCGAACCTCCTTCGACTGTGGATGGCTTCGCAGACGTCCTGGGCCCGGGAACTTCGACTATGACGAACTTTGCCCGCGCTTTGACGGTACGCGGCTCAGAGACCACCCTCAAACTCCTTTTAGGTCATGGGATAGAGGGTGACTTCGAAGCCGCTCTGTCTGCTTTCCCTCGCAAGCCTGGCGGGAAATTGGTGTCCCTAAAGCATTTGAACGAGCCAGCCGCAAAGTTGGCTGAAACTTTTATGACCACCATGGAGCGCCGGGCAGAAGAGGTCGCCGCTCGTGCGAGTAGGGCTAGGTCAGAGTCAATGTCTGAGAAGTAGGGCAGCCGCGCCTTTGATGTCTCTGTAATTAAACTTATGACCATGCGAGTATGCATGTGCTTTTGCTACCTTTGTATAAATTTATGCTCCTCGTTATGATTCTGTTTGTGAAGCTGTATGTTGTTGCTCGTCTGAGCTTTGTGACTAGTTTCTCATGAAACTTTTATGATGCTTGGAATAGAAACGGCCAGCCGCTACCTCATCCAGTTCGTCGCGGCATCATACCCCTTCTCGATCTCGAGCTCAGACGTCAAATGATGCCGCGGTAATACGTTATATGAAGGCTCGACTTGCGAAACAGGAGCAAGAACTGGCGAGTACCCAAAGCGAGCTGGAAAGGATGAGGGCAAGGCCTGCTTTACCCACCCAACGGGAGGAGTATGTGCTTGGCGAGATGGAGATCGTGAACAGACAGCTCGAGTGTAAGCATGACTGCCTTGATCTTACGAGTTCATAGCCTATTCTTTTTTGTTCACCCAACTTGTGCTGTTGCAGGTTTTGTTCAAGATTTCCAGGCCGAGCAGGCTCGCGTGGATGAGCAGTTGAACATGGCAACTGACGAACCCACGACTGGCCGCCAGCACTTTCGATTGGACAAGCACGAGCACGCATACTTGCGACTCTGCAAGATCGGGTGTGGCGGAGCACTATGCTTCTTGAGTTGTGCAGGTCGGCCTTCAGTCGAATCAACCAGATGGTTTTTCCGACTGGGCCACAACCTCAGGGAATCCACGTGTTGCTCGATCTCATCCGATCAACAGGTTCCATTCGAGGCTTCATCACCCAGAAGCTTGTGGACGGTGCCAATGCAACCATGGCGTATCTCCGAAGTCAACGTCCAAATTTGCATCTACGTCCACCCGTGCCTGGATCTTCTTTGTCCCAATCGAACCTTGACGAAACATTTGATCACGCGAGGAAATTGGTTGATTGCTATCAAGCGCAACTTATGGGCCCTGTTCTTCCCGCAAAGGATGAACCAGAATATTAGGGTATTTATGTATAGAGAACAGCCCCCGAGTGTAAATTTGCCACTTAGTACATATTTGTACATTTGTATGTATGCAGCCCCGAGTGTATCGAGTGGGGTTTATGAAAAAACAGTTTACATAGTTCGTGAATTACATAGCCCCGAGTCTTCGAGTGGGGCTATGAATTTTATGAGAATTGAAGCTCCAACTTATGCCTGCAGGCTCAGCCCCCGAGTAATTGATCTGGGCTGAGCAACTTTTTCTTTTATGTATTGAGTTATATGATTCAGCCCCGAGTATATCGAATGGGGGTTTTTTAGCTTTTATGCTTGACCCAGCCCCCGAGTATATCGAGTGGGGTTTTTGATTTTTTATGCTTGACCCAGCCCCCGAGTATATCGAGTGGGGTTTTTTGATTTTTTATGCTTGACCAGCCCCCGAGTATATCGAGTGGGGTTTTTTGAGTTTTTCTGCGTGACCCAGCCCCCGAGTATATCGAGTGGGGTTTTTGAGTTTTTATGCTCGTGCTCCCGAGTGTTTGAGTAGGGTAAACAATAAAAGGCATATATGAGAAATATGGAGAAAAATGTGTCTTTATTCGAAATATGTGTTCGACCAGCAAGCCGCCTCATTAAAACCTTCCAGTCCCCTTAGGTACCCTGGTAAGGGGAAAGAGTGCGTCTGAAACCTGCTGGTTCTTCCGACATTATGCGCTATTACATATCTATGCATAGAACTGACGCGGATGCGCCCCTCTATGTACTAGTGTGACTTGACGACATGTTGAATGTCTCTGAAGGTTTAGTCGGGTGTGTAACACCCCGGCCTACCCCGGGCCGGGCCTGTCACCCCTGGCAGCTCTCTAGGATCTTTAGACTGGCCCCACAGATCAACACCGGTCTTTTCTGCGCACTTTGTCCTCACTCGTGCACACCCGGGAAGTACTTCCGGTCGGTCACCCATCCTTGGGAGTGCTCCGGGCCAAGCACGCTTAACCTCGGAGTTCCTTCCAGATGAGCTTCCGGAAAAGAAGTTGCAACTTGTTGATATGAGTATTCTATTAATCCTGTTAAGCCCTGAGCCAGGATCTCACATCCTTCCCCCCTTAGAAGACCGACGCCCTCGTCGGTCAGCCCCCAGTCCAGGAACTTCCCCTCTTGGTACACGTCTGTGCGCCCAGTGCCGGCACATGCTCCACATGTCCGCGCCCCTGACCCGCACACGCCCGTGTTGCCGCGAGGGTTGGCTCTGATACCAAATGTAACACCCCGGCCTACCCCCGGGCCGGGCCTGTCACCCCTGGCAGCTCTCTAGGATCTTTAGACTGGCCCCACAGATCAACACCGGTCTTTTCTGCGCACTTTGTCCTCACTCGTGCACACCCGGGAAGTACTTCCCGGTCGGTCACCCATCCTTGGGAGTGCTCCGGGCCAAGCACGCTTAACCTCGGAGTTCCTTCCAGATGAGCTTCCGGAAAAGAAGTTGCAACTTGTTGATATGAGTATTCTATTAATCCTGTTAAGCCCTGAGCCAGGATCTCACATCCTTCCCCCTTAGAAGACCGACGCCCTCGTCGGTCAGCCCCCAGTCCAGGAACTTCCCCTCTTGGTACACGTCTGTGCGCCCAGTGCCGGCACATGCTCCACATGTCCGCGCCCCTGACCCGCACACGCCCGTGTTGCCGCGAGGGTTGGCTCTGATACCAAATGTAACACCCCGGCCTACCCCGGGCCGGGCCTGTCACCCCTGGCAGCTCTCTAGGATCTCTAGACTGGCCCCACAGATCAACACCGGTCTTTTCTGCGCACTTTGTCCTCACTCGTGCACACCCGGGAAGTACTTCCCGGTCGGTCACCCATCCTTGGGAGTGCTCCGGGCCAAGCACGCTTAACCTCGGAGTTCCTTCCAGATGAGCTTCCGGAAAAGAAGTTGCAACTTGTTGATATGAGTATTCTATCAATCCTGTTAAGCCCTGAGCCAGGATCTCACAGGGTGCCCTTGTGCTCCATCTCATCGTTGATGGCCTTGAGCCTCTGTCGATTGCCATCTTCTTGCTTCCTGGTAGAGGTGTACCATCATTGGAGACCTCAAGCTCGGCGAGTGATTGCTCCATCCCGTACATCTCTGAGATTTTGCTGAAGTCACGGTCACACGAATCTGACCTCTGGAAGTTCCCGTTGACTGTGATGACTCCTTTTGGTCCTGGCATTTTGAGCTTGAGGTAGGCGTAGTGTGGGACGGCCATGAATCGAGCGAAAGTGGGGCGCCCGAGTATTGCATGGTATTGTGACTTCCAATCGACCACTTCGAACTCAATCGACTCGGTTCTGAAGTGAGTAGGATCTCCAAACGTAACATCGAGTTGTATGGTGCCTTCGGGGAGAACTGCTTTGCCTGGGACGATACCGTGGAAGGTACTTGTGGACTTTGGCAGGTTTTCGACTGATTTGTTCATTCTGCGTAGCGTATCTGCAAAGATTATGTTGAGGCTGCTACCTCCGTCCATAAAGACCTTGGTCATGGCGTAGCCTCTGATTTGAGCGTCGAGTACCAAGGCTGCATGCCCTGGTCGATATACTGCGGGTGGATGGTCATCTCGATTGAAGACAATCGGAATTTCTGATCCTTTCAAAAAATCTGTGATAGCTGGGGGCGCCATGATCGCCATATTGACATGTCGAGTGTGTAGCTTTTGCTCTCTATTGGAGGGACGTCCTCGCTGGATCATGTTCATCTGCCCGCGAGTTACGGGATATTTTTGTTCATCTCCTTGTTGCATCTGGTGCACGGCTGCTGCCATTTGTGTTCCCGTAACGGGTTGTGCTGGCACCATGTACACTGGTGTCGGTTGCACTGGTGTTGGTGCAGGATACACCTGAGTAGGCTGTGTTTGCGGTGGTATGGGATATACCTGTGCTTGCTGTACTTGTTGCGGCGCTGGATATGCCTGAACAGGCTGTGCTTGGGATGCAGTCGACGGAGTCTGCACTAGTTAAGGAGGTGCACGTCCATCTCTTTGCAGTCGCAGTATATGCTCAGTCGCAAGTTGATCGAATTCCCTGCAATTTCTTAGCGAGTGGTTAGAGCGAAGCTTACCATCGTCCCCTTTATAAAGATGGAACCTGCAATAATCATCCATCCTTTCTTCGATTGAGCGCTCAGGATCTTTGTCTGCTCGCCTGCGCCACTCCGGCCTTCTGTAGCTATCACGGTCGTCGCGCCTGTGGTCTCGACTGTCACGTCGATCGTCTGTGCGATGGTCTCGATTACCTCGGCGGTCGTCCGTACGATGATCTCGATTATCACAGTGATCGTCGGGTCGTCTGTCAGTTTGGTCGCGGCTGTCCTCGGCTGGACAAAGCCTGCTGCGATGAAGTTTGGATGGTCATCGTCGTGATAACGATGCTTGCGTTTGCGCCTTTGATCATCTCTGTAGCTATCTCTGCGGTCTCGACTGCCACCCTCGTGATTTTCATGTGAGGGTACGGGTCGAGTGCCTCCTACGGAGTCTTCTCCATCTGCCCACTTTGTTGCGAGTACCATAAGTGCCGCCATTGTCTTTGGATCTTCTCGACCAAGTGTTTCTTTGAAGTCTTCTCTCCAGAGTCCGTTTTTGAAGGCGTCGATTGCCCTATCTTCTGATACGTTGCCTACTGAGTTACGGATGGTGGTCCACCGCCGTATGTACGATCTCAGAGATTCATCTGACTTTTGCTTGCAGTTTCGTAGCTCCTCGAAAGTTTTGGGGCGCTCACATAGAGGCTCGAAGTATTTGATGAAATCACCTTTGAAGTGCTCCCACGAGTCGTAATATGATTCAGGTAGCGATTTGAGCCAGTCGCGAGCTGTTCCTTCCATCATAAGTTATATGTATTGCATAGCTGTGGTTGTGGTACCGCGCTGACATCCAACAGCCAGCCTGTAATCTTCTAGCCAGCCTGATGGCTCCTGTTTGCAGTTGAACTTTGGCGTGGTAGCTAGCGAAAACTTTTTGGGCATACGAGCCTCCCGGATCCGTCGAGTGAAGCATAACGCCCCACATGGCCCGATTTCTGCTTCCGAGTCTGAGCTGCTGCTATATGACCTCCTCGAGTGGCTCCTGCTGGGTCGATGACGACGTGATCTTTTTCGACTGCTCCTTCCCGAGGACTTTGACTGCGGCGATCTCGATCTGTATCTCTCCTTGGAGTTTCTTGCGGATGCTGTATGGCTTTTGCTGCTATTGCCAGTTGTTTGTACAGTTGGAGGTGCTGATCCCTCTTTGGGTCTCCTGCAGGAGGTTCGATTGTTCTGAGATAGGTGCCTAGCGTCATCAGCGCCCCGGCTGGCTCAGTCGGTATGGGGACTCCTTCCGCGTCGACTGCCATAAAGGCTGGGTTTATGTTTCGAGTAACCGCTGCACGATCTGCGTCTCCAAGGTTTATGATTCGTGACCTATTCGCAAGGTCGTTTCTGCCTGTTGAATTCACAGACAACGCTCTTCGTCGAGCACTCGATATGCTGGCTTGCTTTTTGCGTTCTTCGAGTACTGCTCGGTAGTTCTTCAACCGTATCGATTCTTGCCACTGGAAGTATTGTAAGGTCAATACCTCTTCCGGAGTTGCGTTTGCTGGTAGCATTGTGCAGCTTTCGATTACTTTGCTCACTTTTTCCGCCATCTCTGCGGTGATGGTCATCGTGGTTGTTCCGTCAGGTATGGTGACTGTGCAAGGGTACTCTTTAGGTCGACGGCATGTTGCAGCTGCTGACGTTTCTGCTGTACTTGCGGTGTATCCCTGATACGGTACCACCCGATCTTCTACCCATGTGTTGCTAATGTGCATTATGGATTCGGCGTCGTCATCCAGGCTCATGTTTGAGTTGTTTTGCTTGCTGGGGTTTCTGTCGCAATCGAGTATATCTTCGAGTGCTTTGTCCAGGCTGTCTGCATCGCAGGTGGGTATCTCGTGCCTGGCACGGATTTCTGGGCCGTTGAGATCGGCGAGGTATATGTTGTCGTCTATGTTCTCTTCGTTCCCCACGACGTCGTTGCAGTCGACGATGTCGTCGAGTGACTTGATTGAGTTGTTTGGGCAGTACGCAGATTCGATCTCGCTTCTTCCAAATCTTTTTGCCACTTCGTCACGGAATTCTTGCGAGTTCATGGATGTTGCAGAGTCACTTGGCGATTGGATCGGGACGATCTGTGACGATGTTGCCACCAAGATGGATGGTGTTGCAGTGAAAGCGTCGTCGAGTGTCCCCGTGTCGAGCGTCTCCTTGTCGAGTGAATCTAGCAGGTCCTGCACACCATCTTTATCGACAAAGAAGTTAAATTCTCCAACTGTAATATCCAAACCTGATTCGAGTCCGGCAAAGCCTTGTTGAGCTTCCATCGAGTGCGGCGTGAGCCTCCTTGGAGATTTTGGCGAGTGATCGCTTTTTGAATTGATGCTGGTCGATCTTGCCGGCGAGTTGCCGTTTGCAGCGGTGGTCGGTGATTTGCTTTTTGATGATGTAGTAGGCGAGTTACCTTGTGTAGATGCGATCGGCGGGTGGCCGCTTGATGATGAAACCGGCGAAACCGTGAGCCCAATACTACCTGTTCCCACAGACGGCACCAATTGTCGAGGTGTGCCCTCGGCAAATCCCATGGTTGCTATACCTAGGTCAAACAATGGAGGAGAGAGAGGAAAAATGAGCTGCTCAAGGTTGAAGAAGGGGAGGGGTATTTATAGCCACTCCCACGGAAATAGCCGTTGCAGGCTCACTTAGGTCGGAACTTCCGGTCCCAGGGTCGGAACTTCGGTCCTGGGGCCGGAACTTCGGCCGGGAACTTCGGGACCCCAGAAAAGCGACTAAAAACGGTTTTGTACTCGGCCGGAATTTTGGCCGGAACTTCCGGATAGCCGGAATTTACGGACAAAATCCCGAACTTCCGCCCCTCAGAAAACTACAGAAACACTCAACACGAAAACGAAGATATCTTGATCATCCGGACTCCGTTTTCGATGTTCTTGGGCTCGTTGGAATCGCAACGAAGAGATTTACAAGATCATGCAGAGAAACATCATAGTCCAACAATGGAAGATAAAACCAAATGGAGAAAGGTAAAACCACTCTAAAAAGGAATAATCGGCAAACCTCCAAAACCGAAAACGCAACAAGTTTTCCTAACAAAATTCGTTTTCGGTGAACTTGGGCTTGCCGTGAAGATCACAACAAGCACCAAAACCCAACAAGGAGAAAATCCAAGTAAGAACCAAGAAATATGAAATGTCAAGTATGCAAAGGTTTGAGCTCTTCACAAAGATGCGATCAAGTTACTCACTTGAGAGGCCCTCTTGATAGTACGCCGTCTAACCTATAACCCGGTCTCTGACTAACACCATGAGACCGGTAAAATAGAAACCTATCAAGATCATACCTTTGCCTTGTGCATTCCACTTGAGCTCGATGATGACGATCTTGTCTCTCTCAAATTGGAACACCTTTCTTGATTGTGCTTGCTAGCACATGCTTGATGAAGACTTCTGCAAATGCTCCCCCATACTCCATTATGGGAGGGCCTCACTAAGCTCCGTATTCATGTCTCCTTTGCAAAATTCAATCAAATGATATCTTCCGAGATGCATCCTATTGAACTTGCACTTCATCTTCTTCTCTTGATATGTATGATGGCTTGGAGGTAAACATGATTGTTCACTCAATCTTCTTTTCCAAGCCATACTTGCAATAAGCTCAATCTACGCATGACCATTCTTCATATAAACCCTTGAATAGAGCATTGGTCATCATGTCATCTTCAAGAGTCCAACACATGAACTCCAATCTTTTCACATGGACAAGATCTATAGGAATATCTCAATGTAAACATTAGTCCATAAGGATTGTTATTAATTACCAAAACCACGCATGGGGGCAACATGCACTTTTAATCTCCCCCATTTTGGTAATTGATGACAATCCCTTTTACGAGGGTTTATATAATGAATTTAAGCAACCATGCAACACAAAGAGCAAGGATGCAAGAGAACCACAAGAGAACAAACCCATATTCCCTTAAACCCTCTAAATTTCTCCCCCGTTGGCATCGATTGCCGAAATGGAAGGAAAAACTTAGAAGGCCAATATAGTGAGAGCTCCCCCATAATGTGTGCATTTATCATAATATGAGTGAAATCAAATGCACATATCCAATGACGAATAGTTGGGTGGAGATCAAACTATATTGAGGATCCAAAGAATGCAAAAGAATATCAAATAGAAAGATACTTCAACGAAAGAAGCAAGCAATCAAAAAGGATCCGAAAAATGTTCTAAATATTAAGAGAGAACTCCCCAAGGTACGTGCACAAATAGGATTTGTATCACAAATTGTGTGCACAACAAGGAATCCTCACTCTCTCCTAGATAAATTCGAACACAAGCACATGCAAGAGAATATAAATGAGAAAAGAGGCAAAACAACTTGCAACAAATAAAATGTTTTGCAACATGAGCAAGGAGCGGCAAAAATAAGGATGGGTGTGAGATAAAAGGACATTTTAGGAGACTAATACAAGGATGAGCCAAAACATCAACATAGTCTTTCAAAAAGAGTTGCACATAGTGCATATCATGTCTTTCACATACCCACACACCAAAGGAGATAAAGCAAATAGCTCCACAAGCTTAGTAAAATGCGAAAAGCATAACACAAGAAAAATAAAGCTTGTGCCTTTTAGAAACCACCAAAGAATCAAAAGCAATAAGAGGTGGTCACTAAAGAATTGGAATATCAATTAAAGATGTAACTATTCTCATGTGTCTACAAATAAACATGTACACACAAGATAGGTACACGGGTAAAGATCATGATATCCACGAGGAAGTCATAAATACACCAATAAGATCTTCACTTAAGAACATAGCACCAAGCCAAATTATATCTTAAAGGAATATAGATGAACTCCCAACACACACTCATCATAGCATCAAAAACTATCCACGAGGGATAAAGGTTAACTAACGGATGCTCCGATTAAGATAACAAGTATCACAAAAGGCAAATGATTTTGAAAATTCATCAATGTTGCACATGAGAGACTTTAAGTAGAAAGTGCTAGATTGACATAATTGGGATCGATGAATCATAGAAATGAATATATAGTCCCCTTATATGTAATCATCCCGGCTTACTCACATTTGCAATAAAGACGTTTTGCGAGAACCAAATTAATTACAACAAAAGAGATTCATGCCAAGATTCAACCTACACAAGGTTGAAAGCTAGAAACGTATGCATGAGGTAGATACTTGTTACCGAGATAGCATTGGTGATGTAGAACATAAGAGTTAACGATCATCCAATCTTGGCTCCAATGAACACATGGTGACACCACCTTCCTTGTAAATGAGACAAGCTTCCAATGCATCTCCAATGTACCTAAAAAAAATTCAAGTACAACATGGTACCCAAACTCATTGGGTCCAAAGTAGTTAGAGCAACTACAATATATAGGACAAACTCCACATAAATATGTGCATATTACTGTGAAATTGAATTTCATGCACATCTTAGCCATATAGGATTTGATGGAGTTTATCCTATATATTGGATCAACGAAAATAAACATGCCAAAGAAATACATATAGTAAATATGCATGCACAAGACTTTTAAGAACCAAAAGAGATACAATTTGAATAAAACACCAATTAAAACAAGAGAGCACACATTAGTGTGACGCGAAAAGAATTTGTCCAAATTATATCAAATACCCAAATCAACACATGATTGAAGATACCACTTTGAAAAGATACCAAATGAAAATATGGTCAAGGAATAACCAAACCCTCTACATTTTTCTTGATGGCACAAAGTACCAAGACGAAAAATGCTTGTCTTCAAAGAGACATATCATCGGGATCTAAAACCAATTAAAGACAAATAGTGTTCAAAAACATATAGGATAGCTCCCCCAATATGTGTGCATTATTTAGGATCTTGCATTTGAATACAAACGCACGCCAATGGGATCATCACACACCATATATATTATACAAACACTAGTCAAATTCAAGAAGAGCAATAAGATTCGTAGGATACAAAGAAGACAAAAGGAGTTTGATAAACAAGTTTTGGCAACAAAAAAAGGCAATTCAAAGCAACTAGCGGAGTGGCCCGCGCAATTGCGCGGCTAGATTATATATATATACTATTAGGCATATAGTTTAAATTTTAGCATGATCTATATGATACAGTTTTGACTACTGATGATCAGATACCCCGAATGAGAAACACATTTTTATAAAGCTTTTACAACTTACTTTTTCATATACCTTTTGACTAAACTAAAATTAAATATTGATGGCTCATTTGTATCAGCCTTCCTTTCAATTCTCATCCCACCTCACAAATATGGGTATAACGATCCACAATCTCCCATATGTGTTTGTAGGCTCACACTAATTTACCCTGCGTGTATAGCATGCTCATGATTATAATTTTAATTATGTGCTCTCATTGTGACTCTTCAACACAACTTAGATGGCATATTACATCTTTGACATGATTTGTTACCGTGATACATTTGGTTTGTATCATGAACATTCGATCGTTGCTTACTTCTTAAGATACGCTCGCTAGTAAATGCATCACATTGACGTGAACGTGGCAGTAAGGATGCAGCTACAAATATGCATTCGGATAATGTTTGGTATAAGGAAAGAAAACAAACAATCTTATAATAAAAATATGGCAGGAATATCCCTAACAGCATGTTTTCATGCTCCTGCGTTGCATTAAAGAAAGTGCTACATATATGCATTGAGAGAAATTGAGCAAATATAATGGTAACATATTTATCAGGAACATAAAGTTTTAGCTATTTTGGTATATAGAGAATCATAAGATTTTGTGGAAGGAAATGGAAATAAAATGAAGGATTAACACTGGACCTACCAAGCAAAGTATCGGACCATTTCAACATGCTCTGATCTTGTATGCATACTCACTTCCGCCTAGTTAATTTGCACTCTTTTTCTTATGAGTGCCTACAAATAATTACCCAGAAACATGTTAAAAAAAAGTGAAACTGAAATTGCAAGCTACACTTTGAAACAAAGATGACGCAATTCTACTGGGTACATCTTTTATGAATCAGAAGACTACGTGAGGATATTTTCAAAGCTGTTATTCTAGAAATTCATACTGGGTACATCTTTTATGAATCAGAAGACTACGTGAGGATATTTTCAAAGCTGTTATTCTAGAAATTCATAAACATCTGTGCGTGCATATAAGATAAATCTACACTTCAAAGTGTGTCATTGGGTAGTGCAACAAAGAAATCATTATCTGAAATTTCGAGCATGTTCCCATGCTTGCAGATCTTATCGGAACTTTGCAACAATAGTATTATCTAAAATTTGGTTATACTATGAGCTGGACATCAATAAAAATGTAAATCCAACGAAAAACAAAAAAACAAACAGAGTTTTTGAGTTTTGACTAATTACTACTGGCAAATATTATACATGAATTATTCATCCTCATGACCAAGTCCCCACTGCCAAGAATACAGCCAAGAGTAGCCTGCACAAAAACACAAATTATCAATAATACCATCCAGTTATTGAATCTGGTAGCATGCATATCATCCATCCTTCAAGCCTCATACTACATTCCCATCTCTGATCAATTATATAGCAAGCGGGTGACTCTTCAGCTGAATGCATGCATTGAAAAAGATAAAACCATAGAAACTGAACTGATGTAACCACAAACAAATAAATCTGTAAGATGATGGGTTATGGGTAGACCCTATAACTGAAAGCTCCCCTGCAACAATACAGAGTTAACATCAGAGTAGCAGAGTTACTTGCCTGCCGGGTGGGCGCAGGAGTGACGGAGATGAACCGTGTCTATCATACCTAGTTGCTTCGGTCAGGGCCCTCATGGACTGCGGCCACCACCGGATCTGCTTCATGTCGTCATTACTCAGTACACCTCCTCCTAGCTGCAATAACCATTGTGAGATACATTTAGCAGCTGGTCTGCTGAGTGACACACTCTTGGAAACTGATGAGCGTCAGTGCCATTAGAGCAAGGGAATTGGATAGATGCTGCTACTGCTACTTTAGGTGCATTAGTACGTGACTTACTTAAGCGGGCAGCTGCTAAAGCACACAAAGCGCCAAGAGAAAATAAGACTCTTGCCTCTGTATGAATAGCTCCCGCCGGCGCACACAATCTGGTCAGCATGCTTGGAGGCGTGGCCGGAGCCAGAGCAACAGCTGCAATAGGCCGTCTCTAAGCCAGGTCCAACGGCGCTGAATCTGCGGTCTATATCCATGATTGCGAGCATATTTGGCACCTGTCAGCTCCAACACGTTCTAGAGTCTCATCCCTCTGATCTGATACGGGCATGATTGGGCGGCGACCTGGAGTCATGGACGGGTCTGATCTGCGTATAGCCAAATTATAGTGTAATAAACATAAACAAAAACCATCACAAAGTAGAACAGGAAAAGACGCCTAATTAATCTCGTGAAAGCGTTCAGGCAAACTTCACGTGTGGCTCACCTTTGTTCAGAACATCAGATGAAAAAACCATCAGAGATCTTCCGCCGAAATCAACCTATCGCCCACCCTTGGTCAGAACCATAGTTATTGAATTTGAGCAATGATCAGATGAAATAAAGCATCAGATTCAGACATCTTCCACCAAAATTCCGTTGCGTTAAGTGCATCTCCGGCGGACCGAGGGCCGTGGAACGCAACATCGATGCCGTTTCCGGCACTAATCCGGCGTGGTCCGTAGAACGGCGAGGCGACGGCAAAGTCGCAGACAGGCGAACGGCTAGATTGTACACTTCGGCAATGCACTTGCTTAGTCCAGGTGCGTGATCTGTAAATAATCTAGCCCAACTGATGCAAACTGGAGTTGCATGGTCGGTCACCAAATCCTGTACTGCTGTTGGGCGATCCACCTGTGTTTGCCTCTTCGTGCCGCCATCGATCCAAACCTGCCTGGCCTTCACCCGTCGTATCTTCACAGCAGATTGATATAGCCAATTCGCCGTACGAACTCGTTGAAGAGCATGAGGTAGACGAAGGGCACCTTGTGTTCGCGATTACGTCGTAACTTCATCGACGTCGCTTTGAGCTCATCGATTAGACGCCTTATGCTGGGCCATGGATGCTAGTCTCCTTCTCCAGATCCTCAAAACTGCTAAACCCTCGACGACCTGATCCGAGCGTGATTTTTAATTAGACATAAGAGTTATCGCTTCCTGCCTTTCATGTTCTTGGAGTTTTTTTTTTTTGAGATATATGTTCTTGGAGTTGTAATTACATACGATGCACGCATATTCAATTTTCTCAACAACACACGTGCGTGTGCTTCGGGGAGAGAGAATTCCAATTACATACGATGCATTTTACCTTTTCTGAACAGCCTACGGTGCTTGTACTTCTCGAGCCGAATCCATGGATCTCAACCGTTGGGATTTCGTGACTTTTATGTAGACAAATCTTGACCGTTGTTTGTTTGTTGTTTTAATAATATAATAGATAGCCAAAGTGAAGACGGTCTACAAATTTCATCACAAATATGAGTATCACTTGTCATGGACAAGGAGCATGGTGATATTTCTCGGTGGTACGAAGGATATTCAAGGCCAACTTCACAACAAATAAGCATATGTCGAAGGATAGGAATTGAACATATGCTTAGATAGAGATTCTTGACGGCTTCAATTTGATCAACGATCATGCAAAGCACCAAGAAACTCTCTCACACACAAGATCCAAAAGATGAGAGATAAAAGGCATTTAAGCAAATATGAAACTTGTTTGAGAAACATGCCACATAGGAACAAGATAATTGA
This sequence comes from Poa pratensis, assembly GCA_947311845.1. Lineage (NCBI taxonomy): Eukaryota > Viridiplantae > Streptophyta > Magnoliopsida > Poales > Poaceae > Poa > Poa pratensis. The sequence continues at coordinate 108,976,238 of CAMZMU010000085.1, forward strand.
CAATATCAATTCTAGGTGGCAAAACCTCACATGTTCACATTTTCTAGGCTTGTAATATGCACATAGCTTATTACTCCCCCATAATGTGATAATCCATTTATTTTAGAACAAGAGGCAAACAAACCAACAAGAGATAATTAAAGGACATTATAGAATTTGAATTTCTCATGAGCATGACATACCACATAGAGAATAGATAATAATGAAATATCATCACTAAGTGGTATTCCTCATGTACACATATTTTTGGATTGTGAAGTGCACTAAGCATATCACACTTCCAAAAATGGAATGGTCCATTTATCTCTCAAAAGAGAGCCAACAAGATAAGATAGCAAATAAAACAATAAGGCTCAAAACAAGTAAATGGTGTGCAAACCAAAATGCACATACTTGATTTCTCAAGATAAGTAAGTAGAGAGTACAACACATACAAACACTAGCATGGTACAAAACCTAACACATGCAAGGGTGCAAGCAACTTTCAGTGAATATATGGTATAAGAACAAGTTACTGCAAGGAGGAACATTGGATAAGAGATAGAACAATGTAACCCGAATGACTTGGCTTGAAAGAATATAATTTATGAAGAGCCCTTAATTCTTCATGAGTAGCCAAGTCTCCAATGCCCTCCAACAACACCTATTGATCAAGTTTTAGCTTGTTGGTTCCCAACCAAGTTGGGTCCTAAGAGGTTAGACACAATAGGTTTGGTAACCCAAATGGTTCTTTTCTTGACACCACTTTGAGTACCAACATATTTGGCAAACACATTGCCAACCTTATCCTTTTGAAGAGAATAAACATCATCAACTATAATGGGGTTGGATAAGGTACCATTTGTGCATGAAGAAGCAAGGTGACCCTTCTCACGGCATAGGTAGCAACATCGACTTCCTCCTCTCTTCTTAGTTGGAATCCTGACTTGAGGAGGAGTAGCTTGATTCTTCTTGGGAAGAGGCCGTTTTTCAACTTAAGGAACTTGAGTTTGAACTTGAGGCTTCTTCCCTTGTTGCTTCGCACTAAGACGCTTCTTCTTCAAAGGGCAAGATCTAACATGGTGCCCTTCAACTTTGCACTTGAAGCAAACAATCTTGGCCGAATCTTTGACTTGTTCTTGGCCCTTTTTCTTCTTGTTGATCTTGGACTTGTTCTTGTTATTGGAGTTGAATCCAAGTCCTCTCTTGTCATTGGGGCGTCTTTGAACACTCAACATATTGTCAAGTGTGGACTTCCCAACATGACGCTTTTCCAAGTCTTTCTTCAAAGAAGTGACTTGGGTCTTGAGCTCTTTTAATTCCTCTACACGGTTAGTATCAACACAAATACTAGAGGAAGTAGAAACTTCATTGTTAGAGCAACAATGTATGGAAAGTAATTCATCACAAGATGTAGCAACATTGTGAGTGGATGAATCACAAGGACTAGCACAAGACAATATAGCATTAAAAGAAGATGTTGTGCCATTGTCCACATGAGGCTCATAAGATGTTACCTTTGACATAATAGTCTCATGAGCTAACTTTAGCTTAGCATGGGATGCTAGAAGATCGTCATTAGAGCTAGAGAGCTTTTCATGACTTTCTTCCAATTTCCCATACTTGCTAGTTAGCAACTCAAGTTGGGCCCTTAGTTCAACATTCTCCTTCAATTCAGATGCTTCACAAGAAGTGGAGTTAGTAGCACAAGCATTATTATCATTACAAATGGAAGAAGACAATTTGGCAAGCTTATCATTCTTAGATAGTTGAGTTTGGAGTTGATCATGAGACTTGATGAGGAGAGAGTGTTCACTTTCTAAAGCCTTGTGAGCTTTGTCAAGTTTCTCTATGTCCTCACTTAGTCTAGTATTGCCAACACCAAATTCAACTTTTTTCCTTTTTAAGCACTTTATATTTTGCAATAGCATGATCTCTTTCCTTAATGATTTTAGCAATGATAAGATCATTTGATTCATCAAGAGATTCAAGTCTCTCCTCAAGAGACACTCGAAGCTCTTGCTCTTCGTCAAGAGCATTCTCTAAGGATGCTTTTTCAATAGCATCTTCTCTCTCAATTTTTCATTTTTCCTCAAATTGTGTATCCAAATCCTCAATGATTTCACATAGAGAAGATATAGCTTCACTACCTTTGGGAAGAGCACCAAGAACAATCTCACCCTTCTTGGTTAAGGTTTCAATGTCAAAATCTTCTCCATGAGGATCCTCAACCACATCATCACATATCTCGGGATTCGAGGTAGAAGTTACCTTGGAATCCTTAGCCCTGAGGCAAACATGATTAATGGGTGAGGAAGATGAAGAATTACTTGAAGCACCATTGAGGTCCATGTCTTGTTCCAACAAATGTTGGGATTCCTCTACATTGTTAGTCATGCAAGTACTAGAGGATATGGAAGCATTATTTTCATGACAACAAGACATAGAGAGCATATCATCATTAGATTTAGTTAAGCAACTATTACAAGGTATGCAAGGACCATCAACTCTAGCATGTATGATATTTGGAGTGCTAGAAGAGTTTAAGTCCAAAGATAAACATTGCAATGTGATAGAGAAGAAGTATAATCAATAGTAAGTTCACCATTACCAATACAATTTCTATCACCACTCACCATATCATTACCTTGTGACAAATCACATGTTGGTGAAGTGGAAGAAGTTGTGAACTCATCACGGCCGGAGGTGGAGGGAGAACAATCATCCTCAAATTTTTTGGACACTTCATATATATCTTGAAGCTTGGTCCAAAGCTCATGTGCATTTCGAAAAGGCATGATTGAAGCAAGAACTACATCGGTCAAAGCACATATAAGACCATTAGTAACTTGAGTCTCGAGATGAGAATTTATCTCATCCTCTAAAGATAATTCTTGTGAATCCTTTGGAGGAGATAAAGTCACATCTACAATCCTCTTTATATAATTTGGACCCATGGCCCTAAAAAGATTAAGCATGCAAATTTTCCAAACATCATAATTTGTGCCATCGAATATAAAAATGGGATCATGCACTAATTCTCTAAACGACATCTTTTACTCTCTAGGCGGTAAAGCCCAAAAAGAGAGCCGAGTCTCTGATACCAATTGAAAGGACAATGATGTCACCTAGATGGGGGTGAATAGGCGATTAAAACTTTTCCGGTTTAGGCTTGCTAATTGCGGAATAAAACTAGGTGTTTAAATTAACAAGCCGACAACTTAAATAAAACTAGGCTCACCTATGTGCACCAACAACTTATGCTAAGCAAGACAAACAACAAGGTGATAGCTATAGAATACTTCAAGCACGAAGGCTATCACAATGTAAATTGCATAAGTAAAAGGCTCGGGTATAGAAATAACCGAGGCACGTGGAGACGAGGATGTATTCCCGAGTTCCTTCTTGTTAAGGGAGTACGTCTCGTTGGAGAGGTGTGAACCGACACAATGGTTCAACAACCACAAAGGTTTCACCTTCTTCTCCGATGAACCGCACCACAAAGGCTTGGTTCACCTTCCACTATCGAATCCTTCGAGGCGGAATCCGGAGCCTTTCAACAACAATCCGGGGCACAACCCACAATGGGATTGGGGGCTCCCGAGCGGCTTTCAACAACAATCCGGGGCACAACCCACAACGGGATTGGGGGCTCCCGAACGGCTACAAGTGACCACCAAGGGTCTCAACCACCACGTGGGCGTCTAGGGTCCAAAGACCCAAGAGTAACAAGTTCACAAGCTTTCAACTTCCACGAATCCTCATGGAGAGCACACCGATGCACCAAATGCAAAAGGCAAGAGCGCAAGTGCTCAAATCCTTCACTCTCAAATCTCACCAAAAGCAACTAATGCTTATTGGGGGAGAAGAGAGGAAGAACAAAGAAGAACTCAACAAATGGAACTCCAAGATCTAAATCCAAAGGGTTCCCCTCACTTAGAGGAGAGATGGATTGGTGGAAATGTAGATCTAGATCTCCTCTCACTTTTCCCTCAAAGATATGCCAGAATCATGGGAGGGATTGAGAGGGGACAAGCTTTTCCAAGGTCAAACAATGGAGGAGAGAGAGGAAAAATGAGCTGCTCAAGGTTGAAGAAGGGGAGGGGTATTTATAGCCCCTCCCACGGAAATAGCCGTTGCAGGCTCACTTAGGCCGGAACTTCCGGTCCCAGGGCCGGAACTTCCGGCCGGGAACTTCCGGACCCCAGAAAAGCGACTAAAAACGGTTTTATACTCGGCCGGAACTTGGCCGGAACTTCCGGATGGCCGGAATTTACGGACAAAATCCCGAACTTCCGCCCCTCAGAAAACTGCAGAAACACTCAACACGAAAACGAAGATATCTTGATCATCCGGACTCCGTTTTCGATGTTCTCGGGCTCGTTGGAATCGCAACGAAGAGCTTTACAAGATCATGCAGAGAAACATCATAGTCCAACAATGGAAGATAAAACCAAATGGAGAAAGGTAAAACCTCTCTAAAAAGGAATAATCGGTAAACCTCCAAAACCGAAAATGCAACAAGTTTTCCAAACAAAATTTGTTTTTGGTGAACTTGGGCTTGCCGTGAAGATCACAACAAGCACCAAAACCCAACAAGGAGAAAAGTCAAGTAAGAACCAAGAAATATGAAATGCCAAGTATGCAAAGGTTTGAGCTCTCCACAAAGATGCGATCAAGTCACTCACTTGAGAGCCCCTCTTGATAGTACACCGTCTAACCTATAACCCGGTCTCTCACTAACACCATGAGACCGGTAAAATAGAAAACCTATCAAGATCATACCTTTGCCTTGTGCATTCCACTTGAGCTCGATGATGACGATCTTGTCTCTCTCAAATTGGAACACCTTTCTTGATTGTGCTTGCTAGCACATGCTTGATGAAGACTTCTCCAAATGCTCCCCATACTCCATTATGGGAGGGCCTCACTAAGCTCCGTATTCATGTCTCCTTTGCAAAATTCAATCAAATGATATCTTCCGAGATGCATCCTATTGAACTTGCACTTCATCTTCTTCTCTTGATATGTATGATGGCTTGGAGGTAAACATGATTGTTCACTCAATCTTCTTTTCCAAACCATACTTGCAATAAGCTCAATCTACACATGACCATTCTTCATATAAACCCTTGAATAGAGCATTGGTCATCATGTCATCTTCAAGAGTCCAACACATGAATTCCAATCTTTTCACATGGACAAGATCTATAGGAATGTCTCAATGTAAACATTAGTCCATAAGGATTGTTATTAATTACCAAAACCACGCATGGGGGCAACATGCACTTTCAAGCCCGAGACAAATCAGGAAATCATAGACCAATTACCTGGTCCGCCAGGCGATAAATATATTTTTATAATTTTAGAAACTATAATTTAACTAATCAGTTGAAAAAAGCATCTAAGTTTTCTTCATAGTATGGTCAATATCACATAAGACAAAAACAACAATAAACCATCGCTATATTGGTACAGAGGAAATGCAAGCATAAAACATCATACTTAAAAGGAGACTGTAGAAGATCACACAATCAAAACTCTACGGACACATACCTTGATGCTTGTTTTTGTTAGCTCACTGAATCTAGTATAGACTATAGAGGTATGTATACTCACAGGGCGTTCGCAGTTTAAGGGAGACAGAACCTACAATTTGATAACTCATCAAATGTCCAAATGACTAACTCATTTTACTACACCCATGACGGAGCAATCAAGCACATACTTAATGCCGTTAGTGATCACCAGAAAAGGCTGTTTTTTAATACTCAATATGAGCAAACAATGTAAGACAACTTCTAATTCCGAATCCAAATTTGAAGTTTTGGATTTTCAATTTACATACTATGAGTTTGTTCTTCTATGTCTCATCTATTTTCCAAAAAAGTTAAATATGTGTATACCTCTAATATTTATAAACAATAAATCAGATCACATCTATCGCTTCACAAAAAAGTTACATCCCTACTACACTAATCTCATGAAGTATGATTTTCTCAAGGGAAAACTTAGAGGACGGTCAACCTTAGATCTTGTTAGATTATTGATTAGTTACATCTACAAATTTAGAGGCACTTTTGCAACAGCAAGGAAAAGAGACAAACAAATAAAGCCATAATACATGAGACTTAACCTGAAAGTTTTCAACACATTCCTGTAGTTGTTCCTGCCATGGTTGCGTGATTGTGTGGCCAAAAGCTTCAGTTCGTTGGCGATTCGTTGGGAGATATCTTGAGCCATAGTTGTAGCTGTGACCTGGTTGCACATTCTATTATTCCTCACTCTTCAGATAATATGCTATCTAGCACGTTATAAAGTATTATGAATTTTTAAATGTGCCCCAGAGTTTTACAGCAAGCATAAAGAAGTTCTAGTTTTTCAGAGCTATTTTTCCAGGTTCTATTGTTTTATACACTGTCATCTAGGGAAACTCCATGCAGAAATTCAAAATGCACATATTCCTCTCAACAAAAAACAATACAATCTCAAAATACGTTAAGATCATGGGTTTTTCCTAAGGATATAGCTCATCACAGGTAAAAGTTTGCATGCCGATACTGGCACGACCCATGACAGACCTCAGGCAGTTTTACTTCTACAAACTACCTGGATATGCCTCAACAATATGGAGATTTTACTCCAGCTTTGTGTCACTCCTATCTAAAAGGCCAAACTGTTACAATTCGTCAAGCACAACACAATCGGATCAATAATTGTATTCTCTTGGAAGTCCATTGCTTCCGAGTCTTTTTCCTAGTCAGATCCGTGTAATTATTACAACTAAAAATTTCATGAGAAGTAGCTCCATTCATTTATGAATACATTAGTCGGATCCTCTCGGTCCAGACACATAATCACTGGGCTATGCCGCAGTTTACACTTGCCTCCATTTGCAAGTTGCAGGTCAAATTTCTCCTCTCTGCTCAATCTAATTACTTATTCTTTAGCTTGAGAATACTCCCTGGAATTAAGGTGCAGATACTTCCACTACTTCAAGATCAGAAAGGATTACTAAAGTGAATCTTAGCTGCTGATATGTTAGTATACTGTGTTGTGGATAATTTTTTCCAGTGCAACTCAAAGAGATGAACATACAACGGGAAATTTGGGATTTCATACCACATGTTAAATCTTCTCATTCTGTTATAATCAACAAATTTAAGTACCTTTGTGAATAGCCTTTTATATTGCCCCCAAATTTGACAGTATGAGAGAGGCGATTCCAAGAGAAGAGGAGTCTATTTCAGAGCAAATGCAACAACAGATAGGAGAGATCTCTAAATCAAAATCTGCTTTTGACCGAGACAACATTAAAAGCGGCAAAAGGGTCTCTTGGATAAGTATTTATTTTTCTTTTGCGGGTTGGATCACTAACTCAGCAGCATTGAAGAGAGATAACATTAAGGAACAAACAAAGCATACTGAGAAGTATCGACGGCATAACACCGTCAGAATATCCGTAACCATCGACATTAGGTGATGAATACTTTCTTCTGGCTTGTATAGACACTACGCAAAAATATAGTCAAGAAAAATAGAGCATGAATATGAAATATATTAATGAATTCCCATCTATGGATATTAATCTGGATGTAAACACCTATCCTGGAGTTCAAGTAGAAACTATTCATCGATGGTATACTCACAATGAGGAAGGACGCCAGCCTCTAGCTTTTCGGATCAGAGCAGCAAAGGTGAGAAAAATAAACATCGCATGTTTCCTATCAAGTATATTGCCTAGGCGGCACATTCTATAACATTTTTAATTTAATATGCTTTAGTCAAGAAATTCGGTGGAAAACTATGATGATTGGCCTATAACCATTAACCCACACGGAGATCTATGTATGATTATTAAATGTGATATTACAAAGCTACATAGTAGGCAAATATGAAGCCAAAATGCACTAAAAGTATAGAGTAACCTTGGAAATATACATATCATCCTATATAACACTTTTCTAAATTAATCCAGATACCCTAATGCCTTAAGAAGTTTAGTTACACTCATTTATGAAAATTAGCAACACATGTTTACAATAAAGTAGATCGATTTTAGCCGAAATCTGATACATCAGTCAGTTTATGACCGAGGAAACAGAACACATTGTAATCAAGTACATTGGGACTTTATTTTAGATCAACTATTTGACAACTTTTATATCAGTTCTACCGTATGAGTGGAGAGTTGTGGCATTGCAGGCAGTCCACATACGGGATTACTGGAGATTAAAGACTTCCGGTAAATCATTATGTAGCAGATGCAAAAATCAATTTACCACCATAATTCCCAGAGTCTTCAGTATGATTTCTCATAATCATTTGTCTCTTTTTCCACTTTCGACATTACCACAAACAATACATATATAATCATTACTGAGACAGACCTAGCCATGATAAATAAGGAGACATTTTCTACATCAAATAAGGAGACTTTTCTGCATCACTGAAACCTATCACATATTTATGCTCTTCTTGTAAGAGGTAAGAACAAAAATGAAAACTAAGGAGAACGTGTAAATAGATCTTCAATTCAGAACATCCTTCAACATGTCAACTTATGCATGATATTTTTCGCAAACGAATTCAGTTGACATCTAGGAATAACCAATTGAATAGAGTTAGCAATATTTAACTAACTCATCTAATTATAATCAATAAGGAACTATCAGGCGCAATACCTTTTTCTAGAGCACCACATATGTGCACCAACAAAGAAATGTGCAGTGAGCAATACAGAAGGAGTTTAAGATAAATATATTAGCTAACATGACGGGTGTCTTGGCGCTCTGTCTGTGCTTAGAATTGGCTTCTCTAAAGAGCAGGTGACTTAGATCATCTCCAACCGGACCCCCTAAATTCAGCCCCCAAACTGCGCCCGGACGCGTCCGCGGACTGTGACCGGACAACCCCTAAAAACAAGCTTCTACAACCACAAGTCTCTACATTTAGATGCCAAATTACTACAAAACCATGCAACATGCACATATTGCTACACTACGATGTACACTTGCTGCCGCCTTGCTACTTCCGGTTATCCTACCCCCCTACTCGTCAACGGATAGGACGATGACCGTTGCCGCTGCGCCGGCGGAGCCGCCCCATTCCGTACTGGCGGGAGGAGCCGGAGAAGAACCCTGTTCTTCGGAGTCGGAGAAGAGCGAGAATCAAGAGGATGGTTCCCCTCGTAGGGTCGGCCTTCACGAATCGCCGCCTCCGCCTCGATCTGCTTGTCGAGGAACCCGGAACGGTTCCTCATTTGCCTCATGAAGAGGCGGTCCACCGCCTCCGCCTTCAGTGTGCCTCCGCCGGACGGTGCTCCGTCGCCTCCTGCTTGAGCTGCGCCAGCTCGCATATCCTTCCCGCTTCCGCCTCCACCTGAGCTCTCCACTTCTCCGTCGCGGCGTGCACCCGGGCGCGATGCGCTACGGCCGCCACCTCCGCCCGGGTGTGAAGCGCTTCGGCCGCCGCCTCCGCCCGGGCGCGCTGCGCTTCATCCGCCTGCCGGATGTACTCCGAGCTCGTAAGCTCGACGATGTCGGAGTCCTCACGGACCACGACATATCCCACACTCGCCGCCTCCGCCGCAGCCACCTCCGCCGCCGCCGCCTTCTCGCGTGCCATGGCTCGGAGGTGGGCCTACGCCTGCGCCGCCTTGTCCGCCGTCATCTTGGCGAAAATGGTGGGGAGGCGGCAAGACATGGTGGAGGAGAAGCGGAGTGGGCGGTGGATGTGGATGAAACAAACTAGGGTTCCGACGGCGGCTGTGGATGTGGATGAACATGACTAGGGTTCCGGCGCCGGTACATATAGTGGAGGTGGCCGGTCCGCCATGAATGCTGGCCGTTGGGCGTTTGAAAGGACAATGATGTCGCCTAGAGGGGGGGTAAATAGGCGGTTTAAAACTTTTCCGGTTTAGGCTTGATAATTGCGGAATAAAACTATGTGTTTAAATTAACAAGCCGACAACCTAAATAAACTAGGTTTGCCTATGTGCACCAACAACTTATGCTAAGCAAGACAAATAACAAGGTGATAGCAATGGAATACTTCAAGCACGAAGGCTATCACAAAGTAATGTGCATAAGTAAATAGCTCGGGTATAGAAATAACCGAGGCACGCGGAGACGAGGAGGGACTACGTCTCGTTGGAGAGGTGTGAGGCACCACAAAGGTCGATCTCAACGCCACAAAGCTCACCCTATTCTCCGATGAACCGCACCACAAAGGTTTGGTTCACCTTCCACTATCGGAATCCTTCGAGGCGGAATCCAGAGCCTTTCAACAACAATCCGGGGCACAACCCACAACGGGATCGGGGCTCCCGAACGGCTTTACAAGTGACCACAAAGGTCCAACCACCACACGGGCGTCTGGTGGCTCTAGGTTAATAGTGCCAGAAACAATGCTTGTACGTCACACGTCAGTTGGGAACCCCAAGAGGAAGGTATGATGAGTGCAGCAGTAAGTTTTCCCTCAGTATGAAACCAAGGTTTAATCGGACCAGTAGGAAAACGAGGTTTGCTTCGAAGGTGTTGGTGAGGAGTGTAGTGCGGCGCAACACCAGGGATTCCGGTGCCAACGTGGAACCTGCACAACACAATCAAACTACTTTGCCCCAACTTAACAGTGAGGTTGTCAATCTCACCGGCTTGCTGAAAACAAAGGGTTAAACGTATCGAATGGAAAATGATGTTTGTTTGCATAAAACAGTAGAGAACAATGATTGCAGTAGATTGTATTTCAGATGTAAAAGAATGGACCGGGGTCCACAGTTCACTAGTGGTGTCTCTCCAATAAGATAACTAACATGCTGGGTAAACAAATTACAGCTGGGCAATTGACAATTGATAAGTGCATATAACATGCATGTGTGAGCTGTGGTGTCTACTATGAGATTCATTTGGGCATTACGACAAAGTACATAGACCGCTATCCAGCATGCATCTATGCCTAAATAGTCCACTTTCCGGTTAACATCCGTACCCCTTCCAGTATTAAGTTGCAAGCAACAGACAATTGCATTAAGTAATGTGCGTAATGTAAACAATACATTCATCCTTGAATAAAGCATTGCTGTTTTACCCCTAGTGGCAACAACACATCTACAACCTTAGAACTTGCTGTCACTATCCCAGGTTAAATAGAGGTTGAACCCAACTATCATGCATAAATACCCCCTCTTGGAGTTACAAGTATTCACGTGGCCAAGGCTTCAACAAGTAACGGAGAGCATGCAAGATCACAAATGACATAGACATGATAATATAATATTCAGCTCCACATAGGTATCAATATAAGTCAGATCCCAGCAAACACAACATGTAGCATTACAATAAGATGATCTTGATCATGATAGGCAGCTCACAAGATCTAAACATGATGGCACAAGTGGAGAAGACAACCATCTAGCTACTGCTATGGACCCATAGTCCAAGGATGAACTACTCACGCATCACTCCGGAGGCGGGCATGGCGATGTAGAGCCCTCCGGTGATGATTCCCCTCTCCGGCAGGGTGCCGGGAAGAGCTTCAGAACCCCCCGAGTTAGGGTTGACGACGGCGGCGGCAGCGAATATGTTCTGGATGAAAGGCTCGGTGTTTTAGGGTTTTCGCGTCTCGGGGAATAAATAGGCGAAGGGGCGATGTCGGCGGACCCCCGAGGGGCCCAAACCACCAGGCGCGCGTGGGCCCAGCCGCGCCACCTGTGGTTTGGCCACCTCGTGGCTCTCTTCGTCTCTCCTTCGGACTCCGTGTACGTGCTGGAAAAATAGGGACCTGGCCTTTTGTTTCGTGCAATTCCGAGAATATTTCCAGAAGTAACTTTCTGAAACCAAAAACAGCAGAAAACAGGGAACTGGCACTGTGGCATCTTGTTAATAGGTTAGTCCCAGAAAATGCATAAAAGTGATACGAAGTGTATATAAAACATGTAGCAAATGGTATAATATAAGCATGGAACAGCAGAAATTATGGATACGTTGGAGACGTATCAAGCATCCCCAAGCTTAGTTCTACTCGTCCTCGAGTAGGTAAAACGATAACAACAAATAATTTCTGAGGAGACATGCTTTCACACAATCTTGATCAATATATTGCAAGGCTCATGTCATGAATGAAGTGACTCAAAGCAATGATCTATAGTTTGCTAACAAATAGATAAAGAGTAAACAATGAATCATATAAGCAAAAACTTTTCATGAATAGTACTTTCAAGACAAGCATCAAAAAGTTTTGCATAAGAGGTAACTCATAAAGCAATAGATTCAAAGTAAAAGGCATTGAAGCAACACAAAGGATGATTAAGTTTCAGCATTTGCTTTCAACTTGTAACATGTATATCTCATGGATAGTTGTCAACATAAAGCAATATAACAAGTGCAATAAGTAAATATGTAAGAATCAATGCACACAAAGTTGACACAAGTGTTTGCTTCTAAGATAGAAAGGAGTAGGTAAACTGACTCAACATAAAGTAAAAGATAGGCCCTTCGCAGAGGGAAGCAGGGATTAAATCATGTGCTAGAGCTTTTTAAGTTTTCGAAAGCATATAGAGAGCACAAAATAAGTATTTGAGAGGTGTTTGTTGTTGTCAACGAATGGTAGTGGGCACTCTAACCCCCTTGTCAACCAGACTTTCAAAGAGCGGCTCCCATGAAGGACGTTATCTCTACCAGCAAGGTAGATCATCCCTCTTCTCTTTTGTTTACACATGTATTTTAGTTTCTTTATAGATGACACTCCTCCCAACCTTTTGCTTACACAAGCCATGGCTAACCGAATCCTCGGGTGCCTTCCAACATTCACATACCATGGAGGAGTGTCTATTGCAAAATTAAGTTGCTTACTGATAAATCAGGGCAAAACATGTGAAGAGAATTATTAATGAAAGTTGTAATTAATTGGGGCTGGGCACCCCGTTGCCAGCTCTTTTTGCAAATTATTGGATAAGCGGATGTATATGCCACTAGTCCAGGTGAAAGTCTGTCAGAAGTAAATGACAAGATTGAAAGATAAAACACCACATACTTCCTCATGAGCTATAAAACATTGACACAAATAAGGAGTAATAAAGTTTTGAATAGTTTAAAGGTAGCACATGAAATATTTACTTGGAATGGCAGGAAATACCACATAGTAGGTAGGTATGGTGGACACAAATGGCATGGGTTTTGGCTCAAGTTTTGGATGCACGAGAAGCATTCCCTCTCAGTACAGAGTTTAGGCTAGCAAGGTTGTTTGAAGCAAACACAAGTATAAACCGGTACAGCAAGAATCACATAAAAACATATTGCAAGTATTATAAGACTCTACACTGTCTTCCTTGTTGCTCAAACATTTTACCAGAAAATATCTAGACCTTAGAGAGAACAAATATGCATCCCAAGTCTCAACAAGCTCTACGGTAGTTCTCCACTACTAGGCTTTAACTACATGATGCAAGAGCTTAAACATGATCTACTTGAGAGCTCAAAACAATTGCAAAGCATCAAATCAAAACAAGACAATGATCTACAAGAATGCATATGTCTTTTCCAATACCAACTACTACATGTAGCATTTTCTTTCTTCCAAACAAACACCAATAATTTATTTAAACATAAACTCTCCAAATGATAATATAATGCAGCAAGAGAGTATTTATAAACAAGTGCTAACAGCTCGAAGAGATGCATGAAAAACAGGAGCTAAAAGCACTGCAGTAGCTAGTTAAGAATACTCAACAAATATAAGTGAAGAACATGAGTATTCACATGAAAAAGCGGAGCGTGTCTCTCTCCCACACAAGGATTGCTAGGATCCGAATTTATTCAAACAAAAACAAAAATAAAAACACACAGACGCTCCAAGTAAAGCGCATAAGATGTGAAAGAATTAAAATATAGTTTCACTAGAGATGACCTGATAAGTTTGTTGATGAAGAAGGGGATGCCTTGGGCATCCCCAAGCTTAGACGCTTGAGTCTCTCTGAATATGGTTGGGATGAACCACGGGGGCATCCCCAAGCTTAGGCTTTTCACTCTTCTTGATCACATAATATCACCCTTCTCGCTTGATCCTTGAAAACTTCCTTCACACCAAACTCAAGACAGTTCTCATTAGAGGGTTAGTGCATAATCAAAAATTCTCATATTCTGTAATGATACAATCAATCCCAAAGCTTCTGGACATTAGCTACAGCCACCAATGCTTTGTGGAGCAAAGAAATCCACACAAACACAGTAAAAGAGCGAATGCAAAACAAAAGGCAGAATCTGTCAAAAACAGAACAGTCTGGAATGACGAATTTTTTCGAGGCACTTAAGTTGCTCAGATGGATCTGGCCTAAAATAATGAAAGTTGCGTACATATCTCAGGAATATGCGTGATTTTTCTCAGAATTTTTTGAATTTTCTACAGGGAGATAAGCTCAAATCCGTGACAGCTAAAAATCTGTCACTGCGCAGAAATCCAAATCTTGCATCAACTTTCAATATAGAACTTTACTTGGCACAACATTGCGATAAAATAAAGATACAAAGGAGTTGCTACAGAAGTAACAAAACCTTGACACATGGGTTATCTCCCACAAGTGCTTTTCTTTAATGCCTTTCAGCTAGGCTTTAGGATTTTAATGATGCTCGCATAAGAATAAGAGTTGAAAAACAAAGAGAGCATCAAGAGGCAAATATCAAAATCATCTGAGTCTAACCCACTTCCTATGCAGAGGAATATTGTAGTAAAACAAATCATTGAAGCATAAAGCAGCTAGCATAGGAAGATGCAACAAATCCAACTTTAAAACTTCCAACACAAAGAGAGGTATTTTAGTGACATGAAAACTTTTAAAACCATCTTTCCCTCTCTCATAATAATTTTCAATAGCATCATAAACAAACTCAACAACATAACTATCACATAAAGCATGCTTTTTATGATCTACAAACACATAACTTTTATCAAGCAAGATAGTGGGATCAAAAATTTCAAACCCACTTTTAGACATATTGAAACAAGTTGATTGATCACTCTCAATAGTAGAATTAATAATATTATCAAGCAACATAGGACCATCATCTAGAGCTTTATCATAAACATTTTCTAAGCAAACACTCTCATTACCATGCATTTCGAAATTAGGAATAAAAAGTGGATTATCATAAGACTTATCAAAATAGCATGGATTTTCATAAACAACATTGGGGGAAATATTTGGTACTTCTGTTATTTTTGCTTTCTCTTGAGTCAAGGAGCTTGTTACTTCAAATTTATCAAAAGGAGATATTTCAATAGAATCATGACATTCAACAATATAGCATTTTTCCTCCTTAGGTAGGCATGGAGGGCAATTAAATAGTGTAAGAGTTGAAGAGTTACTGTCATTAGAAGGTAGATCCTCCTTTTGTTCTTCACTCTCCTCCTCTTTTTCATCCAATGAGATCACAGTTTCAGCAATTTCCTCTTCCTCAGGTTCCTGCAAGGCACAAGTTTCATCTTTTTGAGGAAACATCCTCTCAAGATGTTCAGTAATGTAAGAATTATTATCCTTGTAGGTATCACAACAATATTTAAGTATGGCAATACATTCAGATTTATAAGGGGCATCAGTTTTATGTTCAAGATAAGAACTAATTTCAAGGGCACCCTTAAAAACAATAAACTCTTCAATTTGTTCAAGATTACCAAAATCATAGTTTCCTTTAGCATAGGCAGCCAAGGTTTCATTATCAGTATACTCACATTGGAAAGGGAGATGTTTGTGCCTTCTATAGCAAAGAGATTCATTAAAGCAGTAGGATTCATCATATGTAGAACACAAGTTCTTAGCAAAACCATTCAATCTTCTTATTTGTTCCCATAGATGTTTTCCTTTTGGAGAGAAGCGGTAATTCTTATAACGAGACCCAGTTTCATAGAGATAAGACATTGAAAACAACTAGTCATAATAGTAATTCGAAATAAAAAGGAACTAATTTTTTTGTGTTTTTGATAAAGAGAGCAAACAAGACTAAATAAAAATAAACTAAGCAAGACAAATAACAAAGTAAAGAGATTGGGTGTGAGAGACTCCCCTTGCAGAAGCAATTCTGTTTTCCCCGGCAACGGCGCCAGAAAACGTTGTTGGTGGCTCTAGGTTAATAGTGCCAGAAACAATGCTTGTACGTCACACGTCAGTTGGGAACCCCAAGAGGAAGGTATGATGAGTGCAGCAGTAAGTTTTCCCTCAGTATGAAACCAAGGTTTAATCGGACCAGTAGGAAAACGAGGTTTGCTTCGAAGGTGTTGGTGAGGAGTGTAGTGCGGCGCAACACCAGGGATTCCGGTGCCAACGTGGAACCTGCACAACACAATCAAATACTTTGCCCCAACTTAACAGTGAGGTTGTCAATCTCACCGGCTTGCTGAAAACAAAGGGTTAAACGTATCGAATGGAAAATGATGTTTGTTTGCATAAAACAGTAGAGAACAATGATTGCAGTAGATTGTATTTCAGATGTAAAAGAATGGACCGGGGTCCACAGTTCACTAGTGGTGTCTCTCCAATAAGATAACTAACATGCTGGGTAAACAAATTACAGCTGGGCAATTGACAATTGATAAGTGCATATAACATGCATGTGTGAGCTGTGGTGTCTACTATGAGATTCATTTGGGCATTACGACAAAGTACATAGACCGCTATCCAGCATGCATCTATGCCTAAATAGTCCACTTTCCGGTTAACATCCGTACCCCTTCCAGTATTAAGTTGCAAGCAACAGACAATTGCATTAAGTAATGTGCGTAATGTAAACAATACATTCATCCTTGAATAAAGCATTGCTGTTTTACCCCTAGTGGCAACAACACATCTACAACCTTAGAACTTGCTGTCACTATCCCAGGTTAAATAGAGGTTGAACCCAACTATCATGCATAAATACCCCCTCTTGGAGTTACAAGTATTCACGTGGCCAAGGCTTCAACAAGTAACGGAGAGCATGCAAGATCACAAATGACATAGACATGATAATATAATATTCAGCTCCACATAGGTATCAATATAAGTCAGATCCCAGCAAACACAACATGTAGCATTACAATAAGATGATCTTGATCATGATAGGCAGCTCACAAGATCTAAACATGATGGCACAAGTGGAGAAGACAACCATCTAGCTACTGCTATGGACCCATAGTCCAAGGATGAACTACTCACGCATCACTCCGGAGGCGGGCATGGCGATGTAGAGCCCTCCGGTGATGATTCCCCTCTCCGGCAGGGTGCCGGGAAGAGCTTCAGAACCCCCCGAGTTAGGGTTGACGACGGCGGCGGCAGCGAATATGTTCTGGATGAAAGGCTCGGTGTTTTAGGGTTTTCGCGTCTCGGGGAATAAATAGGCGAAGGGGCGATGTCGGCGGACCCCCGAGGGGCCCAAACCACCTCCAGGCGCGGCTGTGGGCCCAGCCGCGCCACCATGTGGTTTGGCCACCTCGTGGCTCTCTTCGTCTCTCCTTCGGACTCCGTGTACGTGCTGGAAAAATAGGGACCTGGCCTTTTGTTTCGTGCAATTCCGAGAATATTTCCAGAAGTAACTTTCTGAAACCAAAAACAGCAGAAAACAGGGAACTGGCACTGTGGCATCTTGTTAATAGGTTAGTCCCAGAAAATGCATAAAAGTGATACGAAGTGTATATAAAACATGTAGCAAATGGTATAATATAAGCATGGAACAGCAGAAATTATGGATACGTTGGAGACGTATCAGCGTCTAAGGTCCCGAAGACCCAAGAGTAACAAGCTCACAAACTTTCAACTTCCACGAATCCTCGTGGAGACCACAAACCGATGCACAAAGCAAATGGCAAGAGTACAAGTGTTCAAATCCTTCACTCTCAAATTCCAACAAAGCAACAAATGCTTATGAGGGAATAAGAGAGGAAGAACAAAGAGGAGATGCACCAAGAACTCCAAGATCAAGATCTACTAGGTTCCCCTCACTTAGAGGAGAAATCGATCGGTGAATATGTAGATCAAGATCACCTCTCACTTTCCCTCAAATATAAGCAAGAATCATGGGAGAGATTGAGAGGAAGAGCAAGCTTTCCAAAGAGCAACAATGGAGGAGAGAGGAGATAAAAACTTGCTCAAGAGGAGTGTCTAAACGTTGGGAAGAAAGGTCTTTTTATGTACTCTGTAAAAAGTAGCCGTTTGGACAAAAACAGAGCAAACATAAAAACGTGGCCGGCCTGCGAGCCTGCCTGGGCCGGCCAGGGAGCTGGCCAGCGAGCTGAGCCAGCGCGCGAGAGAGCGGGCGAGGCGAGCGTACCGACCTGGGCCGCGAGGCGAGCGAGCGTGCGGGCGAACGCGGCGGCGCGAGCGAGGCCAGGCGAGGCAGGGCGAGCGAGCTGGGCTGGGCGGCCTGGGCAGCCGGCCTGGCAGCCGAGGAAGCTGGCCTGGGCTGGCCTGGAGGCTGGCCTGCGCAGAAAAACAATTTAAAAACCATATCTTTTGCAATAAAAATCTAAACGAGACGAAACCAACTTTGTTGGAAAGCTAGCGACGAGTGCTTTCCAACAAAAAGAAGGTGTGGAACTCTCCTCGGGGTCAACCGATAATATTTTCCAACACGAAAACGCAACAAGTTTTCCATATGAAATCCGTTTTCGAAGAACTTCGGCTTGTCATGAAGATCACGACAAACACCAAAACCCAACAAGGAGAAAAGCCAATTAAGAACCAAGAAAGATGAAATGCCAAATATGCAAAGGTTTTGAGCTCTCCACACAGATGCAATCAAGTAACTCACTTGAGAGCCCCTCTTGATAGTACGCCGTCTATCCTAAAACCCGGTCTCCCACTAACACCAAGAGACCGGTAAAATAGAAAACCTATCAAGACCATACCTTTGCCTTGCGCATTCCACTTGAGCTCGATGATGACGATCTTGACTCTCTCAAGTTGGAACACCTTTCTTGATTTGTGCTTGCTAGCACATGCTTGATGAGGAGAGCCTCGCTAAGCTCCATCTTCATGTCTCCTTTGCAAACTTTAATCAAATGATATCTCCGAGATGCATCATATTGAATCTGCACTTCATCTTCTAGAGTCCAACACATGAACTCCAATATTTTCCCATGGACAAGATTTATAGGAATATCTCAATGTAAACATTAGTCCATAAGGATTGTCATTAATTACCAAAACCACGCATGGGGCAACATGCACTTTCAGCGTTGGCCGCTGGCCGCTCCGCCATGAATGCTGATAATCCCCAAGAGTAAGGAATCACTGTAGCACTATTCGATAAGTATTTGAGTGTCGAACCCACGAGGAGCTGAAGGTAAACTATCTATTCTCTAAAGCCCTATAACCCTCTTATATGGCCTTTTATGCAAAGCAATAAATATGAAAGGATCTAACTAATGGAAGCAAGTGACGTGGAATGGGTTTATCTAGTAGCAAGTTTATTAGAGCAAGTTTCTCTCAGCAGTTTTGTCAAGCAAGTTTCTCAAAGTAGCAAGTAGCAAAGATCTCAAGTAGCAAATATCTCAAGGGAGCAAATGTTCTAGCAATTGTTATTTCATTCGTGTGGTTGTCACAATTAGTGAAGCACATGTTTCAGTCTTAATTGTTTCTTCTAGGAAGGAGCCATAAATAGGTGTAGCCAAGTAAATGAACTAAACCCCTTATGATGGTTCTTATGGCCAAGTAAATGACTGCACAAGAGTTATTAAGACATAGAAGTCCCACCATAGCATTAAGTTCTAAGGTCCCCTATATATATCCCCAATAAAGTAACTTCATGATTCGGTCTCAGGTTTACATGTCCTCCCAAGTCACCCTCACTCCATTACCTTACCGGTGATCACCTTACATGCATTCCCCAACATATGCGTGCACTCATATATTGTACATCAAGACAATCATAAAAGATAACAAAACTTGTATGCAACCAAACAACGAACTATTTCACTATTGCCATGAACAAATCACTTCTCAAACATAGATGGAGAGACACAATAGATCAAGGGAAAAGTATATTGCATCATACATCATGTTTGCCAAGAGTTTACAGTGGGGAGATAGAGATGATCTTGCTGTAGATGTTGATGATGAACACGCCGGAGGGGGGTGGAGCCCTCCGAAGGTGATTCCGGCGGCGTTTCCCCCCTCCGATCTTCTCCGGCGGCAGCCTTCTGACTCACTGTTTCGTGGTTTTCTGTTTCTCCGCTGCCTCCTCGCAAAACTCCTCGGGGGACTATTTTTATAGGCGTTTTTAGGTCAAAACCTAGTCGGTGGAGGAAAGATCGACGGTAACGGAGCCACGAGGGCCAAAAGAGTGGGCCCCACGCGGCCAGGTACTGTGGCCGCGTGGGCCACCCCCTTTTGGTCCTCGGACCTCCGTTTGTTTGCTTCCTTCGCCCACAAGTCTTCTTCCTTCCAAATATTGACGCCCGTAAATTTGCAAGTAATTTAGACGACGTTTGGGTCCCTGAAACTTAAAAGGAAAGAAATAGGGTTTTCTGCCTGGGGGTTAATTCCATAAAAATAGGAAATCATTAAGATATTTCCAAAATCATGATAAAACATTGATATAACCCTTATATGATGCAAATATGATTGGAATATGAGTAAATAAAGTGCAAAGTTCATGTATGCATTTCACATGCATCAACATCCCCAAGCTTAACCATGCTCGTCCTCGAGTATGAAGGTGATAAAACTAACATGGACTTTGCAATTTAATACTAACAATGGATATCAAAGATGATTACAATTTCTACATAAAGTCAAATGATTCATTCTTCAAAGGAGTAGCAATATGCAAGATAGTTTATGAAGTGATATCAAGTTTCAAGACAAGGATGTTCATTGATAGCTCACAAAGTGTAACATAGAAGCAAATAATATGGACCACATGTATGCATAATGATAAGCACGGATATCCTACATTGGTCATAGAGTGATGAGGAAAATCTGAATATAAAAGGTGGACACTTTGGAAAGATGTATATGTGAGTAGAGGTAAAGCATACATAAGTTTCATCTAACCTACAAACTCTTCTACTTAAGTTAATGATTGCAATGTGGAATTCTTGGTGTCAAGCTCTCATTACCCCTATCATAGCATCTTCAATGATTAAAATTTAATGTGAAAGCAAATATGAGTAGTGTGCTTGATAAAGTAAAGGTTAGGTGTCTCATGCCCCTTGAATATAAGTATCTACACCATGATTACTCAACTTAGGAAACAAAGCAAGTTCAAGTTCTATCATTGTAAGTAATAATAGTATCATCAAGAGCGTCAACTAGGGTACCTCTTGTCCCAGGATATGGAACAAGCCCATATCAAAATGACAAGACAAACAAACAAGATGAACAACCTCAACACCCTTTTTATTTACCATTGGAATAGCTTTTTATTATAAGGTGCATCATAGACGGTTCACCATAGCATGTAAGTAAATTTCTACCATGAATGATGCATGGCTTAGATTAGCGGCCCAGGCGTCTCTCTAACCATTTATACCAACTCATTTAAACTACTTCATTTCCACCTCATTCCATCATGATAGGCATCCATAAACAAAAGTACATGATATCAACTAAATGAAATGAAGGAGCATGTTGAAAGCTTTGCATGTGACAGCACATATGGGCTAACTCCCAACCTTGGACATTTATCAAGCCACTAGCATCATATTATTAATCACAATGGGTCATGTTTTATATATACAATAAAAATAAAGTTGTGCATCAAGTTCGTGAGAGCTATATAACCAACTTTTCCCATGGCAATCAATAACATAATCATTTTAATTCAGAGGTATAGATAACACAAATATCATGATGAACATACTCGGAATAGCATATAGCTAGTAGGTAGATATGGTGGACTCATTGGAATAACTTTGGTTGAACGTGTTGGAAACAAGTTTTAACTTGTTGGAGTTTTTGGGCTAGCAAAAGGGAGAAAGTTGACCATTTAGATGCATGCATGAGTGTCCATAGAACTAACTAATCCATGTTAAACCAAGTAAAATAACAATCAGCACCAAAACATGAATAAGTGATAGCTCTTCAAAAAGGATTTGCAAACTATTACTCATAAACAAGCTCATGAATCATGCAACTATATGTATCATTAAAAATCAACTCAAATATCCCTTTTCCCAATCTTATAAAAGCATCCAACATATTTCAACCCATATTTCCAGTAGCTCTCCCATATATAAATGATGGTGTGGTGGTCTCTCAAAACAAACAAACCAAAACAAAACAAAAGACGCTCCAAGTTTATGCGATAAAGTGTTTCGATCGAAAAACAGAAGTTGGACGTGTGCAAACCGAGAGTGTGTAGGTCCAGTGGGGTTGTATTCGCATCCCCAAGCTTATGGTCTTCACCATCCTTGGATAGCTCTTGGTGCATCTCCTTCAATCCCTGTGAAAAAACTTCAAAACACCGTTTCTCCTATTTCTTTTCTGTGGGTGCATTAATAGTGATAAACAAATAGGTTTCTTGCTGCATATAATCCTTGAACAAAAATTCATATGAGATGTCCAGAAAGTGTATAATGTTGTATGCCTACTCATAAACTCAATTGGATAAAAAAGATTCAACTTAAAAGCTCAAAGCATGCATCAAACAAAATGGGACAGAATCTGTCTAGAAAAACTGCAGCAGCAAAACGTATTTTTCTACCCTACCAAACTTTCTCGAAAAATTCCGAAAAATTCATGCATACAGAGGATGAAAATTTTCAACTACAGTTAAAATATGAGCTCAATCGGAGTTTTAGAATAAGAATTAAAAATCATATCGTGCACAGATTCGTGCAGGAATAATATCTCCGAACTCAATAAGCAACTTTTCAAACCAAAAAGGGTCAAACTTGGCACTTTATTCAAAACTCCAGAAACTAAACTAGACTCAAAATCTCTTGTTACAGCAAGAGACACAAAGAAAAATCACACACAAATAACCGGGTTGCCTCCCGCAAAGCGCTTTCTTTATAGCCATATAGCTAGGCTTACTTACTTGGTATCAAGATGGTTGAAGTGAGGTGACTTGGCATCCCCAAGCTTGAATGTAGGGTGAGTTTAGGGGTAACATCCCCAATCTTGAGTGTTTGTCCCTCTTGATCTTGTTCATCACCCTCAACTCTTCCACTTGAAAATTCTCTTCACACAAAACTTATCATAAACTTGATTAGAGGGGTTAGTGTCTCCATAAATGAAATCCACATAGGTACAGCAAATTACTATTATCACTCTTTTTATCTGGTTTTAGCTTTGGGAAAAGTTTAAATGATAGGGACTTTGCAATGGTTCCATTGGCATGAACAACACATGTTCAAGGTCGACCCCAACTTCTCCATTACTCATCCTTCTCATTTACTTTCCCAAATTTCATATAGAGTGAAAATCTTAAACCAATTGTTAGAAATTAGTACGTAAAGTTATTTTTCAGGTTAGATCTCAAGATATAAAGGTGTGCCCAAACTGAATAGGAGATAAAAGCATAGAGAGCACACCTCAAAACATTAAACCATTAACTTTTAAGTCTAACTCTTTTCCTATGCATTGGCATTTTATATATGAATAAATAACAACCCATTTGAGGTAACCAATGCATATAATGATCAATAGCTTGCATTTTAAATAACATAGAAACATAAAGAGGATTCTTATCTCTTCCTCTCTCATAATAGTTGCAAGCATTGAAGTTAAACATTCCCACATGATTTTGAATAGAATCACCACATAAAGACTTATCATCTAATGAGCATATTGGATCATCAAACTCACAATCAATTTCATCCCAATAGTAGGGGGACTAAAAATGTCATATTCATCAAAACAAACTTCCCCAAGCTTAAGGTTTTCCTCAGTATTAGCAATAAAGTTGTTAAAAGAATTAGTATTACCACAGACATGATTGTTATGCAAATAAATTTTAATTTTCTCCTCAAACACTTCATGTCCTAACTCAAATAGATATTATACAATTCTAGGATTGTTTTGTTGTTTTTCATTTTATAATTTTTTTTTGTGTTTTAGATTTATATGTTAGTATGCAATGCAAACAAGAATAAAAGTTTAGCACAACACTCCCCGGCAACGGCGCCAGAAAAGTACTTGATAATCCCCAAGAGCAAGGAATCACTATAGCACTATTCGATAAGTATTTGAGTGTCGAACCCACGAGGAGCTGAAGGTAAACTATCTATCTCTAAAGCACTATAACCCTCTTATATGGCCTTTTATGCAAAGCAATAAATATGAAAGGATCTAACTAATGGAAGCAAGTGACGTGGAATGGGTTTATCTAGTAGCAAGTTTCTTAGAGCAAGTTTCTCTCAGCAGTTTTCTCAAGCAAGTTTCTCAAAGTAGCAAGTAGCAAAGATCTCAAGTAGCAAATATCTCAAGGGATCAAATGTTCTAGCAATTGTTATTTCATTCGTGTGGTTGTCACAATTAGTGAAGCACATGTTTCAGTCTTAATTGTTTCTTCTAGGAAGGAGCCATAAATAGGTGTAGCCAAGTAAATGAACTAAACCCCTTATGATGGTTCTTATGGCCAAGTAAATGACTGCACAAGAGTTATTAAGACATAGAAGTCCCACCATAGCCTTAAGTTCTAAGGTCCCCTATATATATCCCCAATAAAGTAACTTCATGATTCGGTCTCAGGTTTACATGTCCTCCCAAGTCACCCTCACTCCATTACCTTACCGGTGATCACCTTACATGCATTTCCCAACATATGCGTGCACTCATATACTGTACATCAAGACAATCATAAAAGATAACAAAACTTGTATGCAACCAAACAACGAACTATTTCACTATTGCCATGAACAAATCACTTCTCAAACATAGATGGAGAGACACAATAGATCAAGGGAAAAGTATATTGCATCATACATCATGTTTGCCAAGAGTTTACAGTGGGGAGATGGAGATGATCTTGCTGTAGATGTTGATGATGAACACGCCGGAGGGGGTGGAGCCCTCCGGAGGTGATTCCGGCGGCGTTTCCCCCCTCCGATCTTCTCCGGCGGCAGTCTTCTGACTCTCTGTTTCGTGGTTTTCTGTTTCTCCGCCGCCTCCTCGCGAAACTCCTCGGGGGACTATTTTATAGGCGTTTTTAGGTCAAAGCCTAGTCGGTGGAGGAAAGATCGACGGCAACAGAGCCACGAGGGCCAAAAGAGTGGGCCCCACGCGGCCAGGTACTGTGGCCACGTGGGCCACCCCCTTTTGGTCCTCGGACCTCCGTTTGTTTGCTTCCTTCGCCCACAAGTCTTCTTCCTTCCAAATACTGACGCCCGTAAATTTGCAGGTCATTTAGACGACGTTTGAGTCCCTGAAACTTAAAAGGAAAGAAATAGGTTTTTCTGCCTGTGCAGGGTTAATTCCATAAAAATAGGAAATCATTAAGATATTTCCAAAATCATGATAAAACATTGATATAACCCTTATATGATGCAAATATGATTGGAATATGAGTAAATAAAGTGCAAAGTTCATGTATGCATTTCACATGCATCAAATGTCGACGCCAGTCAAAGGCTAGATCCTTCGCCCGGTAGGCCGGTCAAACGAGGGTCTGTGCTGTCAGCGACCTGAGGGCGGACGCGTCCGGGCCGCCCCAAACCCTCCCCACATATGGGCTGAGTTTGGGGTGTGCCGGATCGCCCGGGCGTTTGGGGCCGGTTTGGGGGCCACGGCTGGGTCGCGATTTTTGGCCCAAAAGCCGTCCGGACAGTCCACCCGGACGTTTGGACTGGGTTTGGGGAACGCGGTTGGAGATGCTCTTAGGACCATAGTCATAGATGCTTGCCTGCCTGCATGCATGTAGTAGAGCAAACACACTTGAATAACATCAAGACTGATACATATATCTCCTCCCCCGCAAAAAAAAAAGATACATATATCTCCTGTGCATACCATAAACTTGAGAATAATTCTGATTACGCTCAATGCATGCATCCATTCACTCCTGTTGAAACTTTAGCACGTAACAATTCATCAAACACCTAGGTGCGTTGCCTGACACCACGAAATTAGGAGGAGATAGTGGTCAGCAATGATTTGAACTTGATAATTAGAATTCAGATTTCTTGAAAGCACATACCTGTTTTGAGTACGTACTCAACCAAGTAGTTGACGGTGAGGTCAATATTCTGCTGCTTCCGATTTCCGAAGCATGCACATGGTGGATGGTGGACATCTAACGTTCATCTTCATGTAGTCCTTCCTCTGATGGGCCATAGCTCAGATTTTCAACCTTCCGTGTATGGAAGGAAAGAGAAAGATCTGATGAATATATACTTCCATTTTCTCTGTCGAACCTGCATATATATAATACATTCATCCCGAATTTGATCCACAAACAGCTACAAAAACAAAATTCGTGCATCTATACCGAGGAGGAGCAATTACCCGACGACTGAGTTGATGTACGTCAGCCACATCAATGGTGTGGAGCCGGAGACGATCTTGGAGTGTCTGCCGTTCTCTGTCAAGAGGGGTCAGTACTACTACAAAATTGACAGACGAACCACTACTATTCCTTGTCTCCGGTAGCCAGATGTGCTTGTCGCGATCTTGCTTGCATCAACGAAATCAGGCTAGAGATGTGCTTGAAGGAGACGGGTCGGAAGTCTGCAACAAATAGAGAAAGAAAATAAGAGGAGTCCGCGGCTTTCGGTGAGGAGGGAGAGGAAGCGACGACGGAGCCGCCCGTGCCCGGAGATCTGAACGGGGAGGTCCGGTGCGGCGGGGGAGCGTCGGCGGCGGCGGCGAGCTCTGGCCGCGCGGGTAGAGAGAGGAAGGAGAGGGGGAGTTGTGTGGTGTTTTTCCAGAGAGGCCCCTGAGCTTTTTACTATTTGCAAACAGGTCAATCTCCTCGTAAAGTCGTGGATCGCGGAGCAAGCGCTGGATTTGTGAGGGGCATTTCTGCAAATGTGTCGCGGAGATGCTGCTGGGGCCGTTGGATCAATGACGGACGGCCTGAATCGATCGGGCACTGTTCATAACTGTTCATGCTATAGTACATGGAGCAAGGAGTGAGCGAGAAAAACTTCCTCCTTAATATATAGGGGTAATTGTTTAAAATTGACCGCTATGCCACCGGGACTTGCTGATCGAAAATGATGTATTTCTTCTGTTCCTTATCACAAGGTGTACATTTTTTTAAAATTATAACGAGATGTTCTTTGAACAAGTTTATTCAAACTATCATTAGCATTTGCAATGTGAAAATCAATTTTTACATTTTCTTTTCTTTGTATTTAAAATCTCTACTATATAATATGGCTTCAGGTGATGGTCGGTCCGTTTTTCATTTTCCGATTTTACCCTCTGAAGTTGAAACAAATTACACACCATGCCACCTATAAGTAAAAAAACGATTTGAGCCCCGTAAAAATAGAAAATAAATAGCGCCATAGGCTCCACCGGTAGGTCGACGAGATCTGGCAGGCGGCCGGCGGCGCACCTCCCTCGAGCGGGCAAGGTGCAGGACGGGCACGCGCCGGCCCGCGCTGCTGCTCTGTCCAGACGGGGAGCTGGGCAAGGTGCAGGACGAGCACGCGCCGACGCCGTCCTAAGAGCGGGCGAGCTCCGGCCCGGCCCGGCGCGGGCGACCTCCAGGCGGGACGGGCACGGACATGGCACATCCAGGCGGCGCGTTCGTCCCTACCTCCGGACCCCGCGATGGCCACGTCGAGCACGGCGGCATGAAGCGAGCTCCGGCGAGGCAGTGCTAGCGCGGGATGGGCTGCCTTCGCGTGGCGCTTCCCCGTCGGCCCCGCCGGCACCACCTCCCGCATCCCGTGCGTCACCTCCCAAATCCCCAACCTCCGCCTGCCCTTCCATGGCAACTGTCGCAGCTCCGTGCGTGTGCAACTGCCGGTCATCTCCGTCTGTAGGAACAACAGATCGTGGAGATCGTGATTGTTACCACCTCGACCAGTGCAAGAAACCCTCAAGCGCTCAGAAATCCCCCTTGCTCTCCTCTCACCTCTCGTCGCCTCTCTCCGATACAGCGACAGGACGCCGCCGCCTCTCCGGCTGCAGAACCTTTGCCGACGCCGCCGCGCTTGGGAACAATACTGGGGGAAGGCAGAGAAGGGGGCTTGCCAGAAGGCAGAGTTGCTTGCCACCGGGCCAAAATTTCAGGATCTCTTGCCCCGCATCCCCCTGGGGAAACTGCAAGGCGTGAAGGCACGAAATTGACCTGCATCCTATGGATGCCTATTGGTGAGAAACTAATCTTTGGTTATTTTGTTTTTGACTCAGTGCCCATGACGCTTGTTCGAATGCATCGTAGGCAGCAGTCCATTTTGTTCGGTAGTTGTACGATTTTGCAGTTGTGTAGTGTAGATGGTGCCATGGCTCTAAGGAGCTCTTTTTCTTTGCCTTTTATCACACATTATAGTTGGTAATATATGTTTTTAGTGAAGATTGAAATATCTCCCATATACTCTCCAGTTGTGTTTGATACATTCGCTCGACCCAATTTTAAAATTGCTAGAGCATTTTAGATATATCAGAGGGAGGCAATTTTTCATTAGATAGATGAATGATGCCTTGCAACGGTTGTTCTATCAGATATTATAGAGAACAAGCAAATGTCTTTTGTGTCCTGGAAGCTTTCTGTTCCATACCAGCGCCACTATTAATGTACAATGAAGATAGCAACTTAACATAGCTAACATGGAATCTATATAGTTCATTAGTCGTTCTGTCACAGTAGCATCTACTAGAGGTGATCTGCCCTCAGCTGCTCATCCAACGTGTTTTATCTGAAGGAAGCAAAACCAAACAATCTAGCATGGTTATTCTTTCTTTCTGTTGCTTGTGTGGTCAGTTCATCCAGAGTCCTTCAGTTTTTTGTATTCATCGCTCGGTTCTGTCTCTCCTTTATTAACGACTTACACGTGGTTCTCCAGGGTTGCTCATGGAGGAGTTCATTAGTTCAGGTCCTCTGTTTTAATGTTCGCTTGTGCCTTTCGGTCCATCAGGTATAATTGTTCATCACCTGCCTTCCTTTGTATTTGTTGTCGCTATGTCTTTACATCCTTGATTAGTTGCGTATGCCCTTCTTTTGGCAAGGATAAATATAGGAACAGTTGCCATTTTACATTACAGTCGAGCAAACTGTTGTGGAAAAATTTACGTACAACGGTTCATTACGATTTTTAGGAAGATTCAGAGCTTTTGATTGAGCAAAATGGCTTTAACATCTGTGTCGGTCCATAGATTACTTATCCTCTGTCTGACATCTTTGATCAAAGTCTGACCCAGTCCGTCGTCATCCACCCCGTGCAAACCGGCGTCTTCCTCCATGTTCACCTTTGCAGCTTGCTTACCCGGCTTCCAAAATCCAAACTAACTTCCCTCCCATCAGCTACACAACAATCAAGACCATAAGAAGATCAGCTTTGGGTGTAATCACGTGTCTTTCGACTTCTGATTAATATAACATATTACTATTCTAATTCTCACACCATATCCTTGTTTTATCCTTGGTTGTCACATCTGTTGTGTGTCTCCAATGAGGACTCCACACCCACTCTTCATTTCCTGCGGACTTTACAAAACTTATAAGATCAGCTCTATTGTGTTCAGGTGTTTATATAGCAACCTGATTTTACATATGATGCCGATTCAAAATAATACATAGGTTGTGGCTTGTTGTCAACAACCAATCTTCATAGATTGGCATATGCACACATAATATTTTTTGTTTCCATATATTCCATTTGAACTTTTGTTCGAGTACTGAATACTGTGCACATATGTACCATTTTCATGCAGATGTCACAGCCACCACAACATGCAGATGACTACAACGGCGTGCCAGCTCAAGCGTATTCAATACTTTCAGTAAATAGTATGCTCACGTCAGATCATCTAACAGATCATGGTGAAACTTGCAACGGTACTGTCCTATACAAGTGCCTTTTTGAACATTGTCTGCATCTGAATATAGTTACTCTAATTATCAACTAGAAAGATTCGTTAACTTTAACAAGCTAAATTAGAGAATAGTTTAGTGGATTTTTTCTCAAAGGTGAAAGGCCTGAAGCTGCTTGCTCCCATGCACTGCTCCAGGGTGCACGGAACAATGGTGAAGTCATTTTGACAATCCCGACTGATTGTCAAAACGAGACAATTGCAAAGATGAGGGAAGACAGAAATGAGTAAGACGGGAACGTGACAGAGCACAGCGAAATAGCTTAACAGCCGAAAAAAGGGAGGAGATGAATGCCCGGAGAAGAGCAGCCAGGCAGAAGAAAACGATAGATGAGAGGAATGCCCGACAGAGGCAGGCAAGGCGAAATGTATCGAAGAGAACATTGGCAGAACATACCACCTGAGGAAAGGCAGGCACTGTTAGCTCTATGCAATGCAAGACTCGCGGATAGACGGAACACCCCATGCGCTCAATCCATCGGAATGCCATGTCCAGATGCAACTACTTTGCCATCCATGGAATTGAATTGTTTGCTTAAGTAAAATACGGAGGTTTGGTTGGTGTGTAGTTTTGTGTGTCACGAAATAGACTGGCCAGTGTGTAGTTTCATGTGTTGCGAAATAGACTGGCCAGTGTGTTATTCCGTGCTTATACTACAACCATTTACTATTGTCTCATACAATTAGCAATTGAATGAAAACTTTGGACCTGTCCAAACTCTGCCATTTCCTGCCTATTTGACACGGATTGTCCAAAGGTTGAGCATGGGTTGAGTATAATATTTTCTGTCCTGGAATGCAAATGTAAGGACTGATCGTGGATATGAACAAAACAGCATGTTATGATATATTCAGCAGTATTGTGATTACAGAGCGAATCACCTCAACAGCCCTCTCCGTTGGGATGCTAGGCGCACACCAAACAGACAAAATATGGGGGCGGCCGGACACATTTTATCCCCACTGCTGGAGATTTTTTGAGAGGCAAAATGAACCTACTTAAAGATTCCCTTAAGAAGAGTACATGGAGAAGAGAAAGAATATGCTATAGCTTATTAACAACAACTTTAGGCAACTTTAGAGTCGAGCTAGGCGTCAAGGTCATTAAACACGAATTCACCGTGGAAATTCTTCGAGTAGAAAATTGAGCGCACACGACAAAATAAGGACGACACATAGTGGTATCACTGACCATGTGACAGGTAGAAGAGTATCGAAGATAAATATGCTCAGATGGGAGAAAAAAAAGGGCCACCTAAAATTAGGATTTTATACCCTGTATTACAGTTTCGTGGCAACGCATGGGCATTCAACTATATAGGGTAATGCATCAATTGTACATTTTTTTTTGCGGGAAGATGACAACTTCATTGATGCAACATTCTTACAGAAAAGCCCAGGAAACAAAGGAAATTACAAGGAAGTCCTCCTGAGCTCCAGCATCGCCGGCGACCAGGACGAGAGAGAAACGCGCCGCTGCCTCTGCTCGTCCACACGCCAAGGATCGACGAAGCATCCCCAAGGCCACCGGGAAGTTCCAAACTCACCGCCCCCGGAGGGGTAACGCCCTGGTTATCATTTTCAAATACATAGCAAGCAACATGAATCCAAAAGAAATGTACGATTCATATAATATGTGTAGTTCATTGTCATAAAGTTCGTTTTTATGAATTATTACTATTTTATTAATGTGGATTATTGTGTTCTATTGATGCTTTGTTGTATTTTGTTTGAGAGAGAGAGGAGTTGTTATTTATCAAGATATCAATTAAATGTAAGTAAATAGAATATATAGTGATATTTGGAGAGTCGAAGAGAATAAGAGTGATTTTTTAGAGCCTCCTTGGACTTGCTCTAAATATCCAAGAGCAGGGAGAGACCGGGCATGTACACACGACAACAAATGACGGTCACATTCGTTAAAGGGAGGGGAGAAGAGCAGCATGGCCGCGTCAATTATCAGAGTAATGACCAATTTATTAAATCCTCGCACCACAAGCCACCCGAGACTTCGCCCGTAGCAACGCACGGGCACGTTTGCTAGTAATTGATAGTTTTTCCTAGAAACTTAGGGCACCTCCAACAGCGTGGCGCATAAGGACCAGACCAGTCTGATTTTGTCCGAACGGACACAGAAGGGGCTCCAACGGGCTGGCGCATAAAGGTCATGTGTCCGCCTGGACATGCCATTTCGCCCCAAAGTTGGCCCATTTCTGGTCCAGCTTTGGTCCAGCCGCGGACACTGCGCGTGTCCCATCGTGTCCGCCTCGGGCCCGCCTGGCAGCGACTGTGGCCGCTTCGGCTACTTCGCTCAGTCCTATTTAATGGGACCTTATCCAGTCCCCACCGCACCCCACACTCACTCCCAGCCCTAGCCGCCGCCGGCCACCACAGCCCACAGCCCCCGTCGCCGGCCACCGCACCTCCCAGCCCTAGCCGTCGCCGGCCACCATGAAGGGCAAGTGGTTCTTCACGGGTCGCAACAACGCGGAGTCGAGCAGCTCGCGCGCGTCCTGACAGAACTCGCGATGCCCGCTGTCGTGCCGCGCGAGCGTGCGTCTCGAAGGACGTCGCGGAGATCTATTGGGAGGTGCACGCGTCCCTGGCGTGGGGTGATATGCATCTCCCCGACGGCTGGCACCTCAACAGCCGCCGGGTGCCCGTGCCGGCCAACCCACGCTCCGGCAGGGCGTTGATGCATGTAAAATGCATACATGAACTTTGCATTATATTACTTATATTCCTATCATATTTGCATCATATAAGGGTTATATCACTGTTATATAATGATTTTTAGGAATATTATATTTATTTCCTATTTTTATGGAATTAACCCTGCGCAGGCAGAAAACCCTATTTTTTTCTTTTAAGTTTCAGGGACCCAAACGTCGTCCAAATCACCTGCAAATTTACGGGCATCATTTTTTGGAAGGAACAAAACTTGGGGGCGAAGGAAGCGAACAAGCGGAGCCCCGAGGCCCAAAAGAGGGGGGCCCACGCGGCCTCTGTACCTGGCCGCGTGGGGCCCACCATCTTCGGCCTCGACGCTCCGTTGTCGTCGATCTTTTCTCCACTGACATCGTCTTTACCTAAAACCGACTATAAAAATAGCCCCCCGACGTTCTCTGGAAGAAGCGCCGCCGAAACACAGAAATACCGAAAGAGAAATCTGGAGCTGCAGATTGGAGGGGGAAAACTCCGGCGGGGCGCTGCCGGCATGGTTCCATCTTCTCCATCGACATCTCCACCGTCTCCATGATGAAGAGGGAGTAGTCCACCTCTGGACTATGGGTTTGTGGAAGTAACTTATGTATCTCTCCTCTCTTTGAGCTTCACTAATTAGTACCGTATGAGCTGCTGAACATGATTACGGTCATCGTTGTAATACCTATGTGGTGGATCTTTTTATGAGTTAATATATGTTTGAGATTGCAATGTTTGTTTCAGTTATGAATATAGATGCATATTATGTACCCCGTTCTTATCTACTTGTTATGATCAAGCATGTTTATGAGAGTGTGTGTGGGGTGATGTGTGCATTAGTTGGAGTAACGGGGGTGGTGAGTGCGGTAAGTTGACAACTGTAATATCGCGATCCACTTGGGTGTTTTACCTTACTTTGTTGCCTCACTAGGGATAAACAAAAATAACATGCTACAAGGGTTGTGGGTGATTTGCCACTTCTCCGTGACTAGATCTAGCATGTTCTTATTTTAACTTCATGTCATGATACTTAAAGCTATACTCTGAGTTATCTTAATTATTAAGGTGTTATGATTTAGTTCCCATCTTGGTGGAGTATAAGTGAGATTAATAGCCAAAAGATCTCTATGTTAGGACGTGATGCCCATATAATTAGTAACTTGTCATCAAACTTTGTGTTGCAATCTCATATGTCAACTCTAGTGTTCCATTGTCTGCCACTTTATTAAAGAGAGAGTGCATTTGTGAAACCATGAACCCCGGTCTATTTTTAATCATAAGAAACACCTTTCCAACAACTTTTATCACTTTTCCATTTTCTGCCATTACTAAATTCGAAAATACAAAAACACTTTTACATCTTGCATTCATCATAAAAAACCCAAAAATATCATTTATCATTGTTATCATCATCCTTGCACATTTATTCACCACCATTGCATATTTATTTCTTGTTTGCATTGCATAACTATCTTGATATCATTCTTACACCTTGTGCTTGACAACCACATGTGAGGTTGAGTACCAAAATATTTAACTTTGTTTTGTAGGTAACCAAAAAGAAGGATAGGAAGATAAATCTTTCACTACTGATTCCCCGAGAGTTCGATATTATACCCTCGAGTCACCCTCGTGGGGGAAAACACGTCTTCCACTTACTACACACTCTGCACTTGGAGTCTCAACCTAACCCATTATTTTTGACACAGATAACTACGCACCAGACATCAAGACTGTTTTCTGGAGCCGTAGATCAACCTCTTCAAGGGCCATCAGGCGCACACGGTGGAGATCGCCCGCCGCCGGAGCTTTCTCCCGACGGATCTCCTCCACGACCCCGCCTACGCGCCCACGTCCCCGCTGTGGGACCGGTGGTTCGAGGTCGAGCACGACTATCGCCGCCGGCAGGCTTTCGCGGGAGAAAGCACCGGCCGACTACCAGCCCGTGCCGGAGGAAGACGAGCCGGAGGGCTCCGACCTCGACCTCGATTGGAGCGAGGACGAGGCACCGAAGGTCGCCGTGAAGTTGGAGGCCGCTGAGGCCCCCTACAACGAGGATGCCGCCGTCCAGGCTGCCCTTGACGCCTCCAACTTGGAGGAGCTTGGGCACTGGCCTAGCATCGGGGCAGCGCTGCGGGACTCGGCGGAGGAAGCGGCGGAGCTGGAGCGGCGGCAGCGGGAGGGGGAGGGCTGGGCCCTCTACGACGACGCGGAGGCCTGGCGTCGCCAAGAGGAGACGGAGGCCTACAACTGCCAGCAGAACGAGGAGGCGGCGACCTGGGGTCTCCGCCAGGCGCCGTGGTCACCATGGCAGCCCCAAGGGCCGTGGCAGCCCGCATCGGCGTGGCCGCAAGAGCCCGAGGCGCCGCCTACGACTCCGCCCGCATGGCCACCGGCGGACCTCTTCGCCGTCCCGCCGTACGTCATCCTCTCGGATGACGACGAGTAGAAGGCCACGACGAGTACCTGCCCGCGGCGGCGCCAACTCCGGCAGCTAGCCCCATCCTCAAACCCACTAGCTAGGGTTTATGTCTTTTTTTTGTGTTTTCTGTTGTGTCCTGGCCCAAGGGGTCCTGCTACTGAACCATCTATATGTATATTACTTTTTGTTTTTTTCCTTGCCTTATCCACTTATACACCTGGCCGTTGGGGGCACCTCCACCCCAACACCAAAATGTGTCCGCGGTCCGCCCCAAACAGACCAAATCAAACACATTTTGGTATCCGTTTGTGCCACCCCGTTGGAGGTGCCCTTATACTCCTAAACTTATCTCTATCAAAATCACAAGGAGTGATAAGGATTGGACGGAGTAGTTCTCTAATCATTTAGGAACGAAGCGGACAGAGGCCACACACAATGCGTATATACCACAGTAATACGCCTTGATGCTCCGATCACGTAGACAGGTAAACATGTAAACGCTCGGAGGAGGCAATCAGCTTCAAATAGCTAACGGACTAGCGTCTACTTTTCCGAAACGGCCCCTGAACTTCTCCTCCCTCCCCAAAGTCTCCACCCGGCTCTCCCCAAATCCTCTGCTCTCCCTCCATTTTCGCGGGCGTCCAAACATAGGCGAGCTCGAAGCACGCGTCGCACGCACGCACAATCGGAGGAAATCTCCGCCGCTCGCGATCTCCGCGGCGCCATCGATCGTCCCTCCGTCACGGCGAGATCGCGTTCCGGATTCGGTCGTTTTGCTCGTCGCCGGTGGGCCGGCGGTGGTGATGCGCTGGTGCTGATAATAGTGGCTGGGCTCCGGTTGGGTCGGAGGCGATGAACCTCGTGCGGGGCCTCCTCGCAAGTCGCCGAACCCCGCCGCGGCGCCCGCGCCCGACACCCCCTCCGTCCGCGGCGGCGGCGGCGGATTCCTCGACGACGCCCCCGCGCCCCGCGTCGTCTTCAGGTACGTTTATATTCCTGGTCGCATCCGCCTCCCCGTATTGTACACGCGAATTGCTTGTGCGAGGCGAGGGTTCTTCAATTTTGGGCGCCATGTTCCGCCCCCTCTAGAGCAATCTCGCGCACGCGACGTTTTCATGTACTGTGAGAAAATGCATGAAATAAGCGGATGCATTGAGAGCAATTCAGTGTTTTGGGTATGAGTGTGACTGTATGATTGTAGCACTGGGGCTAGCCTGGACTTGTACTCTAAGCTCATATCCTTAGCAGTGCTACTTGTGAGTTCACACCACACCAAATGCAACATTTGCCATTGTACGATATATATTACTAGAAGAATACCCCGCGCATTGCAACGGGAATCTTTTAGAAAACTAATATGTAAATTAAATTGGTATAAGACGTATGAAATATTTAGTCGTCAAGATTTACTTGATCACAATAGTGGAGACACTAAATTTCAATCATGTGAAATTGTTGAATATTTGAGAACTAAATATTAGTGATGTGTATTATATGGCTGAAAAATAATTGTTAGTGGTGATGACATGGACAATTGATTGGCCAAAATAGTGGGTGATGTGGATAGCTTGCATGTTGAGATAGAAAAATAATTAATGCACTTAGTGGGGTTTTGCTTTATAAGAAGTATAGATTGGTCAATGGTATCTAAAATGTTTTTCCGAATCGTAACTGTAGGGGTTTATTATATATGAAATATGTCATAATTACTGTCACGTGCACATCGGCACGATCGATTCTTCTAATTGATTTTCATCTCGTTCTAGTGATAGCACGGAGGAAGGAGTCTTGAATACACTTTGGCAGAAGTACGAGAATGCCCATGATAAGGTATTTTCCTTAAAGCTTAGCATCCCATGTAATGCCCATTAGAATCATACACTAGACAAAGATCTCCATACTTCAATGTAATGTAAAAGGGGGTAGGTATTTATAATTTACTGTGTGTTCCGGTTCTTCTCCATGTCATGACTAATTAGTTCCCTGTCTTAGTGTAATTCCTGAGAAATGCCAAATACACAGAGTATTATTGGACAAACTTATATATCAAACCCAAAGAAAAGTTGAATACTTACGTTTGGCTGTGTCTACTTGTTTGGCCACTGGGCTTGTGTTTAACAAGGAGTGTTTTACAAAGAAAAGAAAAGAGATCTCGTTTTTATAATTAAGATCTGAAAATAAAATAAAATAAAATGTATTTCTTGTTCAACTTTCAAGTCTAGTTCCACTTGAATTATTACTACTCGGCTACTCGCAATATCATGATAATTGTATTAACACGTGTGGTTACAGGATAGAACATACAACTTTGTTTTTTCTAGAAATATAACATTAAGAGTATGTTTGGATTGTGAGCAAAGTGTACCTTACCAACCTTTTGGTGATAGTTGCCAACATTTGGCATGCCAATGCTCCACCACCGACCCTTGTTCATTTTTTTAGCCAACGTTTACCAACTTATGGGCAAGAAAAACCTCAACCAAAACTTCTGCTAAACAAAGTTTTGTAGGAAAACTTGGCATAAACAAAAGACACCGTTAAATCCTTAAGTGTGGTAACAGGAATGATTGCTGAAGACGATTAGAGTTTTGTTAAGTATTCGACATAACTGTATTTACTGTGCTTTATGATAAGTTAATAAGTATCTTATTTCGTTACTCCATTATCACAGTAGTCAGTACTATATCTTGTATCTCTTTGCAATAATTCTTACAGGATGAAAAGGAGAAATCCCTCCAAATTTTTATCTTAAAGTTTCTACAAACATTCAGAGATTGGGGTCCACACCATACTGAGCAATTTGTTGATCAAGAATTGGGATCTGATGAAACAATTGTTGGATGCTCTTACGGGCATCCTTCTGAGGTTATTCTTATTCTGATTCAGGAAATTTCTCTTATAACTTCAACTATCACTGAAAGTAAGTAGCTCTACTATATGATGAGCATCTATTTTGGGAACTGCTCCAGTTTCTCTCTAATGCTATTTTTCACCCAGAATGCTGATATTTCTGAATTTTATTCTGCTTTGTGCACTATACATTACTTATGTTCATAAAAATATATTGAAATACTCTGTTCAACATGGGACTTAAGAAGTTTGAAATTAGGTGCCGAGACAAGATTGTAAATTTGATGCTTTGCAACTACACAGAGCCTTGTTATTTGCTTTGGCAGTAGCACTCTTGTATTTTTATTATTTTTCCACTGTCAGATCACACGTAGTTGACTCACATAAGTAAAAGCAAAGTACCAGAATGGTCTCAGCAGCAGTAAAACCAGTAGGCAGCACTAGTACTTCCTTTTTTCTTATCTTAGCCTTTCTAAAGCAGATACAAGAGGGGTAAAATGGTCCTTTTATGCCGTTAACGGTAACGAACAGAATACAACGAAAAATTAATAATAGGGCTCCACTTAAGAGACAATAATTAAAGTTTGCCTAGTTTTAGTTCTATCCTTCAAGCTAGTTAATTTAACAGTCAGCTAGCAACTGGAGCTTCCAGTTGTCCAACACCTTTTGCTTCTTACATCGAGTTAATGTGCTTAAGGACTAGTTTTCAATTGTCGTGCAGCTTGCTCTGCCGTGTAACCTATTTAGTTATAGAAATCTTTACAATTTCTATAGGATTTCATTGTTATGTTTGTAAAAAAAGATGGTCTTAAGTAGGTAGTATATCCAAATTCCAAAATAGAAAGTTTTTTCTCCAAATGCCACCGGCCCACCGCCATACAGAATCTCGATTTAACCAATGTCGCCCCATACAAAAGGACATAAAAGTCTATGCCTTGCATGAACACTACTCACTACACAACAGTTTTTCTGCAGACAGCACCGTATGTGACCTGGAGTGCTTGTCTGTTAATGTTAAACCGAGGATAGGTGATTTTGCATGATACTGTGTGATTTTGGCTCTTACTGTGATAAGTGATCACATTTGCTCCTGTATTGCGTTATTAGGTGGAGTCAGTCCAGAATCTTCTCTGAAGCATTTGGACCAACTACAACCCCTGGAATCAAGCGCTGAAAGATTACATGTCCTGGAGTGTCTTACTATTCTGACTCGCTCGGTGCATAACTGTAGAGTATTTAGCTATTATGGTGGTGTGCAGAAGGTTACATCTCTACTAAAAGGTAGCATTTTACTTCAGATGCTGGTACTCATTCTGAGAGTTATGTCTGAGTGCTGGATTCTTATTCTGGTCTTTTTACTTGTTCTAAGTTCAATTACTCGTATAAATTTCTTATTTTCTGTAGAAATGTTCCAACTGTAGCTTTCTTATCTTACTATCTAAACATTTAATTAACTCTTTCGTCTTTGTATATTCAGCTGCAGTTGATCAGCTCAAAAGTTTGAACAGTCTACATGCTGTAGATGACCGGTCTTCAGGTCAAGCAGTAGAAAATACAAGGATTATGCTAAAGATACTCATATGCATAATCACAATAATTTCAAACTTCATAAAGTTGGAGCCAACTGTTACAAGGGATCCCCATTTTGCGGATACCACTAAATATGTCCCATCAAACAGTTATTTGGCTACAAGTACTCCAGAAAACACCACTCCTGATGCACTTCAACATTGGCAGCAAACGGCTATTGTTCTTGTGTTGGAAGCTGGCTGTGTCAATCGGTTAGTAGGTAAAGTTTCCTTTAGCTGTGCCTGTTTATTGAAATTGATATCATGAGTGCCGCAATTTTTTTTTGCAAACCTATATTAATGCAGTAGTATGTATTGTGTGCATTACTGGATTGTCATGTAAAGCCTTATTACTTTCTGGACAATAGGTTATAGAAGTATCAAATAATGATCATTACATGCACATTGTCAGAAGGCTTATGTTAATTACTTCTCATCTATGAACTCTATGTAGTAAGCTTTAAACTAAAGAGAGGACTTAGGAAGGATTGCATGCATGTGAGAGAATCCTGATGTTTCAAGGCTTAAGGGATCTCGATGACAGAAAAAGAGTGTAGACACTGTCTGCAGATGGAAAACAATACTTCCACTTCAAGCTTTTGTGTGTTAAGAACAAATATTACTGAAGAACAAAATAGTACTAAAGACAGTCAATAAAATATTAATCTAAAAAAAAGTTTAGTTTTGATTAACAAACACAAAATATACCATTGAATGTATCTGAGGTGCTAAGAAATCAGAACTCTGCTCTAACTCCATGGTTCAGTAACCTCATCATCATAAGTATCATGGTGTGTATTAATCTGAATTTACATTGTCATCATATTGCCCATTGAATTTATTTTATTTTAATTATTTGATAAATATTGAAATGTAACTACAGAACTGTTACGGGTCATTCAGAGACTGAATTTGAAAGAGCAGTGGACCGATCTCTCACTTCATTTTACCACTTTGTCCGCCCTTCGATCGACTATATCTGGTACCCGTGCACAGAATCATTTCAAAAGCATTGGTGGGCTGGAAATTCTACTGGATGGGCTAGGACTTCCTTCAACTAAATTTTCAGTTTCAAAGCATTCGTCTATCTCAAGAGATGAAAGGTGCATCTTTAAGCGCCTAGACTAGTCCTGTATTTCAATTCATTTTTTTTTCTTACCTTATTATGCTCTTGTATAACTCCGCCTATGTCTTCTAGGCATAGCCGGTCCCAAGCCCGGATAAAGGAGGAGGGTTGTGATAGGCTTGGCGAGCCAACGTAAAAACTAGCCAGTCCCATGGATATGAAACCCACGAGAGTAGTACTAGGGTGGGTGACCTCCTGGAAAGTCCTCATGAAAGGTTTCATATCTAAGGGTTGTGATAGGCTTGGCGAGCCAACGTAAAAACTAGCCAGTCCCATGGATATGAAACCCATTTGGGCGAGAGTAGTACCAGGATGGGTGACCTCCTGAGAAGTCCTCGTGACAGGGTTTCATATCTAGCCTACCCCAACTTGTTTGGGACAAAAGGCTTTGTTAAGGTTAAGGTTAAGATTATTATGCTCTTGTATGAAACCCATAATGGTTAAATATTCTGGATATAATAAAACTAGTTATATAAACAAGATTTAGTTCCAAGTTCAAATTATATCACAGAATACAACCTCACTTTCACAAAAAGTTATTCTAAATTTGCTTTGAAGTTAAATATGCCATTTTGAAAACAATGTTAACACTGAGGAATATAGTTCCAAGTTCAAGTTATATCATAGAATGCAACCTCACTTTTGCAAAACAATATTCAAAATTTTCTTTGAAGTTAAATATGCCATTTTGAAAAAAATATTAACACTCAGGAATAACGTGAATGGGGAATTTATTTATCACATTTGAAATGCAAATTAAAATTTTCTTGAGAGTGTAAGTTTAAGTTTGACATTGTTCATTTTGTGGTGTCAATTTCTAAACATTACTTCCATTTACGAACAATGATTTTAATTATCTGAATATATAGTTGCACTTATTTAAACCATACAACAGACCTTAGTGTTTAGACTGGTATTTAGTCAGTCCTGTTTTGGTAGTTGCTTGTCCTACCGATGGGCATTTTGCAAGCTCTGTTACATGTGATAATATGAAATTTTTGCAATGAAATTTTTTTTATTTGGAAAATCTGCCATAAATATTAGAATGGCAAGCTGCTAGGTTAAGAATTCAGATCTATATTTTTATCCCCACTTTTATGTTCTTACATTACTGTACTTTTGTAGGGGTGAAATTCTTCTGGTTCAGCTACTTTATTTGGAAATTCTGTGTGAGGCAGTGTATCCTGTGCTCTAAACTACTTTTAATTTATAATTAGAATAAGTTTTGAAATTTGCAGAATATTAATATGATCTTTAAATATAAATATCATCAATATGTTGTTCCAACCTTTCATTTAAGTAAGAATATCATATCTTATATAATGGGGACAGAGTGATGTTTTTTGGCTGTTATGCTATACCAAAGAAAGTATCTTTTTCTTCACAAAATGATGTACTAGTACATCGGACTTACAATAAAATTGAAGAACTTAACAGTGTATTTGAACTTGTTATTATTCTGCTTAAAGTGTTTCCCCATATTTGGTCCTTGACTGCTATTTAGATTTGGCAATGCCAACAATTTGCAAATTTTGTGCGACAGTGGGTTGGTGCATAAGTTTGCAAGTAGCATCAGCTGGCCTGCATTTATGATTCAGGAGTTCCATCGGCAAAAGGATAACATGAGAACTTCTCTCGCATTAGAGTCTATCTCTGGCCCAATTCATTTTCTTGATATATCAGAATGGAATGACTATTCTGTAAAGTTGAGTACTGCACTTTGCTCTTTTATTCTCCCCTCAAACATTGTAAAGTGCAGCTCTGATGAAATTGCTGTCAGCCAAATTTCTATATCCATCCCATCAGTTTATCAGGAACAATCTGTGAGATGGATGATAAGGGTTCTCCTAACAGTCTTTCTATGCATCAAAGCTTGTGCCCGTGAATCCGAATTACCGAGCCATATAAAGTAAGTTTTAAGATGTATTGGCATAAATTATCTTTTCAGCTAAAATAGTTAACTAAATTGCTCTATAACTTTGTTCAATGCTACCTAGCTGCTTCATTGGCTCCATGAAAGATTTTCTGAAACTAATGCATTTTAGCAAGCAGAGTTTATTAGAATCCTAACTGCAATAATGAGTAGTTGAGTATTTCAGTCAACGCGACTTCAATATATTACTTT
This sequence comes from Poa pratensis, assembly GCA_947311845.1. NCBI lineage: Eukaryota > Viridiplantae > Streptophyta > Magnoliopsida > Poales > Poaceae > Poa > Poa pratensis. The sequence goes on from CAMZMU010000085.1 coordinate 109,018,964, forward strand.
ACATTGATCAAGGTACTAGCAATATTTTGAAGCACACCTTACAAAAAAATCTTTTCAGAGTACATTGCAACAGTTACCTGCGCAGTGGATTAGTGGATTAGTTTGACGCAACAGCAACTGTTGTATATAGCATGATTTTTTCCTAGTTCAAGCATTGAAGATCTGTATATTGAATTTTTTTAGCATAACTTTTTCCTCAACTCATTTGATGATTGCTTCCTGCACGCCACTCATGCTCCAGGATATTAGCCAAAACCATTCAACTTTATACGATCCGTACATTCAGAAGGGTTCTTGTTTTAGCGCCAGCTCTACTTACAGCTTTTCGAGAGGAAGGTGTATGGGACTTGATATTCTCTGAGGATTGTTTCTATTTTGGGTCATCTGTTGAAGACATCCAATTTCATATTGTTACAGAGAACCAAAATGATAATGTTAGAAACAATAGGATAGCAACTGAGTCCGAAAGCTCATACCGAACAGATGTTAACATTCTTCAAGTGGAAGCTATTTCCTTCTTGGAGTTTGCTGCGACACTTAACGAAAACACATATAACCTGGTAACAATTTTCTCTTCTGCAAACTATATAAGTATATAATTTTTTTAAGTTTTCTTACAAGCCTTCTGTTTTACATTCCTTTTGTTCTTTGTAGCCAGAATGCTCAGCATTACTAGATGCACTTGAGCATTGCATTTCAGATGCAGTGGTGGTCAGCATTCTCCTTAAATGCTGTCGTGTTATTCTTCAACTTGCCACAGAACAAACTCTAGCCTCATTTAAATCCTTGGATGCAATTACTAGAGTCCTTAAGGTCGCATGCCTTCAAGCACAAGGACTAGAGAACTCCAGGATTTCTCCTCGTCCTGAGATTACCATCGATAGAGATGGTTTTCAGATAAAAAACATTGAGATGACTTTGCCTGAGGACAGAACTGGTCACACTCTTACATGTCTAAAATTAGGTTTAAGCCTCCTTAAGGATTATGTGACTATAGCCAGCGATGGAAGAATTCTAATTTTGCACAATGCTGACTGTATTGAGTGTTTATTCAACTTATTTCAAGAAGAAAACATCCGAAAGCAAGTACTGGAGCAAGTTCTTGCCTTATTTAGGGTAAAATGTGTTTTCTCAAATTTCCCTCTGGTAATCTTATTATAACGTTTGGAACTAAACTATTTTGTTTATTTTATGCGACCAGTTGCCTCCATCCTCAGCAAAAGATCACATTGCAAAGTTGCAGTTGTGCTCCAAATATTTAGAGAACTTCGCACAAGCAAATGAACATGAAAAGGTTAACTCGGAATTGTTAATTGATCTACTAGTCAGCATGAAAGAGATCATTATGATGGACCGTGTGGTAGGTGCATATAGCAGTTAAAAACAAGAGTAGTGTTTGTTTCCCACTATAAATGACTTTAATATTTGACAAATATACTTATATACTCCATTTTGATTAGTATTATCAAAATCTATTTCGCGATGGAGGGTGCTTTCTGCATATTATCTCTTTATTGAATGGAACTTTCAATGAGGCAACTGGTGAGCGCTTAGTCCTTAATGTTCTTGAGACATTAACCTTATTGCTTGAAGGAAATAAGGCTTCAAAGGTAATCATATTGGTGTATGTTTTATGCAGTAGCGTTGTCTGATGTGATAATTAGTCTTTGTTTGTCCTGTCTAGGCCGCTTTCAGAGTGCTAGTTGGTGTGGGTTATCAAACATTACAAGCTTGCTGTTGGATTATTACAAATGGTTGCCAAGCGAGAGGCTGTTGGATGCATTGCTTTGTATGCTAGTTGATGGGAAGTTCGAGATAAATGAGAAAACGACAATAAAGGCTAGTATGTTTGAACCAGTTTAACATGACCGTTATCATTGCTGCCCATTTAATTATTGTGTGCTTCATTCTTATATTATTCTCACAATTTTGTTTCCTTAACTTATTTCTCAGAATGAAGACGTTGTTGTATTATTTTTGAACGTTTTGCAAAAGGTCCCCTCTCTTACACACAGATATGTGATTACATACTTTTAGAAATTCAACTTATATGTTTTACTTTTTGTTAACACCAACAATTTCTGGTTGGCAGAGCAGCACATCACTTCAGCATTATGGGCTTGTTGTGTTGCAGCAGTTACTCAAGCAATCCATTTCAAATAGAACTTGTTGTTTCAGAGCAGGGTTGCTTAGTGTTCTTCTGGATTGGTTTGCAATAGAGGAAAAAGATGACACAGTAATCGAAATTGCAGAGTTGATTCACATAATTGGTGCACACAGTATATGTGGGAAGGATATACGGAAAATCTTTGCCCTCTTACGTAGCGAGAAGATTGGTGTTAAGCAGAAGCACACTCCTTTGCTTTTAACAAGTCTCAGCCATATGCTCAAGGAAAAGGGACCAGAAGCTTTTTTTGAGTTCAGTGGCAATGATACTGTGCGTCCTATCATACTTTTTATCAATCTACAATTTATTTACTATTGTTATCCATGGTTGAAATAGCAACAGGTTCCCAAGTTTTGAACTTCCATTTTTATGGTTCAAAACTGGGGTAACAAGTTGTGAGGGTGTTCTCAGTAACTCCCCTAACTTTTGGGTGAATTTTTGATATTTTAACCCTTTACATGCTTGTTAACCGCTGTAAGATTTTAGACATATTTTGCCATGCGTTAAAGTACCCTTTAATTTTTTCTTGTTTAACATGAACCTTCTTGGAGTTATTTATGATTTCACATTTTACATTTGACAAGGATGTGCTGCCAATAAGTTCGTTTTGATTGTTCCATCTTCACACGTGTTTTAAATATTTTATTTGTCACCGAAATTGTATGCATGCAATCTTTTATGTAGTGATGGTCTGACACTTGCTTTTTCCTTTACAGGGTATAGAAATAAAGTCTCCATTTCAATGGCCTTATAATAAAGGGCTATCTTTTTCATGCTGGCTAAGGGTAGAAATTTTTCCAGAAAATGGTATGATGGGCCTTTTCTCCTTTTGCACAGACGATGGAAGGGGGCACTCAGCCATAAAGTGCTCTAGTATATGAGGTAATGCTGTTTTTGCCTTCATTTTGAGTCAAATCAGTTACTTAATAAGTTGGAGTTATAGTTGTGAAACAGTTTATGATATTAGTTACTTCTATTAGCTAGCATAGGGACAGAATTATGTCTTCCTTTGCACTTTCAAATAATCAACAATCACCATTTTAACAACAATTGATCGTTAACACAATTTATTTAATTTTCAGCTTGCAACTACGTGGAAACAGACACAATAAACTGACATGATAACATCTCCAATATCATTTTTACTAGTTTCGTAAGCAATCGAAGAAATTCACTCCATTCCGCTAAACCATATTATTAAATACACGTTACTAATGTTGGGTAAATAGATCGCTGTTGATACGATTGCACCGACCCCTCTTTCTTACAACTCCATTCGAAGTTCAAGTTGTTTATGAAAATATGTCTAGCTACATTGTACAATGTGAAGTACAAATTAGTTTACAAATGAATCAGTCATATACTACCCTTTTCAGCAGAGCAGTCCGTACCCCCATGAATTATTAAACAGGATATCCTATCCCCCTAAACTTCAAATACTTAAGTATTTAGCCCCACAGCGTTGGCTTCAAAGCAGTTTTTCCACCATGGACACCACAGGCTTGACATGCCAGCCTGAAAAAAAAACCAGGATATCTAAATCTCTCCCTCGCTCAAGTCTACCCCCACTGGCATAGAATAAAGCAGTGAAGAACTCGCTGGTGGTAAAATACCGGCGGGCTGCTTATCATGTGGCACATCGTGCTCTAGACAAAGATTAGGGATGTGCACCTCGGTGTGGTGTCATATAACCTCCTTTGGGCGTTGGACGCCAGACAGCCAGTATTCTTCCAAGTTTTGCTACAGGGACCATTATGACGGACTAGTATGATTTTTTTTTAGACGGAAGGCTCGAGCGGAGCCCGGCTTTAAATTAATAAAGCCATTTGGCCTGGTCCATAGAGAGAAACAACAAAGCGAAATAAAAGGCTCCACGGGCCCAAATGAGTTCCAGGTAGCACGCAGGCCACATCACATACAAATAAGCTCAGAAGAGCGAACATCTCGTAGATAAGCTACGGACTAGGCTAGGAAGATAAAGTAGGTAAAGAAGATAAAGCTCGGATCAAGCGCGTCGATCGCGAACGGTGTCGTAGAGCTCACGGATCTTGGAGATCGCCAGCTCCACCGCTCCCCCGTCTTGTCGCCTAGCCACTGGCTTCTACACCTGCATATGCATTGACATTTTGTACAGGCAGCCAGCCGGTTGTGAAGGGAAAGTCCCTTCAATGGTAAATTTGTTCCTCGTGTTCCAGAGGGTCCAACATAGCACAGCCCCTCAAATCCATAAAGTGCGGCGGGACTGGCCCTTGTGACCCTGGATAAGTCTATAGAGATCCGCAAAACACGAGGGGTTCCAAGAACAGGATAGCAGTTCCGTATCTGCGCTCCACAGGAACGTTGCCAGAGTACACCCAAAGAAGATGTGGTTGGTGTCCTCATGCAGGCCGCAAAGTGCACATAGGCCATTGGAAGGCCCCTGTCTACGCACGATGTTATCATTAGAAGGGAGACTCTTCCGCACTAGTTGCCACGGAAAAATGCGGATCCTTAGGGGAATCGTAATTGCCTAGATCTCGCGGTAGTGTTTCTGGGGAATGCCTTGGCAAAGTTTGAGGTAAAGCGATTTGACCGGAAAATTTCGGGATGGTTCCAAGACCCAGGTCAGGGAATTCTGCCCCTCCGAAAGATGAGTATCCGCGATCGCCCTCGTTAGATCCCCCACTCCACTCTCTCTGTCGTGCCAAAGGTGCGATGGAATGGGATATCCCATCCGCGTGTGCAGTAAGCCGCGGCAACGGAGCTCTCCTGGTCCAAGGTGATAGCCAAAAGATTGGGAAACCGCTCTTTTAGGGGACCCGTCCCCTGCCACCAATCAATCCAGAACCTCGTGGATCTCCCGTCCCGGATGCTATGACGTGCCCCCAAGCACAATAGTTTCTTCACTTTCACAAGGGTATTCCAAATTTGAGAGCCCGGATTGTGCAAGTCTACCAGGAGATCCCTATCTCGTAGGGACCCCAATGAAGGGTCCACACGTTTTCCCACTTTCGGCACAAGGGACCAAAATCCCTAGCGCAGAGGGCCCGGTCACTCACGGGGAGGCCCAAATATGTAAAGGGGAAGGTTCCCTGCTTACAATTAAGCATATTGGCCACCCAAAGCTGCTCCGCAACCTCGACCCCAAGGACCATAACTTCACTCCTGTGAAAGTTAATCCTAAGGCCGGAAAGGTTCTCGAAGCACCCTGGTTGGATCATAATGATCGTGTCGTCAGCGTACTGAAGGTGCGACACCCCCAGGGATAAGGTGAGGGATAAGACCCTGAATGTGGCCCGCCGCTCTCGCAGAGTCCAGGATAGCGGCCAGAGCCTCCACGACAAAGTCGAAAAGGAGGGGCGAGAGCGGGTCCCCCTGGCGAACTCCCCGCCCATTACAGAAGAAGTTGCCCATGTCACCATTGATGGTGATCGCAGTTTGGCCCCCCGAGACCAAACTCAAGGAAGCCCCAGTTGACACGGTCATAGGCTTTCTCGAAGTCTAATTTGAGGAAAACTCCCCTAAGTTTTCTCGACTTCATCTCATGAACAATCTCTTGAAGAGATACAATACCCTCATGGATGTGCCGACCTTTAATGAAAGCTGATTGCGTATTACTAATCGTTCGGTGCGCAATGGGGGCAAGGCGAATAGCATACGCCTTAGCTACAAACTTAAAGATAACATTAATCAGAGCAATCAGTCTAAATTGTCGAATATCTTCCGCCCCCGGAACCTTAGGGATGAGCGTCAAAACCCCAAAGTTAAGTCGCGCAATGTCCACCCTCCATACGGCGAAATCATTGGCAATGGCTAGGATGTAAGGTCTTACTAGAGACCAGAAGCGTTTGAAGAAGCAAACCGGGAGTCCGTCTGGGCCAGGCACGGTATCGACCTTCATGCTAGCGAGGACCATGTCCATCTCTTTCTCGGTGAAAGATAGCATGAGCCCCTAGTTCTCGGCATCGGAAACCCGCGGACGGGTGTCCGCGAGATGTGGGGAGAGGGCAAGAAGAACTTGCTCCCCTTGGGCCCCCATGAGGGCCCGATAGAAGTTGTAGATATGCGCCAGAAGAGCACGAGGTTCCGAAATGATCCCCTGATCAGTCGAGAGTCTCGAGATCGCACACTTGCGTCTGCGCCCGTTGGCTACCGCATGGAAGAAGGCTGTGTTCGCGTCTCCCTTCAGGATCCAGTTGAGTCGGCTCCTCTGGCGCCAATACTCCTCCTCCACCTTAGCAAGATGGGTCAACTGGTCCTCTAGGTGATATCGAAGCGCCCATCCCTCATCGTCCAGCCCCGAAGAATCAGCGCGGTTGTCAAGCACCTTAATCTGCTCAAGGAGGCTCTCTTTGACATCCCGCTCTGCCTTCCCCAAGTTGGCCCCCAGCCTTTGAGAAATTGACGAAGGGAGTTGGACACGTTCTGCCATGCCGTGATGGGATCGAGAGCCACACCCCCTAGTGCTTCGGCTTCTCGCCATTTCTGGATAACCAGGTCCCCAAACTCTGGTCGCTCCCTCCTTTCAAAGAAGAAGCGGCTACTCCTCCTAAACTCTTCGCCAGAGCTAAGGATCAGTGCGAAATTATCCGAACCCACGATGGGTTCGGCCACTAGGGTGCACAGCGGCAAGAGGGTCTCCCAATCCGTGGACATCAACACTCGGTCAAGTACATACCTGACCGGATTAAGCTGGCGGTTAGTCCACGTATATCTGGCTCCGCCCCTGCGGATTTCCCTAAGGGCAAGGTTCGCGATGCAATCATTGAACCTATGCACCCTAGGCCATTTAATGTTGTCGTTATTTTTATCCTCTGATCCCCTAATCAGGTTAAAATCTCCTCCAACCACTAACGGGAACGTGCAAGCTGAGATAGCCGCTGTGAGCACACGGAGGTATCCAATTGGAACACGTCCGCTCGGATGAAGAAGGAGCCACTGCTCCAGCTTTTAACCTCAAAGGAATCCTCGTTCACTCCCAGAAGCATACCCCCGGAATGTCCATTCGCAGGTGTGGAATGCCAAGCGAATTTCCCACGGGGGTCAATGCTAAGGAGTTCTGCGGTGGAAAAAGATGGCTTAATGGTCTCCTGAAGACCAATAAAATCCAAATGTTCTCGGGATATGAGGTCATGGATTTGGTTCCGCCGTCCCGGACGGCCGAACCCTCGTATGTTGTAGAATCCAGCCCGCATCTAGGCGACCGAAATCTTCCTCCGTCCACGACGGGATCCCGCCGGGGTAGCGTGGGAGACAGATCTAGCGGGTTTACGGGCACCTAAGCCCGTCCGCCCATCCTCCCCCGTCACGTCGGTGACCCCAACCACCTCTGCTACAGACTGGTATGATCAAATACATGGAAGCTGAACTTGAAGTCTTGGGTGCCGACAGGCTACTGTGATGTGCCCAACTTCAACTTGGATGGCAGAGGACTTTTTGTTTTGTTTGAATTGTCATGTGCTAGCCCATGTGGCAAAAATAGATAAGATTACCTTCAACCGTGGAAATCTACATCTATTGGTTGGGCTAAATCGGGCATCTGGGATTTCAGATGATGACGTTACTTTACTCTTGTTTCCACCATGGTAGCTGTAAATATCTTTGGTATTCGTTGGTGATGCATCTTTTTATCCTATGCTTAAGTCTGTTATCTTATGATTAAGTATGGTCTTTCCCTGTTTTGGCAGTCCATCAATAAAAAACAACAGTGTGTTCTGGTACGACTCAAGCTCCCACCGAAGGAGTGGAAGTTCCTTTCTGTTACTCATACAGTAGGAAGGGCTTTCTCTGGAGGAAGCCAGCTGAGATGTTATGTTGATGGGGAGCTAGTATCAACTGAGAAGTGTAGGTGAGCAAATTATTCTGGAATCATAATTTAAAATATTGTTAAACCATTTATTTTACACTGGGGCCTAATATACCTACAGGTATTCATATTTATGTTGGGTACATATATGTAATATCATTATATTGCTCATCAAAACTGCTTAAATACTCCCTCCGATCCATATTACTCCTATCTGTCACTGAATCGGATGTACCCACACATGTTTAAGTGCTAGATACATCCGATTCAGCCACAATTATTATGGACCCAAGGGAGTAATATATTTTTTAGTGATTACTGGTCATTATTTATTCATCTTGTTACGTTGATATAGGATAGTGTTGTGGCTTTCTAGCATGTACTTACATTTGTTTTAGCATCAAGTCTGATGTATTGTTGTAACTTTATAGGCCCATAGTGCATTATGGCCCGAATTGCCCATGTAGCATAGGGTAATATCAACTCTTTGCACAACAACAAACCTTATATGGCTATTTCCCTAGTTTAGACAAGGCAGGGGTATGTTGAGTTTTCTTAGAGTGGGCTGTTTAGATTTTATGTTGCCCAAGTTTAGCTTGTAAAAATTTATAATACAGTGCTACATGTAGCCTGAGCTACAAATGCCTTTTCCGAACTTATTGTTGCTATTTTCAGGTATGCAAAAGTCAATGAGCTAATGACCCGCTGCACCATCGGTACGGAATTGAGGCCTGTTGGTGAAGAGCCTATTTCTATTGGTTTTGAAAGAACCTTTGCCTTTACTGGTCAAATGGGCCCAGTTTATGTGTTTTCTGATGCTCTCTCGTCAGAGCAAATAAAAGGCATATATAATCTGGGACCAAGTTATATGTACTCCTTCCATGGCGACGATTCACTGTACAAGGGAATTTTGGATGCACGAGATGGCATTTCATCAAAGATAATTTTTGGTCTTAATTCACAGGTTCCATTCTCTTCCTGCTAAGCATGATGTTGTACTTGTTTCATCAAGTCTGGTACTCAATTCCTGTAGTGTTTACCTATGTGGAATATATAGTATAATTGGAATTGGGTTGGCCCAGCAGAGTTTAAGCAAGTTTGGACTCAAGGGAAATAAACATAGCAACTCTAGGCAAACTACTGTGTGGAAAAAAGCCCATGGTTTGCTATATGTGTCTGAATTCTCTCCATGTGGGTCAACCTTGAGCAGATTTTGAGCTCGTGCTGTTACAAAGAGCTCAGATCAACTAATAGTATATTTTTTCTTTTCTCCATATCCCCAGGCTAGTGACAGCAAGACTTTGTTCAGTGTCATCCACACTTGATAGTGCTGACAACACTACAGTCGAAGCAACAATCGTCGGCGGAACAAAGTTATGCTCACGACGTTTGCCACAGGATATTATTTATTGTGTTGGTGGAGTCTCCGTATTTTTCCCTCTCTTCGCTCAATTTTGTGATTCTGTAACTGATGGTGGGCAATATTGTTATACGTCTGTCATCAATGATAAATTGGCAGCTGAGGTCATTGAGCTTGTTGCATCTGTTCTGGATGGGAATGTATCAAATCAACAACAGATGTATCTTCTTTCAGGGTTATCTATTCTGGGTTTCTTGCTTCAAGCTGCTCCACCTGAGCTGCTAAATATGAAAACCCTTCCTGCACTGAAGTATATGTTTGATGTTGTAAGGAACTGCGGTAATCTCTCTCTCTCTCGCCTGCACTTTTCATTGTGTGTGTAATGAAGCCGCACATTGTTAAAATATTTTTTCCTGCATATTTTTCAGGCATGTCGAAAGTTCTGCTGAAAGATGCTATTTCACAAATTTATTTGAATCCAGAAATATGGTTATATTCGAACTATGAAGTGCAGAGAGATCTTTATATATTCTTGATACAATATTTTGAAACGGATGGAAGGTTTTTACCACTGCTATGTGGACTTCCTAGGATTATTGACATTTTGTGCCAATATTATTGGGAAAAGATAGATTCTAAGTATGTCGTTGGTTCCAAACCTTTGCTGCATCCAATTACTAAACAAGTTATTGGAGAGAGACCTAAGATAGAAGAAATTCGCAAGCTTCGCCTACTCCTTCTGAGTTTAGCGGAAATGAGCATAAAGTAAGTACGTCCAACTTAAAAAAAATCCTTAAAGATGATTTGAAGTTATTACATAGATATCTTGTAGTTGCACTTTTTATTTTCATTGCTTCGATGTATCAGGTTGTGGCAATCTCTAAGCATTTTCTCAGACTTAGCTCGTAATGCAACACACATTGTTTCACAGGCTCAAGGTTTCTTTAGCTGATATAGGTGCTCTTGTATCATTTTTTGAGAGGAGCCAAGACATAGCATGCATCGAGGACATACTGAATATGATCATTCCAGCTCTTTCACATGGTCCACTTTTGTCATCTTTCTTGGAACACGTAAATGTCCTTGGTGGCTGTTGCATTTTCTTAAATCTACTTGAGAGGTAATATATTTTCATTGATTGGTATCCGCAGCTAATTTCAATATGTACAGACGTACAGTAGTTTCCGCTAACTAATAGACTGCATATAAATCCAGTGCTTATCATATAAATTAGATCCAATATGTGCTTGCTTGTGTAAAGTTATCAGATGCTTGATAACTGCAAAACAACTCAGAAATTTTCCACAGGTAGTAATTTATTTTACTCGATTATTGCTTATGATGATTCCTGTCAAGATATCTCATATGTTATGGAAAATTAACAAAGAAATGGACCGCATGAATCTTGGAAGCAGAGCGAATGGTGGGGATAGTGGGAGTAGATAGTATGAGGTATATAATATCCATGCCATTATAAGGCTTTCGTGTTCATGCTCTCCGTATCTCAACATCTTGAGGCATATAGTAGGGCGCCATGGCCTACCTGAAGTCCTGAACATGATGTCATCGATGTCCATGAATGCTTTGTTATTCATGTACTTTCTTCCATATGCTCTGCATGAGTGCTGCCACTAGTGTACTTTGACCTTGCTTCCTGCAGTGTTGAATGTTAAATCATGTTTCTGAATTGTTTGCCCATTTAGTCAGAAAAAGAAAGCAGTTTGCATTACCATGCGTTCAGTTCACCGATGTCTAATATATTCAGCGAAACTCACATTTTCCATGTACAAGTTTTTTGTAATATAGACACCCGGCCATCTCCATGTTTTTCTTTTCAACTGTGAACTCTTCAACCCTGAACGATGAAACTGACTAGTATATTACAACTCTGAACTATGAAAACATTTCAATTTACCCCTCAGTTGGTTTGACATGTGATTTTGGTTGAGGTTTGCGCAACATGTGTGTTTTGAATGATGTGGCATCTATGTAGACAATATTTATTTGACCGTGCTACGGTAGGGGAAACCCCTACGGTGTAAGTGGACAATTTTTCTCCCAAGAGATTGTCTCGTTTTTAAACATAGTTAACAGTGCGGCCAAGGCTCAGTCCCAGAGCTCCTTAAATGGAACATGGCTTGCCTTTCCCTGCCTATGGACTGATTCAATTTGGGGAAGATGAGTGGAGTGGCAGATAGGATGTTGGTCTCGTGTTAGACCCGCATAGACCATACCTACCGGGACACCACATCAGATCAAAATCATTCCAATTAGGTCGAACTGGTGAAGTAAACTGTTTTCATAGTTCAGGGTCGTAATATAGACTCGTTTTGTAGTTCATAGTTTAGGGTGGAAAATTAGATCAAGGACCTTTTTTATATAGCAATCTGTTTACCTTCCATCTTCTATGAATTGCATTACCAGGTTTTGTATGTTGTCATAATAAACATGATACATAGACGCATAATAACTACATATAACATACTTGTTTGATATTGATAGTAAGTGTTTTTTAGTATATCATACTTGTTTCGTTTTTCAGGGAATTTGAGCCAATTAGATTGTTGGGGCTTCAGCTCCTTGGAAAGCTTTTGGTTGGGATTCCATCTGAGAAGAAAGCAGCAAAATTATTTACCTTACCCACGGGACAATCTACACCCATATCCGAAAACTTACGAAAAGAAATAGCATCAGCACCTCGATTGTTTTTTTATGTAATATCTGCAGTGCTCTTGAAATTTCCACCCTCAGATAATTTGAGTGCAATTTTTTTTGATGTCCTTCTTGGTGGAACCAGTCCAAAACAGGTTATATTCCCAATTTGCGTCATACTATCGTTTTATTTTTATTTCACTATCTTTTTTACTATCAATTATAAACCATAAATTTGGTCTGCTCTTTTTTCTGTATAGGTCCCACAGGAGCATTCTCAATATGATCCATCAAGAGATAAGAATTTCAACCCTTCAAGCTTGGCTCAATTTTTCCTTCCTCATATTTTGGTTTGCATCTTCAAATATATGCAGTCTTGTCAAGATTCTTCAGCACGCACGAGAATCTTAACTAACCTTCTTGGTTTACTCTATTCAAACGCTACAAACATTGAGGCATTAATGGTACTGGTTATTTTCTTATCTCTATATAAGTTACTTGTGCTGTGCTAATCCTAGGAAGTTTTTGCAGGAGCATGGTTGGAACTCTTGGCTTGAGACATCGACAAATCTTGATGCAATTAAGGACTACAATTCAGTTTCTAAAGCTAAGCCAGACAATGTGGAGATCACTGAACTAACTCTTGTGAGGAACTTGTATTCCTTGGTCCTTTCATACTACCTGAGCTCTGTAAAAGGTGGCTGGCACCAGCTTGAGGATACAATTCATTTTTTACTTTTGAAAATTGATCAGGTTTGGTGTTATCTTCTTTCTTTAATATCATTTTATATGAATAGCTCCCTACCATATATCCTTTGTTCGGTTCTGATAACATCACTGAGATTAAAATCCGCAGGGACAACTATCAAGTTCTTTTTTGCTGCGGGACATACTCGATGATATTATCGAGAGCCTGCTTCAGACATCTTCAGCAGAAAATATTTTCCTTTCGCAGCCTAGCTGTGATAATGTCTTGCATCTTTTGAAGCTTATCCAGGAGTTGCTTGTCAATCAAATAGGAATTAAGCTTTTGGTAAACTTCGAAACATACTTGTATTAAAAGAAAATAAGTTATTCCATATAGGCATATACACATTTCATAGTGTTTTTATCCGTTTACAGTTTCCATCTCCTAGTACTACAGACGAACCTTTATCTGATGACCAATGGAAAGAAGATATTAAGTGTACAGTAAATGAAATTTTAAATGCTGAGAGCAATGATCAGTGTAGAAGGTACAAGTTCTTTCTGGTTTCCTACATAATAGTTTTTGTTACTGTTGTTACAAATGCAATTGTTGTGCAGCTAGTTGTGGAGTATTTGAACCTGTATAGGGTGTTATTTGCTTAGTGTTCTCACCCCTTGTACTTATTGAGTTTTTCTTGACGAATATATGTTACCTAGATTTGTAGTTAAAGCAATTAAATATTGACACTCAGTGCATACCGTAGAAGTTGAGAGTAGCTAACCTAGGAGCAGCCGTCACCACCGTATGTGTCTTGAGTCTTAGGGTTTCCACACAGCCAGCTTCAGTTATATACCTCTCTGGGTCACTTGAGTTAATGGGCCACATGGGCCAGAATAGGTAGACAGGCTGCAAAAGAGATCCCAGCCCATGTACAGTCCAACACTCCCCCTCAAGATGGGTGATATATGTCAATCATTCCCATCTTGTCACAAGCTCGATCACACTCTTTGGGAGCCAAACCTTTTGTGAGACAATCAGCAATTTGCTGCCCTGTGCTCACATGGTCAATCTTGATAATTCTAGCATCAAGCTTCTCTTTAATAAAGAATCTATCTGTTGTATCCTTTACTTCGAAGGCTGTACGGATAGTTCACCGGAGGCCGCGGCCGGCGGTGTCGGGTAGGCGCCGTGGCCGGCGCTGGTTGGCAGCAGAGGTTGGGAAATTAGAGAATTAGATTAGGTCGGGATAGCACACAGGAAGATAGGATTTTCTTATTACTTGCCCTTACGTTACAGCTACGGGGCTTATAAAGCCAAACAAGGAAAAGGTGTCCTGGGAGGACACGTACTCATAACAGACTTTGGACTCAACCTATTCTTTCCTATTAACTCTAAACTGACTTAGACCTGGACTTCTCTGTCACGTGGGCTTGCTACCACCTGGGCCACAACACTACTCCCCCCCTGTAGATACAGCTCGTCCTCGAGCTGTAATTCATGGCGGTTCTTCCTCCTCGACATCGTCGATAGCTTCAAGGTAGAAAAGGCGTTGACAACGGTGGCCTCTCGAGAATTTTTCATTGCAGTTGAAACATAGTCCCTTCTCCCTTCTATCTGCCATCTCAGCTGCTGTCAACCGGCGAAGCATCCGTTCTTCCCAACTGGAACTGTACCCGTCAAGGACATACGATGGGGCTGTCCAATGGCCGTGGGCGAATTCTCCTTAGAGTCTGCTACTATGATAGTTGCGCGCTGCTCATAAGCACGTGCCATACTCATGGCGACTTGAAGGTCCAGCGGCTTTTGCATCTCAACATCCACACGGAGCAAGTCGGTGAGGCCTGACGTAAACAATTGAACCTGCTGCTTTGTCGACAGGGGGTCATTGTGCGCAAGCAGGGACAGAAATTTCTCCACATATTCCGTCACTGTGCCAGATTGGCGCATCCGTGCAATCTCGCCTAGAGGATTGCTTCGGATCGGTGGCCCAAAGCGCAGGTTACAACACTCTTTGAACCTAGGCCATGATGGCATCCCCTCGTCCCTCTCCAAGTGCATGTACCACTCCTGAGCCACGCCAATCATGTGATAGGCTGCCAACCAAACTTTGGAAGCCTCATCCGTGCGTTGTCCCAGAAAAATTGCTCACAACGATTCAGCCAGGTGAGCGGGTCTTCCTTGCCATCAAACTTAGGAAAGTCCAATTTATGGTAGCGGGGAGCCCCTGTCCTCTCTGTGATGTTGGGGTGGGAGGGGCGGGCCAGATATTTGGAAAGCTCGATTGTGGCTGTTGTGGTATGAACGATGGAAACCTTGTCTGATGCGGCTGTGGTGCATAAGGCCTTGCTGAGGTTGATGTCCCTGGCACAAACAGTGGCGCCGTCGGCATCTGTTGAGACATCGAAGGAAGCTGCAGCGAGTATTGCGGCAGATTCGTTGATGACAGCCTAACCGAGGTGGTGAGGGTGTCTGCAAGCTCCGCGGCCGAGAGACCTGCTGTAACCCCAGGTGAGGCAAGCGGCTGGAGGCCTGCTGGTTTTGGCACGAGGCCGTCGCCAAGCGCCTTCTCCTCCAGGGCCTTGATGCGTATATCAAGGGCTGCAAAGCCCTCCTCCATCTTCTTAAGGATAGCCTCCTGCATTGCAGCGAGGGCTGTAGCCATGTCGCCATCGGTTGCTTTCTTCTTGTCGTCATCGGAAGCCATGGTAGTCGGCTCTGATACCAAGATGTTGTATCCTTTACTTCGAAGGCTGTACGGATAGTTCACCGGAGGCCGCGGCCAGCGGTGTCGGGTAGGCGCCGTGGCCGGCGCTGGTTGGCAGCAGAGGTTGGGAAATTAGAGAATTAGATTAGGTCGGGATAGCACACAGGAAGATAGGATTTTCTTATTACTTGCCCTTACGTTACAGCTACGGGGCTTATAAAGCCAAACAAGGAAAAGGTGTCCTGGGAGGACACGTACTCATAACAGACTTTGGACTCAACCTATTCTTTCCTATTAACTCTAAACTGACTTAGACCTGGACTTCTCTGTCACGTGGGCTTGCTACCACCTGGGCCACAACACTATCAATCTCAATGTGCTTTGTCTTGTCATGCTGGACTGGATTATTTGCAATGCAGATTGCAGACTTGTTGTCACACCATACATTCAGCTGTCCTTCTTTTAGGACCTTCAACTCACTTAGAAGATTTCTTACCCATAGCATCTCACTTAATCCTAGAGACAAGGCTCTGTACTCAGCTTCTGCAGTTGATCTTGATACTACTGCTTGTTTCTTACTCCTCCATGCGATCAAGTTTCCTCCAACAAAAACACAGTAACCAGATGTTGATCTTCTATCATCCAAACAACTCGCCCAATCAGCATCACTGTAACCATCAACTGTTAGATGCCCATTTGCTTGAAACCATAATCCCTTCCCTGGAGTTCCTTTTAAATATCTTAAAATTCGATGGACAACGTCCATATGCCCACTTCTCGGTTCATGCATATATCTGCTCACTACGCCAACTGCATATGCAATATCTGGTCTTGTGTGACACAAGTACAGCAGCCTTCCCACCAGCCTTTGATATATTTCCTTGTCCACTAATTCCCTCGATTGAGCTGTTACTTTTGGTTTTGATCAATGGGTGTTGGAGCTGCGCGACATTCCATCATTCCCATATCATTGAGAAGATCCAAGATATATTTCCGCTGCGATAGGACAATTCCCTTCTTTGACCTTGCCACCTCTATTCCAAGGAAGTATCTAAGTTGTCCAAGATCTTTGACTTCAAAGGCTTTGCTCAAACAACTCTTCACCCTTGTTATCTCCACTGCATCATCTCCTGTGATTATAATATCATCCACATAGACAGCTAGAATTGTGATCTTCTCTTGAATGTCTATAGAATACAGTGTGGTCACCATTACACTGCCATATCCCATCTCGCACACAGCTCTTCTAAATCGATCAAACCAAGCTCTAGGTGATTGTTTTAACCCATAAGCGCCTTCTTTAACCTGCACACTTTACCTTCAGCTGAAGCTAGGCCTGGAGGAATTTCCATGTAAACTTCTTCTTGTAGATCTCCATGAAGGAAAGCATTTTTTACATCTAGCTGGTGTAATGGCCATCCAAAGTTTGCTGCACATGAGATCAGGACCCTTACTGTGTTCATCTTCGCCACAGGAGCAAAGGTTTCATCATAGTCAATCCCATACGTTTGACTATATCCTCTAGCCACCAATCTTGCTTTTATCTTTCTATCTTCCCTTCAGGACTTTGCTTCACGGTATAGACCCATTTACAACTGACTGCATTCTTTCCTCTAGGAAGACTAGTGAGTTCCCAGGTCTTGTTCTTCCTTAGTGCATCCAATTCTTCTTTCATAGCAGCAAACCACTTCTGATCCTGCTTGGCTGCCTTCCAATCTCTTGGAATTGCAGCAGATTGGAGAGATGCAACAAATGCCTTGTATGAAGGAGATAGAGCTTCATATGATACGTAATTATCGATGTTGTGCACCAAGCCTGCTCTATCGGTTTGTGTCAACGTAGCACTCGTTTCCCTTTCCTTAAAGCAATAGGCAAATCCAGTGACGCCACTGTGGTGCAGAACTTTCATTTGTCAACTCAGGCTCGACACTCTCTTCTGGCAAATCACTCAACAACCTGAGACTCCCCCTGTAGTTGTTGCTCTTGCTCCCCTGTGGTTGTTGCTCTTGCTCCCCCTGTTGTTCTATCCTTGGCCTCGTGAGTACACACGTGTTGCATGTTCTTCATTTGGCTTTGGCCAACTTCTTGCTTGTGGCACGTCTGGAATAACAAGTGGTATGGACCCAACTAGGAGTGGTTGATGTTGTCCAGAGAGCTGCTGGCACCATCATCGCTGCTTCTGCTTGCACTTGCATTCTCCCCCTCTTGACCAGTAGTATTAGTGGCTGGTCAAGTCCTTCGAATATAGTACTCAAATCTGTTTTTCACCATAAAAGGGTCAGACTCCCAGAAAGTAACATCAAGACTTACAAATGTGCGCCGCTCGAAGGATTCCAACATTTGTATCCGCGTTGTCCAGCAGGATAGCCAATGAAGATGCACTTAACAGCCCGAGGGTCAAGCTTTGTCACCGAGGGCCTATGATCACGAACAAAGCAAGTGCAGCCGAACACCTTGGGTGGAACCACAAACTTGTTCTCACCTAGCAACAATTCACAAGGAGATTTCATATTTAGTATTCTTGATGGCATGCGGTTAATAAGAAACGTAGCTGTCATCACTGCCTCACTCCAGAGAAATTTTGGGACATTCATGGTGTACATCAAAGATCGAGCCACTTCTAGAATATGGCGATTCTTCCTCTCTGCCACTCCATTTTGAGGTGGAGTGTCTGGACATGATGTCTGATGTAGAATACCGTGATCAGATAGGAACCCCCAAATCTTTTGTTGATGTATTCTGTTCCATTATCAGATCTGAGCATCTGGACCTGCACCTTGAACTGGGTTTTAACATATGCACAAAAATTCTGGAAGCAAGATAGCACTTCATCCTTATGCTTCATGAGGTACACCCATGTCATTCGAGAATAACAATCAATGAATGTCACAAAATACTTCATCCCACTAATAGATGCAATGGGACATGTCCACACATCAGAATGCACAAGCATAAACGGGGATATATTTCTCAGCCCCTTACTCACATAGGTGGTTCTTGTGTGTTTAGCATACTCACATGCTTCACACTTAAGGTTGTTCTTATCAACTTCACTCATTACATCCGGAAAGGCTTTACTCATTTTATCAAAAGCTACATGGCCCATTCTACAATGATGAATCATAGCAAGTTTCTCCTTCCCACCAGAGCTGCAACAAGAGCTGAACCTCCAAGCTTGCCTGATTCATCACGGTCCATGTACCAAAGGCCTCTACGCCTGGTTCCTGTGCCAATCTTCCTTCCACTCAGCCTCTCCTGTATAAAGAATACATATCTGTCAACGATTACCCGACAGTCTATCTGATCAACCAGCGCACTCAGAGAGAGTAAATTCACAGGAAATGCAGGTACATGCAAGACTGATGATAGCTTAATATTTCGTGTACACTGAACAATTCCTGTTCCTTCGATTTTCTGGGCTGTACCATCAGCAGTTTGAATTGTTTCTTGATGCATGGAAGGAAATTGCTTATATGACTCGAACTCCCCAATGCAACCAGCAACATGTTTGGATGCCCCAGAGTCTAGTATCCATTCTGAATTTAATCTATGCGTAGCTAGAGAGGCACATTCAGTTTTACCTTCATTGGTGTAGACAAAGTGTGCAAACTGTCCAAAACTGGCATCTGTTGCCTGATCCCCTTCTTCATTCATTCTGGCCTGAACTAGCCTGCGATGATCCTTCATCCATGACTGACATGTTGGCTCTAGCACTCCCTTGATAATTAGAATACCCCGTATTCCTGCCTCTAGTCCCCTGTAATTTCCTCGGCTATACCCCCTTCCTTGGCCACGTCTTGGAGCAGTGCAGTTGTAACTTAGGTGCCCTCTTATTCCGCAATTGTGACAATCACGGTTTCTGGCCTATTAGATACATAGTAAGCTGGTTTAGAAACCACCTCTCCTTTCTCAACCTGTTTAGCCTAGTTTCTTCGTGGCCCATAGCTGCAATGGCCTCTTCCAAAGTAGGGGCTGAGGAAGATGCATTAGTGCAGCCCTCCTGCCCTCGAATGAAGGATGCAGTCCCTTCAAGAATTTCAGCACCCTCTGTCCTCAATCCACTTCTTCGCTGCTGCCACGCATTCAGAATGAGACAGCACCAAGGGGCAAGATGATCAAGATCTGCCCATGCATGTTTCAGCTCTCCCACATATGTCATCAAAGTTTTGTCATCTTGTTTCAATCATGTATTGTATCTTCAATCTGGGAAATCAGCATGACGTTTCCCTTGCCTGAGTACATCTTGGACAGGCATCCCATACCTCCATTGATGTGGCAAGAGCTTCCACAGATGCAGCAACACCGGTGTGAGAGAATTCAACAGCCAAGTGAGGACTAGCGAATCTGTAGCATTCCACTTCCTCCACTCCTGCCCAATCTTGTCTTCAGGCTCGTTGACCGCTCCTAGCACGTACCCTTCCATTGATTTCGTCCTCAGAATCAACATCCCTCTCCTGGACCAACTGAGGTAATTTCCTACCCCTTCCAGCTTGATCTCGTTTGGCATGAGTTCAAGCTTATACTGCACCTCCCCCGTGGGTTTGACTGCCTACCTTCCTCAGAAGAAGCCTCATCTTCCTTCTTTGCATCTAGCAGGTTAACTAGCTGCTCAAGCACCTTCGTCACGTCCCCCATCTTCACTCACAACAGCAGAGCTTCACCACGAGCACCACTGCCTTCAGCCTCCTTCGGATCTACCACAGCGGACGCACCTTCATCTCCGCCCTGGTTGTCGCCGGCGCCGCCACCACCATCGCCGGTGGCTCAGATAGACTGATACCATGTAGAAGTTGAGAGTAGCTAACCTAGGAGCAGCCGTCACCACCGTGTGTGTCTTGAGTCTTAGGGTTTCCACACAGCCAGCTTCAGTTATATACCTCTCTGGGTCACTTGAGTTAATGGGCCACATGGGCCAGAATAGGTAGACAGGCTGCAGAAGAGATCCCAGCCCATACACAGTCCAACACATACTCAGTGTTCAAAAAATTCAAAAAAATTTAAAAAATAAAGTGTATGAAAATGTGTTGTTCAGCTTGAGAATCATTGCAATTTTAACATATCATATTCGGGTTGAGTATGTGTTGGACTGTACATGGGCTGGGATCTCTTCTGCAGCCTGTCTACCTATTCTGTAACTGGACGTTAAATACTCACCCTTATCAAATATGTCGATTCTCAGTGTTCCTTGGAACTCTTGCCAACTTGCTGATGGGGATGAAGTAAGTGATGATTGGTGGAGCTTCTTTGACAAGGTATGGAATATTATATGTAATCTGAATGGGAAAGGACCCAGCAAATTACCTCTAAAGAGTCCCAAACTATCGTAGTCCCATCTCTGGGCAAAGGGCACGTGAATTGGTGGAGTCTCTGAATGTTCCTGCTGCAGAAGTGGCGGCTGTTGTTGTATCTGGTGGTATTGCAAAAATGAATATATTTGCTGACAGGGCTACAATATTGAGGGAAGAGATATTCCCGAGAATTTTCTTTCACCTTGTAATTCTATACCTCTGCAAAGCTGGATTAGAAAGTGTGTCCAAGTGTGTTCTCCAGTTCATGTCGTTGCTTCCCTTTCTCATTGCAGAAGATGAACAAAGCAAAAACAAGCTGCATTTCTTAATATGGTACGTTTTAAATTTCGAGCTTTGTTATAAGCTCGTGTGAAACACTCTTCTAATTTCTTTATTGTTACAGGTCCTTACTCATAGTGCGATCTCATTATGGGCAACTCGATGATGGTGCACGCTTCCATGTGTTATCACACTTGATTCTTGAAACTATCATATATGGCAAGTCCATGCTTGTTACTAATATCTTGGGAAGAGATGATTCTATTGAAGTTAACAGCAATAAAGAGGCTGGGTTCATTCTCAGTTTTATACAAAAGGACCGTGTTCTTGCAACGGTTGTTCCTTTGTCCTTCTGTTTACATTTGTTCAGAATCTTTTTTTGTTGTCATCGAAACTTTTTGCATTTCATCGAGTAGGATGTGCAAACAGTGCAACTTCGACTATCGATGACTGCGTGTTGTATGGCTGTTTGTCTTTTCCTTTTTATTTTGTTAGTGTGGCGGGTTTCGGAGGGGGATAATCCATTATTTATAGGTTTATTCGTTTGTTGTACGAACCATGTTAAAACCCATATTTGTTTGTAAGGGCTGACAAACAATCATCTTTGTTTTCTATCAGGCCGCTTATGAGGTTAAACATATGCATGATGTTCAGGCTGATCGCTTAAGGAAGCTGCAAGAACTGCACTCTAAACTTAACGAATATTCTACTAAAGAGACTCAGCTAGTTCATATCATCGATGATCAGATACATGTCTCCATCACTTCTGCGCTTTCTGCAGATGACAGTAGAAAAGCAGCTTATCAACTTGCTTTTGATGAGGATCAGCAAATTATAGCAGTAAGTGAAATGCTGTCAAATTCCAATGCCTTCCTGTTTTCGACGACATATAGTCACATAGTAATTATTTGCCTCTTGCATCAGGACAAGTGGATACACATTTTCCGTGCTCTGATTGATGAGAGGGGGCCGTGGTCTGCAAACCCTTTTCCAAATGACGTTGTGACTCACTGGAAACTTGACAAAACTGAAGACAGATGGCGGCGTAGGTTCAAGCTCAAGCGAAATTACATGTTTGATGAACGTCTTTGCCAACCTTCATGCTCGAGGAATGAAAATACAGAGTCATATGTTGACCAACCTTCTTTTAGCACCAAAGTTCCAGACAAAATGAAGCGATTCCTTCTTAAAGGAGTACGAGGAATCACTGATGACAGCGGCTATGGACCATTTGAGGACACCAATGATACAAGTGAATCTTCACATAATCCTTCAGAGAACCAAAACCAGAATAATGCCGCAGACTCCTCAGATCATCGCACCACTGTTCAGAATAAGAGAGACACATCATCAACAAATGGAGATAATGATTACACCAAGGTAAAAAGGATTGTATTCATTTTTCTGCATGTACGAGACACATGTTGAGCTGTTTTCTTTCTGTTTTCCAGGTGCTGTGTTCCGTTCATTGTGTTCTTGTAACTCCAAAGAGAAAACTAGCAGGACAATTAAATATCACACGAACTGTTCTACATTTTTCTTTTGATTTTCTGGTCGAAGGAACTGGTGGATCATCTGTTTTTGGCAAACTCAGAGAGAAGAAAGATTCCGACAGCAAGAACGATCTGGGAGGTGCGGAGAGACTTTATGGATGCCGAGACAGTTTGATTAGAATCAATGGAGGGCTGATGCAAAACCAGTCTAATAAAATCAAACATCACAGAAGGTGGAACGTAGCCAAGGTATCTTCACCCCTTTCTCCAACACCCTAGTTCACTTACTTACTTTTTTCATCTTCTTTCTTCCATCTTCTTCAGATAAAAGGAGTTCACTGGACACGCTACCTACTGCAGTATACTGCAATGGAGATATTCTTTGATGATTCAAATGCACCTATATTTTTGAACTTCTCCTCCCAAAAGGATGTGAAAAGTGCTGGGTCTCTCTTAGTTTCCCTCAGGAATGACGCCTTGTTCCCGAAAGGAAGTATTAAAGACAAAAATAGTGTCATTTCCTTTGTTGACAGGCGAGTTGCACTTGAAATGGCTGAGAATGCCAAGGAAAGATGGCGAAGGAGGGAAATCAGTAATTTTGAGTATCTAATGATTCTTAATACCCTTGCTGGACGATCTTACAATGATTTAACCCAGTATCCTATATTTCCATGGGTTCTGGCTGATTATGCCTCAGAAAATCTTGATTTCAACAAGTCATCTACTTTTAGGGATCTTTCAAAGCCGGTTGGTGCTTTGGATGAGAAACGATTTAAGGTCTGGTAACTAGTGAGTCCTTATTTTCAAGTACTCCCTCCGATCCATATTAGTGGGCATAGTTTTGTCTAAATTCATATGTATCTAGTTAAGTATTTAGACTAGATACATGTGTATCTAGACAAAGTTGTGCCCACTAATATGGATCGGAGGTAGTACTATGTTAGGATCCCTTATGAGAACTTCATGCAATCTATATGCTATTGTCAGGTTTTTGAAGATAGATATCTTAATTTCTGCGATCCTGATATACCAAGGTTAGATCTTGAATTAAAACTGATGTTCTTTTGATTTTCCTTTGGCTTGAGTTCACATTAATCGCACTAAATGACCATGATTTGTTTTGCTGCAGTTTTTATTACGGATCCCACTACTCTAGCATGGGAATCGTCCTTCATTACCTTCTCAGGCTTGAACCTTTTACAACGCTGCATCGTAGCTTTCAGGTTGTTAATTTGCCTCTCATGAAATATTTCACCATTTTTTTTTCAAAACTGAGCATTGTGTTCTCTTATGTCATTCATCACATAATACTTAATATAGTACTTGTGTGCCACATTTTCACCATAATTGACAGTAGCTTGAATTTGTGATAGTTATTTCAGTATTTATGCATGTCTGATGCTTCCTTGTACAGGGTGGCAAATTTGACCATGCAGATCGTCTCTTCCAGAGCATTGACAGCGCTTACAGAAACAGCTTGTCAAATACAAGTGATGTCAAAGAGCTTATTCCTGAATTCTTTTATATGCCCGAGTTTCTCGAAAATTCAAATTCATATCATCTTGGTGTAAAGCAGGATGGTGAACTATTAGGTGATGTTGTTCTCCCTCCATGGGCAAAGGTATGTATACTTCTTTAGTCAGTTGTCTATATGATTTTCATACTTGTGATCTTGAGGATGAGTTACTTATCCACATGATAGCTTTATTGGTATTCTGATGTCAATTAGTTTGGTCCTGGAAAATACTAGTGAAAAAACTTTCATGACTTTGTTGCTCTGTTCCCCCCATTTTTTGTAATCTTCTCATGTTGTTTACTGTACCATCTCAGTTATTCAGATTTGAGAATTGACCTAGCTTTCTATATAAAAATGTTTCTTACGCAGAAGCTGCCAGACTAGTTTTCTCAAGAAAATGTCCTTCTGCTTTGAACGTCACAGCTGATAAAATAACTATGTTGCATAATTATGTCAACAAATTGTAATGTTGGAAAGAGCATTTTGTTGCATAATTATGTCAGTTCATATCATGTAGCTCGCTGTTTAGTATGCTTGTTAATGTTGTAAGTGGTTCTAATTTATGTAATTTTGTACTTTTCCTGATATGATTAAATCATACAAAAAAAATACAGGGTTCTCCACAAGAATTCATTCATATCAACAGAGAAGCACTTGAAAGTGAATATGTGAGCTCTAATCTCCATCACTGGATTGATCTTATCTTTGGGTACAAGCAGCGGGGACAGCCTGCCGTTGAGGTGCAATTAGGTTACTTTACCAGCATCTTTGAAAATCTAGCAATGGAATTTATTTGACTCATTTATTTTATTTTTATAGGCATCAAACATATTTTACTATGTGACATATGAAGGTGCAGTTGATCTGGAAAACATGGATGACATGTTGCAGAAATATGCTATTGAGGACCAGATTGCGAATTTTGGACAGACACCTATCCAGATTTTTCGGGTGAAACATTCAAGAAGAGGGCCTCCTGTCCCATTCGCCCATCCACTGTATTTTGCACCACAGTCAATAACATTAACTTCAAGTGTTTCTAGTACAATCAGCCACATGTCTGCTGTACTGTTTATTGGTTTGTTGGATAACATGATTATAATGATGAACGAAGGACTTATATTATCAGTGAAGCTGTGGTTGACAACAAGCATGCAGTTAGGTGGAAATTTCACATTTTCTGGACCACAGGTTCGTCCTGACTAGAGCGGCACAAAATGATATGAATATTGACATATTATTAGTATATACTTTTGTTGATACCATTAATATTTTTGTAGGAAAATTTCTTAGGGGTTGGTCCGGATGTTATCTCCCCCCGTAAAATTGGCACTTTCCTGGCTGAGAACATCAAGCTTGGAAGACAGTTCTTAGCAACTATGCAAATTAACAGTGACAAATATTTGATTTTATGTGGAAATTGGGAAAACAGTTTCCAGATAATTTCTCTTTCTGATGGAAGAATTGTGCAGAGCATCAGGCAGCATAAAGATGTTGTTGGCTGTGTCGCAGGTAGACATTTTAGCGAGTTTATGCTATTAATTTTCTCCAGATTATTGTGTAGTCCGTAGCTCTGGCATTCACCAAGAATGGGCATCCAAGCTGGCCCTAGGAGTGGGGTTGTTTACCCCCAGGAACCTAGCCTGCTTCCAAGTTCCCAGATTTGAGCAAATAACTGGAGTTTTATGTTTCATAACCCTTAGGCTTGAGCCCCTAGAGATAAAGCCATATTCGATTATCTATCTCTCTTGATTGCATCGCATAGACATGAAGTAGTTTGTGGTTAGGAATAACTTCTGTTGACCACTACATATGCTTGCTTAAAGCATACTCCCTCCACACCAAAAATAGATGACGTTTTGGACATTGTTTACCAAAAATACAGTTTTAGTTAGTTGGACTGGAAATTTAAAAATCATATGTAAGATCTGCTTAAAAAAGTATTTCTGGAATCTTTTTCGAGAAAACGCAAAGGACCTTTGGGTTTCATTTCACTGAAAAAATAGTGTTTGTTCACAATCCTCCTAGGAGGTCAATTCTCAGATTACATGGCTTAGTGCACATCCCAGGTGGGTGGCAAAAGAACTCTCAGGCCTAAAGCATCTGGAATCTAACTTTGGAGTTATTTGTATAAATATATTCGAATACAAGTTAGTGGTCAAAGTCACATCCCGAAAACCGTGTCAGTATCCAAAACGTCACTATTTGTGATATGTAGGGTGTGGTAATTTGAACAATAAGATGGAGGAGAAATTTTAAATTTATGATCCAGTGATCCCATTTTATCAGACATTTCCTGGGTCCTTGTTTGAGCATTCAAGGTTGCTTGATTGTTTCCTTTATGTCTTTGTATGTATGATGCTAGGATTTTGAATATGTGAATGTTGCTCCTCATTCCATATTGCTTTATGAATTTCTCGTCATATTGTCCTTGTTATCCCCTACCTCTCAGTTATTAAAGGAACTTCTGCGCTGCAGCTTCATCTGATGGAAATGTGGTTGCAACTGGAAGTTATGACACAACTGTTATGATCTGGCATGCATTTCGAGGCAGACCAAGTGATAAAAGAATGAGGACAGGAAATTTGGAGCTTTCAGAAATTGATCACGTTATAATGGAAAGGCCTGTTCATATCTTGTGCGGCCATGACGACATCATAACTTGCTTATTTGTTAGCACGGAACTGGACATTGTTATCAGTGGTTCGAAAGATGGAACTTGTATGTTCCATACACTGCGTGAAGGGAGATATGTCAGATCCATTCGACATCCTTCTGGCTTTGGTTTATCAAAATTGCTGGCATCACGGCATGGAAGGGTGGTATTCTATTCTGAGAGTGACCTGTCCTTGCACATGCATTCCATCAATGGAAAGCATATTGCTTCTCAGGCAGCCCATGGACGTCTCAATTGCATGGAACTTAGTTGTTGTGGAGAGTTTATGGTTTGCGCTGGTGAGCCTGGGCAAATAGTTCTGCGTTCTATGCATTCTCTTGATATAGTTTGGAGGTATAAAGGAGCTGGGAAGGCGATTACTTCTCTAGCTGTGACCCCTGAGGAGTGCTTCATAGCAGGAACCAAGGACGGTAGCTTGCTTGTATTCTCAATAGAAACCCCTCTAGTTCGAAGAGGGAGCATGCCACGAACAAGAATAAAGCCTCCGGGAGCTGGTTAAGTTGTGATGAATTGTAGACAGAGAAATCCACACAGAAAAACCATTGCTTGAAGTTTAAAGCATAAGGTATATCAAGTTCGAATTGAGTAGCCCGTTCTTATGCTCGTCTTATTTAGTATCCTTTTCATGGTTGTCTTTTCCTCTCTCATGATTTTTCTACAATGCATATGTTAAATCATTTGCTCATATTTTTGTACAATTCTTCCGGAAAGCCCTGACTGCTTGAATTTTGTTGATTCTCTCTCTGCAGGTTATTGGTAGAAGCACAACCGTTCTCATGCTCATGTACATAGAGTGGAGTGGGATCGGTGACAATTATTCTCTGCTGCTAATGATGATCCATGAGCAACCAGGCTGACAGTAGTTAACTAACATGCACGACGAACACTGATTAGCGGATCACCATGTCGGTTTTTCAGATTAGACATTAACGAGGATCTTCACCGGGTAGGTGACTTAGCAATTGACATCAGTCGTATAACAGCGGTACGGCACACCACTCATTTAGTCATCATGTGGTTGTGTAGTTAAGTGGTGCCAACATATAATTTGCCTGTATGTGTTAGATGCTACATTGCTAGATAGGGATCTGGAGAGTGCTTCCTAAAGGATAAAAGGGTTCATATATATTTTTTGTTTAATTTATGATTTGTTTCTCACTGACAAAGGCTGCCCAGCCTGTATTTTTCGATTTGGTTAGCATGTCTGCGTCATTCTATATTAATCCCTACTTCCGCTGTGCTGGACACCTTTGCTGGATGTGGCTCGTTATAGTATCATTATCATCGTCCCATCCACATGGTGGAACCATAATCAGTGATCTTGCAGTGTTGAGGGCTTGAGGCGTGCCTACGTCATGTCCTTACTGAAGATGGTGGCTCGAAGCTCGGCATTGGGGATAAAAATTGTGAGATCAACTTACGGTCAGACCCATCATTGGTGCACGTGCGGGTATACCCGCTTGAAGAATTTTCGAATGATTTGTGTACAACCTCTGATCCATATTAATGGACTCAACTTTATCTAGATACGGATGTATCTAGTTAAGTGTTTAGACTAGATGCATCCGTATCTAGACAATGTTGAGACCATTAATATGAATCGGAGGGAGTACTTTTTGTTAGTTCCGGTCATTTGCCATAGGGTTTTGGTAGATTGGTGAAGTCATACAACCTCAGATTTTTCCCTTTTTGTCGACTTGTTCGACAAAGGCACTCTATCCAACAAGCTCCGCGCGCTTGGCATGATAGCCTTAAAGATTGTATGTAGACCGTGGCTTTGAGACTGGGCAAATCGATCTCACTCTTTTTATTGAGAGAGTTGACGAAGACTTATCCGTATGACAACTATATATTGATGATATTATTTTTGGTTCTAACAAATCTTTTTAAACTAGTGAGCAATGAGTTTGAGATGTCTATGATGGGTGAGTTGGATTTCTTCCTCAGTTTTAAGATCAAACAATTGAGAGTAGCAATTTGCATTAACCAAGCCAAATATCCCAACAACATGCCCAAGAAATTTAAGATGACGGTTGCCAATGCTTTCAAGACCACAACGCCAACTAATTGCCAACATAATCTCGATCTTGAGAGTGAAGGAAGAGGATCAAAAGGTATATCCATCCATGATTCGATCTTGGATCAAGATGGACGCATTTGGGGCATGAACCGGGACATTTCAAAGAGCGACACACGAATTGCCTCTATGGGGAGCGCCCCTAACCGAAGCCTCGAAAGACCGGCTCTGTCGGACCCCTGTTGAAATGGGCAAGATCCGGGCCATTTCAGAGAGCGACACACTTGTGCGCCAGCCTCAGATGTGCCTGGACACCTCCAATATAGCCGGGAGCCGGTATAACCGGACTAACAACTCGTACAACGGGTCTGAAATCCAGAAAAGTTACAACCAAATGGAGGGTGATACTATCTCTACCATAGAAAGGTTAGGGTAAATATTTTTAGTTTGTGTTCGTGATATTATTTTCTCTCATACATCCCGCAGAGGATACCGTCTTGATAGTACGAATTTCCCAAGAATAAAATAAACGAAAAATGCGCTCGTCACATCTTTTTTTTCTTTTCACTTTTGAGGGGTCTTCAACCATCTTGTGCCATCTTCAAATAAGTACATTATGCTCAAACACATGGTTAATCAGTCATCTAACTATGTTTTACTTAACTGCAAACCCAAGTACCCAACTATTGAGGGAAATGCTCATTCAGATAAGTACCCATAACACCCCAATTCACAAAACTAAACACATGTGGTTTGTATCTGCCTAGCCTGGCCTCTAATGCAATGCCAAATCCAAACAAGTTGCACCATGCCCATACGGCCCCGGGTCATGTTTCCCGTATGCACTTTTTTGTTGTTAGCAACAAAACACGCCCTTAGGGAAGAACACATCGCAACGCCATCAACGCTCCACGGACGACGTAAACGAAGACGACCGACACTCACAACAAGGCACAACCACACAAGGTGGCAACCAACACCACATATAGAGAGGGATGGCAGCTGCAATTTAGGTGAAAAGTGTGGCCTGATGCACGGCGTGTAGCAGCAGGTGAGCATCAATCCACAATTGCATTACCTGGAATCCTCGTCGCGTATGCAGTCTACGCTACGTTCCTCTCTTCGGTACAGTGTGAGTTCCTTGGCTCTTTCCTTTTGTAACCTTGAATAGCTCTTTGATTGCATAATCATTCATTAGTGATCAATCTCTTAAGAATACTAAGCTCCCTAGGAATAGAGGCCTCTCCTTGATTGTGGCCCCACTTGCCAGGTTAAAATAAAAAAATCTAAAAGTATATAGCTCTTGATGTTTGTGGCCCATGTTTAAGCTATTTGCAAAAATTAATATATCTTCTTAGTTGTGTCCCCACTTTTTAGGTTGGGTAAATAGATAGATCTCCTTAATTGTGTCCACACTTGTCAGGTTATGATAAAAAAGTGGAGCTCTAAAAATAAATAAAGATCAAATCTTAATTGTGGCCGCACTTTCAGTTTGTGAATTTTTTCCTAAAATATAATTTTTGGTGCTTGTGGTTCCACATTTCAGGTCGTAAAAAAGTGTTTTTACCTGGTTGGTCTCGGGTCGTTCCGCAATTGTGTGGCCGGTTACACAGTGATGTTTTCTAACATGCACTTAGCCGTACACCCTATTTTTTACAATACACTCGTGTTGAAAATCCTAGAGATAAGTTATGCTCCTGATATGAATTTGCATGGCATAAAAATGAGCATACAACAATTTTATTATATTATGCAACAAAGTCTCACAAAAAATATATCAATCGGTCAAAGTCATTTTTCTCGATATCTATCGCACACTACAAGAAATATGTTGACTCATGACCCTCAAATTTGGTCACTAAATGGTCATAATTTTTCATCTATGACCTTTTTGTGACCAAAATCTGAAGGTCACATACCGAGCGTCTCAAACGGTCATATGTGACTGTTTTTTTGAATTGGTCATAACCATCTATAACCAAATCGGAGGGTCATAATTCTTATGACCAATTTATTTGGTCACGAGCTGTCTTGCGTAGCCACGTCAGATCCTGCGTGGCCAATCCTACGTGGCAAAATTGTAACCAAATGCGAAGGTCATGGATCAGAATCAGCCCAGTCCAGTTCGATCCTTTACATGGGCCAGGCCCAACAATTCAGCCTATTTATTTATTTTTCATGTGAATTCTGGGCAGCAACATGGGCCAAGCCCAACAATTAAACCTTTTGTTTTATGGGCGGAGGCCTTTTTAGCCCAAGAGTTTCTGTTTTTTTATTCAAAAGTTGGGTCCACTAGTTAGATTGGGTCCCAGTTGTCAGGCCTCAACTGTGGGTCCGAACTGTCAGACTCAAGTGGTGGCTCCCAGTTGTCACGTACATTTTCAGATCTAAAATTCCAGTAACAAAATAAACAAAATATTAAAAAAGGGAACATGCAGAAAACAGAAGCAATAATAATAACAGAGCCAATGGCCAAACTTTACAATCAAACCTAGTTCACATCGGTTTACAAATTATACATAGTCAAATCAGGTGTCCATCTACCTGAAACACAATTAAGTATCAAAATAAAACTAGCTATCGAGGTATAACTAGCTCCAATGAGCTAGAACTCTATTCTTCTTGCATCCTTGAGATCTCGGCAAAACTGAATGAAGGCCATCATCTGAATGTTGATAAAACAAAATGGTCAGGAACAAAATAAAAGCAAATCTAAAAGTTAACTACCCAATTAAATACTAACAGCAAGAAATCAGTAAATTTCATTGGTACAACAGTTAAAAACTGAAAAAAAATGCACCAATAATTTCCCAGAATATAACTCAACTTCAATGCAGACATTTACATAGAAACAAGGGTTTGTACTCTATAGAAGCATCTTAAAAATTTACTTAGTAAAAATGGAGAACAGACAAATGAATGCAATAAAACGAGCAAGCCAGGATCCATGGAAGGCACCTCAAGAATGAGATAGACCAATTGTCCAGGGTTCATCACAATACACAGATTTAGAACAGTATCTCAATTTTCATCAAACAAATATTTTTCACTTTTGACAGAGCACATGCATGAATTTATCGAGTGGCCTAACCCACCTGTAAACCTAGCACATACATTAGATCATTGGACTACCAAGAAGCACATAGTTGAAGTCGAGCCTACCAGTTCACAGCCATCCTAGGAACAACAGCAGCAACATGACCATTAGATATTAAGATTAAGAAAAAAACTGCAAGCAACAGGAACATGATGTGTGCGTGTGTTTGAGTTAAGCTGCGCTCTGAGGTGTTGTCACATAGAAGAAATATAGCTAGAGTTACAACTGTAGCAAACTAAACATTATAGCATGGTCCTTAGTATGCCATCACAAAACTTGAATTATAAATGTTCATGTGCATGAAGTATGAATCATGATTTGAGAGATGCTTGCGGTTCAGAAAGAAAGAGATGAATGGACTCGCGGTGACTCGACCTGAAGATGGGCGACTGCACGGAGACGACGTCGAGCACGAACACGCGGCTGGAGGATTCAGGATCGTCCATCACTTCAGCGCAGGAACGTGCAGCCTGGGCGGCGGATCTGGCGTTGAAGGCCATAGATCGATGGGCCGCAATCACAAACCCTAGGCAGGTCACACGCGCGCCGCGGTCCGGGCAGCTCCACGGAGCGCCGCACGTCGAAGGACGCACGCGCGCGCCGGCAAGCAAGACAGCCGAGACGTCGTGGTCGTTGTGTTCGAGAGGAGCTCTTGTTGCCGACGCCGCCACGAGAAAGAAGACAGGAAGGGGATGGGTTCGAGAGGAGCTAAAGCTTGTTCGTGGGAGAGCGCTAGGCGGCGCAGTGGGGGCAAGGAGGTGGTGCGGCCGGAGGCGCGGTGAGGCAAGGAGGTGGTGCGGTAGGGAGAGGCGGCGCTCGCTTGGTGCGGCTGTCGAGCAAGAGGGAGAGGACGTCTCGATCTAGGGTTGAGGAGCGAGAGGTAGAAGTGGCGGCGGGGTCTTTGGGCAGAGGAGCGGTGGGCTGGATTTGGGCATTTAGGGTTAGGGTTTGGAGGCTGCCGCACGCTGCGGTCTCTTCGGCAGAGGAGTGAGCCAGAGACCTTGGATCTAAGACGTGGACGGCTCAGGTCGGCTATGGAAGAGTGATCCGTGGGAGAGTTGATCTGCGTTCTGATTGGTTCCGAATAAGTGTCATTTAAAATTGGATGAAAACATTTAAAACAAATATTAGACCACATGTCATGTACAAATAACCAAATGTTAGTTGTATAGAGTTTCCATCCGCCTCTCGTGAAAAAGACAAATTTCAGCCGATTCAACTGAAAGCGGGTCAAATTTGAACTACAAGTGCTTCATAGTTTGCTCATTATTTTTTACAAAAATCATTTTTAGACACACAAGTACCTATTTCATCAGAGATACATCAATAGTTTCACCAGATTCAACCCTAGCTATGAACGGTCATGTTCGCCATTTTGACCGTATTTTGAAATCGGCATACATAATTCAAAAAAATCAAACAAATGGAATTTCTTCACGATATGTCACTGTATGTGACCTAGTTTCGAGAAAAAAAAATATAAACTTGGAATACATCAAATATTCTAAAAAGTGTTCACATAAATGAGGTATCATGCATGAAGACTCACACCTTTCGAGCCAAATGACGGATGATATGGCTACTTTCATGACATAGTTTGTCAAAATGATCTCATCTTGTGCACAAGCGTGCATCTTGGAGTGGTGAACAACGTCGCCGAAGAAAATTTTTATTTTCTTTGGACGAAAAAATCATTTTATATTTCTAGAGTGCAAAAAATGGTTTTTTTTGTGAAGGACATACCAAATATTTGTTGCAAAATTGGATGAAAACATTTAAAACAAATATTAACCACATGTTATGTACAAATAACCAAATGTTTAGTTGTATAGAGTTTCCATCCGCCTCTCGTGAAAAAGACAAATTTCAGCAGATTCAACTGAAAGCGGGTCAAATTTGAACTGCAAGTGCTTCATAGTTTGCTCATTATTTTTTACAAAAAATATTTTTAGATACACAAGTACCTATTTCATCAGAGATACATCAATAGTTTCACCAGATTCAACCCCTAGCTACGAACGGTCATGTTCGCCATTTTGACCGTATTTTGAAATCGGCATACAAAATTCAAAAAAAAATCAAACAAATGGAAATTCTTCACGATATGTCACTGTATGTGACCTAGTTTCGAGAAAAAAAATATAAACTTGGAATACATCAAATATTTCTAAAAAGTGTTCACATAAATGAGGTATCATGTACGAAGACTCACACCTTCCGGGCCAAATGACGGATGATATGGCTACTTTCATGACATAGTTTGTCAAAATGATCTCATCTTGTGCACAAGCGTGCATCTTGGAGTGGTGAACAACGTTGCCGAAGAAATTTTTTATTTTCTTTGCACGAAAAAATCATTTTATATTTCCAGAGTGCAAAAATGGTTTTTTTGTGAAGGACATACCAAATATTTGTTGCAAAATTGGATGAAAACATTTCAAACAAATATTAGACCATATGTCATGTACAAATAACCAAATCATTTCCTCGTATTCTATAATGATAGAGGACATATCTACAAAAATTCAAATATTATTTTGTTGAAATTGAAGTTCAAAATCAAAAGATATTAAAGAATACAGAAAAGAATAAATCGAAATGAGCCGAGTAGATATGAGTGTAGATGGGCCAAGGCCCACTGTGCGCACGAAAAAAATTCAGGGCCTCATCTCACCAAAGCCCAAGTCCAGTCGGTGCATAGATTAAGTAGATCTGAAGTGCTCTTCTATCAAATAACGTGTGATAGCCTAGTGGTTTGCTCCGCCTAACTAAAGGGAGAGGTCTTGGGTTCGACTCCCATTCTCGATTTTTGCATAGAATTATTTGCCAATTTGTCTCTGCGTGTGCTGGTCCGACATGCCAGGTTGGCGTGATTTGGACTCACATGTCAGATGGGGCGGGCGGGTCCCACATGTCATGCGAGGTGGGGGTGGCCCCACTTGTCAGGGATCACTCACATGTCAGATGGGGCGGGCGGGTCCCGCATGTCATGTGAGGTCACTCACATGTCAGATGGGGCGGGCGGGTCCCGCATGTCATGTGAGGTGCCTACATGTCATTACCCCACTTGTCAGGTATCGGGCGGGTCCCACATGTCATATTTGGGGGTCCCACCTGTCAGATTTGTCAACAGTCAACACGTCCTGTCGATAGGTCCCCCATGTCAGTGTGGCGACACATAGGCAATGACATGTAGGCACGATGCAGTGGCATGTAGGCGAAAGACACTGACATGCAGTCGATATCGCTGAGGTGTCAGTCCAGTCATAGCAATACATCCTGTTAATGGGTCCCACCTGAGTTCACCATGACTGAACATGGACACGTAAGCGACATATGGCTGCCACATGGGCATGACTGATGAGGTGGCTGTCTAGTCGTTCCTCATGACTGATCTGAATGGTCGTAAATAAGGTCATAGGCAACTACTATCTACATTATGACCAAATTGTGTAAATAGATTATGACATTTTTGTCTAAATTGGTCGTTATGTTTGTGGATTAGGACCCTACAAACCAGCTCATGACCAAGTGGGTTAAAATGGTCATAGATCTATGACCAATATTTTGAAAGTCATTATCAAAAGGTCACTAGTTGACATATTTCTTGTAGTGGCAATGCTAAAAAATGAGTGGTCCTGATCGCTGCCAAGTACGCTAACCTCACACCAATACACATCATGTAAATCAGATGACTCACAAAACCAACCAACGACGAGCCAGGAACCTAAACCGGTCCAGTAAAGTACGCATTGTCCCCTCTTGAGTCTACCCATTTTTTAGAGATCAATGATACGTCTCAAACGTATCTATAATTTCTGATGTTCCATGTTGATATTACACCAATTGTTACATGTTTTATATACACTTCATAGCATTTTTCTGTATTTTCTGGGACTAACCTATTAACAAGATGCCACAGTGCCAGTTCATGTTTTCTGCTGTTTTTGTATTTCAGAAAAGCTGTTCTGGAAATATTCTCGGAATTGGACGAAATAAAAGCCCAACTTCCTATTTTTCCGACACGTACACGAAGTCCAAAGGGGGGCGGAGGGGAGCCACGAGCCATCCTCACCAGGGGGCGGCGCGGCCCCACCTCCTGCCGCGTCGTGGGGTGGTGAGGGCCCCACGGGCGTCTCCAGCCGCCGCCCTTTCGCCTATTTATTCCTCCCGAGGGTAAACCCTAAAGACGTGAGCCTTCATCCATTAGTAAATATATAACCTGATTCAGTATAGTTAGAGAATTGATGTATCGATTTGTTCATACTTCAGATCTAATAATAAAATTTGTTCTTCTCGTGCTACCTTACGAATCTATTCTATTGAGCATTTCAGTAAATTTTGTACATGTGCATTATCATATGTGTTATATTTGCGGTATTGAAAAATAGATATGCCTAGCTGACCCACCCTAAGAGCATCTCCAGTCGGGCGCGCCCAAATGGCCGCCCAAAGGGCTTTGGGGCGTGCCGGACACATTCCCCCCCCCCCACTCGCGCCGCCCAAATTTGATTTCGGTCCGGCGCGGCCCAGTTTTGTGTCCGTCACGCCCAGCCCACGCCCTCAACTTGGGGCGGCTTGGGGCGGCCCCGGACACAACGAAACTGCCGCCCCCGACGCGCGGGCCACGCCTGGCAGTGAGACACGAAGCGGTGGTCGTCGTCAAAGGCGTGTGGCGCCTCGGTTTCACTGCCCGGCGCAGAGGCCCAGCGAGCCGGCGCGCAGGCGCCAGTGATGAGCCGTCGCGTCGCCTCCCTCGCCGGAGTGAATGCGGCGCCGTTCGTCGACCTCACCGGCGAAGCCCCCGGCCCTAGCCGCGTCAAGAAGGAGGACGATGACAAAGCAGGAACCAGCGGCGTGAAGGAGGAGAAGAAGGACCCCTAATGGGCCTTCGACCGCCGCTACCAGTAGATTTAGGTTTAGGGTTTAATTTCGTTCAAATATATAGAAGTTCCTAAAATTTGAATGAAATTTTCCTAAGTTTGAATTTTAGTTATTTGTTGGGCGGCGCGAGAGGGGAGCGACGGCGCCCAAATGCGCCAGGCCTTCCGGACAGTGCCCAAAGGGCTTGTTCGGAAGGCCATTTGGGCGCCCCGATTGGAGATGCCCTTAACTTATGCTAGATCTGCCCCTTGGTAGATGCATGCTGAGAGTACAATTAGGGAATTTGAAGCCACCCGGAGCAACTGTCAGCTTTACTACTAACCAAATACAGCAATTTGCATCTTCTGTCTCCAGTTAGGCAACTAGCTCGATCAGTATCTTTCAGTAGCCACTCTACTGAAAATGGAATGGCCGAATCTCCCACGAGCCCTTTCTTTCCTTTCACCACGTGGCACGTGCTCCTCGTGCCCGCCGTCCATTCTATAGAGTCTGCATGCGATTCGGCCAGTCTTTCCCGGCCAGTACGTACTGCTTGCCAAAACCAGCAGCCGGTGAGACACTGCGACGCGCGCCTGCTGCATGCAAAAACTAACCGTAGCCCGCACGATTTTGTGCTGTTTTTCGAAACCGCCGAACCCAAGACCTTCCGGGGTTTAAAAGCCACATCCATCTGCACATCTCCCTCTCGTCGCTACTCCTCTCACCATCTCCTCTCTCCATCTGCCAAGAGATGGAGTCACCGATGAGGCCCATCAAGCGTGAAAGCAGCGTTGTCGAGGATCAGCGCAACGGAAGAGCAGGCGAGCGCGATCATAAGCGCGGCCAAGAGGGCGCTGGAGGAGGAGGCGGCCGCCGGGTGCACGAAGCCGTCGCCGGTCGGCAGGTCCCTGCGGCGGTTCCTCGTGAAGAGGTAGGCGGCGGCGGGCATTCAAAGCGACGACGGATCCACCTCCTCCTGGGGCTGCTAGCTGTTCCTGCAGGAATCATAGAGGGCGAACTCTGTCGTCGCAGATTTGTTCTCAGTTCTATGTAAACAACTCTGTCGCGTCGTGCAATTTGTTTCGTCTGATATCCATAGAGTGAGATTTTCGTATACTTTTGTTGTCCTAAACTGGATATATCCGATATATTCCCCGGCCGGAAGAGACCTCCGGACATTGGTCTGAAATTCTGCTACGATGGATGGATGCTTCAAAACTAGTTTTCTGTTTGTGCGCTGTGTCCTTGTGGGTTAAGCCCGTACATAAAATAGGTATAGTTTTTTCTGTAGCTTTGTTAGAATTTTGAATCCTGATGATCAAGTATCACCGTGACACGTGTCACGCGTGGTATAGATTTTTAGGGCGAATGGTGTGCCGATCACGAAATCCACTTCTGTTTACACTCCACGTCGCGCAAACGTAGGAAGTGGGAGGCATAGCATGTGCCTAGCAAACCCACACCCGCTCAAATGTTAAATGTTTTGCATGCTATTTTCTTTTGTTATCTTTGAAATTTTAAATTTATGATCTAGATCAAATGTCACCGCAACATGCATGTGTGGTATAGGTTTATGGTTTGCTTATAGTTTCTTATTCATATCGATAATTGGTTATTCAATTGGATAAGAATTATATACCCAATGCACAAATTAATATGTCGACAAATATCCAAAGTGGGCATTACAGTATGTAAAAAATCCTTGTAAGATAGTCATGAATACCTACCATTTAGAATATTTTCAACCACTACTACTACAGATGTATAAAAAGTTAAAAACTAAGTCAAGAATATAAACATGTATCTTGGTTCATTTTGTAGTAAGAAATCCTGGAATTGTTAATCGTAATGCTTCCATAACACATTTTTGATAAAGGGATTTTATTACTTAAGAATATTAAGCATTACACCCGGTCTTTGCATAACTAGGATGCACACAGCCCCAACAAGTTCCAAGGTTCCAAAACAAACGAAAAACAAAAAAGGCGAATTACATATCATGATGAGAAATTGTTAAGACGCTTATGGTG
This sequence comes from Poa pratensis, assembly GCA_947311845.1. Classification (NCBI taxonomy): domain Eukaryota; kingdom Viridiplantae; phylum Streptophyta; class Magnoliopsida; order Poales; family Poaceae; genus Poa; species Poa pratensis. The sequence continues at coordinate 109,057,580 of CAMZMU010000085.1, forward strand.
GTGGAGGGTCGAGCCGTAAATTATGTGGCCATACATGCTGGGAGAATAACTCCCTCGCTGCAGTCTCCAAACGCGACGACACCTTAAAAAACAACTCTCGGTGCTCCACACGCTGCAGGGCCGACCATGAACGGAGCGTAGTTGTGCAACGGTATATAACCGGCATAACATAAGATATTTTATATTAAAACCTTGTCATTTCTACATAGCCATAGCGACCAAATAACGACAATCGCTCCCACCCTAATAATTAGTTTAAACCTAGAATCAACCCCGTTCAACCAGTTGCAAAAAATGTTTGCAACGCTGCGCGAAGAATATAAGGTAGAACCTATCTGAATAGCTGACCATATAGACCTAGCAAACTCGCACCGGAAGAATAAGTGTTTGATAGTCTCATCATGACTACAAAAACACACTTTTTGCTCCCGTGCCAATTGCGTATGACAAGGTTATGTTTAGTAAGAATTACACTCGACGAAGATATCACGCAAACACCTTTGATTTTACCGGTATCTTTATCAACCAAATTTTCTTATTAGCATCGACTTGTACTACAGGCTGGATTAAAGCTCTATACATAGAATCGATTGATAATTTATCATTCTTAGTAAGATCCCATCGAAATTTATCAGGGCCGTCCGACAGTTGGACAGATTCCAGCCGGAGGAGCAAGGCATTCCAAGTTGCTTGTTTAGGCCCTAATAGAGTTCTTCTGAACAATACATTTGGTGGAGAAGTACCCGTCACCGTGGCGAGCGTGTCGTCTTTGTGTCGCACAATATTGTACAAAGCAGGGTATTCGTCTCGGAGGGTGGTTTGGCCTTCCATAACACATGCTCTCTATATATAGTTCGCTAGCTAGCTGGTTCGATGTATCATTCATGGACAAAATATCAATCGAATTGAGTTGAATATGATAGACGAAAGCGATGTATTTGAGTTGAAAGGAAGGTATAATGGTTGGTTTGGACATCACATTCGTTGGAAGCTATTTTTTACTGACTCCTAGTTTTTTCTTGCGCGTAGACCCCAAGTTGTGTTGGCAAATGGCAAGAATATGTGCAGAGTGTTGGCCTCACAAGATGAATCTCACGAGTTATTCGCCGGATATATTTTTGAAACAAGGCCGAGGACTTGAAATTTCATTAATTAAAAAGAAGAGAGTTGGCCAGTTAATTGGAAGGAAAAAGGCCGAAACCCGGTACAAACAACCTCGTCGACCATCGTGGAACATGACCATCGCGAGGGCACACGCTGCCACCCAGACGCAAACTGCATACATATCATTAGAGACAAGGGTCGTCGTCGAGGCAGCCAACCGACGTCGCCGTCATCACTCACTCCTCGCGATCAACTCAGATTTCATCGAAGAAGCGACCACCGAAAATGAACCTAGCGTGTCACCCAACACATGTACTCCCTCCGTTCTAAATAGATGACTTACATTTGTCCACATACGGATGTATCTAGACTTGTTACACATCTAGATACATCCGCATGTGGACAAATGAAAGTCATCTAATTTGGAACGGAGGGAGTACTATCTTCTGTCTCCGGATGAGCAACATGCATATGTGCTTCGATTGGCTGGCTATCTCGATCAGTATCTTCAGTGGCCACTCTACTGAAAATCCAATGCACGATCGATATTCCCACGAGCTCTCTAATCTTTTGCCCATCACGAGACACGTGCGCCTCGTGCCCGTCCGTCAGTCCCTTTCAGTTTCGGCCAAGTGTAGTGGGCCCCAGGTAACAGTGTGGCGCGCTCATGCTGCATGAGCATTAACCGATCGATCGATCGAACACGACAGCCAGCTAGCTCACACACGTCCGCCAAAGCAAAAACTAACCGTTGCCCGCACGATTTTTGTCCTGATTTTCGAAGCCTCGGCCGAACCCAAGATCTTCGGGGGTTTTAAAAGGCCACCGCCCACCACCATCTGCAGTTCTGCAAATCTCAGGGTATCTCACTACTCCCTCTCTCTCTCTAGATTCTTGCTTTCTCCCTCCTCCAGAACCAAGCGAGATGAAGTCGCCGATCAAGAGTGAAAGCAGCGTTGTTGAGGTGCCGGCGGCGCTGGGGAAGAAGGCCGTGAAGGAAGAACATAGCGTCATCGGCGCGACGGAGGAGCAGGCGAGGGCGATCATAAGCGTGGCCAAGAGGGCGCTGGAGGAGGAGGCGGCCGGCGGCGGCACGAAGCCGTCGCCGGTCGCCAGGTCCATGCAGCGGTTCCTCGCGCAGAAGTGGCCGGCGGTCGACGTTCACAGCGACGAGGAATCGACCTCCTCCTAATCAGCAAGGCAGCTAGGTGCTCCTTGAATCATATAGGGGGACTCTGTCCGTCTGTCGTCGGTCTTCGCAGATTTGTTTTCAGTTCTATGTAGCGAATTCTGTCTGTCGCAATATCATATTGTTTCAAATTATCTTCCCATGGAGTGAGATTTTCGTTCTCTTTTGCTGTCCTAAACTGAATCCAATATATATAGACACCGGAAGATATATCTCCGGAAATTGGTCGAAAATTATGCCATCATGGATGCATGTTTGCTCCCGAAAATTATGCCGTGGGATCTAAGGCTCGTAAATAGCTTCTTTTATTTCAATCCCTCGGGACAGAAAATATATGTTTTCCGGGTGTGTCTTGTAGATACAGTTAATACGTTGTACATTGTATATTCAAAATCCAGATCGAAGTAACACATGTAGATGGCACAAGAATATCATGATTTTCTTTTCTTTTTTGTTCACATGGGATCAATATGTCTATCTTGATAGGCCTGCTAGAGACTCTGAATTTTACTCGAAGGAAATGGCAACCGAGTCCAAGTACGATTTAGCGGAAAAACGTACCTTTTTTTCACTTCCCGCGCATTTTAATCGTAACGTTAGAAGTATCACACACAATAGTACATTAGTTCATTGGCATGCCCATAGCGCTAGCTAATCGTGCACTTATAGATGTCAAGCGTTGCATGTGCCTAGACACTTCATAACCACAATAGTTCAAATGGTCAGAGTGTGCTTCACGTTCGTTTCATTGAGGTTTGAATTTTAAATATGTGATCTAGATCAAATTTCAATGCAATAAGGTATCTAGGAAAATGTCGTGCCGGCCACGAAATCCAGCTTTTGCTTTTCACTCCCTCATCCTGCAAAATGTTAAAAGTGGCGGGATAAACATGTTCCTAGCGAACACACAACAATTCAAATGTTCAATGTGCCTCATGCAATATCGCTGTAACATGTGTGGTATAGGTTTTAGGGCAAATGACGTGCCGGTCACGAAACTGACTTTTGTTTTTCACTCGTCGTCGTGCAAAAGTTAGAAGTGGCGCGCATAGCACGTGTCTAGCTAATCTACAACCGTTCAAATTAAATGGTTAAGTTGTCAACCGTTCAAATTAAACGGTTAAGTTGTCGCGTTCTCTTTTTTGTTTTGTTGTCTTTGAATTCTGAAATCGTGATGTGAATCACATGTCACCCGCAACATTTGTGATATAGGTTTATAGGGAAAATGACGCGTCGCGAAATCCATTTTTGTTCTAGAATAATTGTTTGCAAATAGTCTATTGTTCACGTAGAGGGTTTGCTTATGACACATTCAATTAGCTACGGTTAGACGCTGAACTATTGCGCAGCTATGTCGGCTTTTCAGGCAGGAAAACCGACATAACTACCAGTAACTTTGGTATTTTACATCCAAAGTTGGCATGACAGTATGCCTAAACTTGATCTAGGAAAGTCGTGAATACTTGCCTTTTCGAAAGAAAAAAACGACTACCAATACCGATGTAGAAAAAGCAAGAAGTTCTGGAATGGTAAATCTTAATGCTTCCATAACACATACCCGAACAAATGCTCTGTACATATAGCTGGCTAGTTAGCTAGTTCGATGTATCATGGACAGTACCGATCTTGGCAATGCATTATGTCGAGGAATTTTTTTCACACGTCTCGTGTCTTTTGCTAGCTAGGTTCAGTTGGGCCAAGCTTAGCTATCGAACTAGCCGCGGTAGCTAGTGTGCCAGAACTGAACCTCAAAAAAAAAAAACTAGTGTGCCAGAACTAGCCGTGTACCCGACTACCCGAGATTTTTTTTGAAATAAACGAGCCTCCCCGTCGATTTCCATTAAAGAAACCGCCAGTCCTTACAAAGCATAGCAAAACGAAAACGCCTACAGGCAGAAAGAAAATAAAGTAAAACCACAGGGACAGCCCCCCTCGCCATAACAACAAACAAGGCGAAATCGTTTTTCAGCCAGCTTATTACAGACCCAACAAAATAAAAGACAGTAACAGACGGACAAGGAACTGGGAGCCTAATTTGCGATCCTCGCCACCTGAGGTGCCCAGCCATGAGATGCAGAGAAGATCTCCCGCAGCACCCTTCTGATCTGCTCCACGCCATCTTCAAACCTTCCTCGATTGCGAGTTGTCTGCAATATCAACCAAGCATTTAGGATATTACACAGCTTGTAAATTACTGCAGAAGGATCATCTGGGATTTTCTTCCTAAAACATGCGTCATTGCTTGTTTTCCAGATAGTCCAACACACTGCTGCACATCCTCCAAAAACCGAATTTCTAAGCTGGCGCGGGATAGTTTCCAACCAGAGCCCGCCACATCAGACAAACTTTCTGGAGGTCTAACGAAATCCAAGGCACAGGTCACTATCCTCCAAATCAATTTGGCCAAAGAACACTGGAATAGGAGATGATCAACCGTTTCTTTGCCAGCACAAAAGTGGCATTGATCATTCCAGTCCACCCTCGTTTAAGCAAGTTATCTTTGGTCAAAATTCTGTTTTTCAACATTAACCAGACAAAAACCTTCACTTTCAGAGGTATCTTCACCTTCCAGATGAACCTCTGAGGAAAGGGTTCTCCTGATCTCAAATGTAAGTAGAGGGCTTTAACCTGGAACTTTCCAGCTCCCCCTAACTTCCATCTAACTCTATCTATCTCATTGTTAAGTGAAACTGGATCGACCAACCGCTGCAATTCCTCAAATTGATCTTGAGTTTCGCCCCAGAGTGTTCTTCGGAAGCTGATCGAGCCCCAACCCTCTTCTTTTACTTTAAACAAAGTAATTGTTTTATCGAACGTTAGATCAAAAAGCCTAGGAAAACGAACCGAGAAAGCCGTTCCATCGAGCCATTTATCTGTCCAGAACAGAGTTTTCTTACCATTATTCACACGCCTAGTGGCATGCTTCTGAAAAACCTCATTGATCCCATCAGGCTTTGCCAAAAGTGTGAGCAACCGGGACTAGTTTCTGCTTGTGCAAGCACTTTATTTCAGAGGTACTTTCTAGTCAGCATTTGCTGCCATGTACCTTCTGTGTTCTGCAGCTTCCACAACCATTTACATAACAAACTGATGTTCATAGTCCGAAGATCTAGAACTCCAAGTTCTCCACATTCCTTCGGCATACAAACCGTGGACCAGTTTACCAGATGGTGTTTCTTTTTCCCATCTTTCTCATCCCAAACTAGCCTTTTTCTATGCATATCCCATTTTTTGAGAGCTCCTTTAGGTGCCTCCAAGAAAGACAGCATATACAACGTAATGCTGCTGAGGCACGCATTAACTAGCGTCACCCTATCACCCGCAGAAAGAATTCTTCCTTTCCATCCTGATAGTTTTTTTTCCAAGTTTTTCATCTATGGGATCCCATTGAGAAAGAGAAAGTCTTTTCTCATCAATAGGCATCCCTAGATATTTGAAAGGCAGATCAGTGCACACACAGGTGAAGATTTCACTGTACTGCTCTTCTCTCCCTTTTGCCGCTCCCAAACAGTATACTTCACTCTTATGAAAGTTTATCTTCAATCCTGACATTTGTTCAAAAAGGCACAGGATGAATTTGATTTTTCTGGCATTGTCAAGGTTGTCCTCCATTAGTAAGATAGTATCATCGGCGTACTGAAGTACCGCCAGACCCCCATCTACTAAGTGAGGTACCAGACCCGAGATTAATCACAAATTCTTTAACTTTGTGTTGATCATCATGGCCAAACCATCACCAACGATATCAAAGAGTAAAGGGGATAAAGGATCTCCCTGTCTCACTCCTGCATATGTGTTGAAATAAGGGCCAATTGTGTCATTAACTTTGATGGCTACTCTGCCTCCTCTCACCGTCTTCATAATCCAGTCCGAGAACAAGTCACCCAATCCTTTCGCTTGCATCATCTGATACAGGAATGCCCAATTGACCTTATCATATGCTTTCTCGAAGTCTATTTTAAATAGAACTCCAGCAGCTTTCGTATGGTGAATTTCATGCACCGTCTCATGCAGCATCATCACCCCTTCCATAATATATCCGTCCTTTATGAATGATGTCTGTGTATCAGCAACTATCTTATGAATCACCGTCCCCAATCTGTTTGCTAGTAGTTTCGTCAGTATTTTATAACTGACGTTTAGCAAACATATAGGTCGGAATTTCTGAATAACATTGGCATCTGGCACTTTTGGGATTAGAGTAATGATGCCATGATTCAATCTCTCAATTGTAAGCTTCCCACAGTGAAAAGCATCCAACATTTCTTTTAAATCATATTTAATGATCTCCCAGAAATGTTGGTAAAATTCTGCCGGCAACCCATCTGGGCCAGCAGATTTATTATGCTTCAGATCAAACACCACAGCTTTGATTTCCTCCATTGAGAAAGCAGCTGTCAGCATTTTCCTATCTTCTTCATCAATTTGATCCCCAAATATCTCCAGTCTCAAATCAGTTACATTACTCTTGCCAAACAATTTTTTATAGTACTCTGTGGCATGCTTAATTAGGTTGTCATCACCTAATATGTCCACACCATTATATTTACCGACTACCCGAGATGCCAGTGACACTAGGCAAACGGCTGATTTCCCATGGTGATGGTCTGACTCGCCAATATTAGAATATCTTGTGTAGTATGTCAAGATATTTCAATTAGTAGTTGAGGGAGTTCTTCGTCCAAACTTCAATACTTGTGGGGGTTATATGTACTTCTTTCTAGCTTCTTTCAGAATTTTTCTTCAATACAAAATCATTGTTCAGATTTTATTTCCCCGCTGAACAAAATTCATATAAACTTTATATCTTCTTAATCAAATCCAGATGATCCAATATACTACCTCCGTTCATGAAAATAAGATGTATAAATATTAATAGAAAAAAGTTTGACTAAGTTTATAGAAAAAATTACCACTATATATAATATTTATAGAACTAGATTTCCATATATTTGATTGTGCCATATTGTATTGATTAATTACTTGGAAGGGAAGGCGCCAATTCACGGCAGCTCAACAGATGCTTTGGAGCTTAATTACTTGACTAACACGTCCGTACACAACCAATGGCTGGATTCGTAAAGCACGATATAAAATGGACACGACACCTAACATGTAGCTCTACGGGAGGCCGGAGCGAGTGACGACGATGAGTCGGGCGTTTCTGTATATGGTGGTTGAAAGCTGCAGGTCGCCGGCGGTGCGCATTCTGTGTACATGGTGCACCGCATCAACCCGTCACGCCTCTTCTTCTCCAACAAAGATGACCAACGACCACCGCCGGCTGCTAAGTCGGCAGAGATCAAGGCCCGCCTCCCTCGCCCAGCCCTAAGCCTGTACCCTTCATTCGATGCGTTCGATTATCCGGGCATGGACTTTGCGCTATTCGGCCGCAACAAGCATAAGATCGTCGCCATGGACTACCACGGCCGGACGGTCCTCTACGACGATGCTCTGCGGGCAGTCTCCACGCTACCCAGCACGAAAGACTTCACGGATTACCGGTTCTGGAGCCCCCTGACGGTCCTGCTCCCCATCGGCGGTGACGGTGAGCTTTTTGTCATGAACAATCCATCCTTCTGCCACACGTCGAACACATCACTGGCGTTGCTCATCAACCAAGGATACCCGTCGCGTGGCCCCCGCATGTTCTCGAAATCAATCCCGCCACCTCCTTACGTGAAGCCGAAGTATGACCCTGGTGCCTCGGACTACAACTCTGTCGACGCCTACACGGTGGTCGGCGAGTCGCAAGTCTGGGTCTCCGTAAACGCCTTCGGCACATACACCCTGGACATGATAAAGTTCTGGTATGACGACATGGGCAATGAGATGAGGCACGGCGAGTGGAGAAAGGTCGGTGACTGGATGCTACCGTTCTCTGGACCCACAGTGTACGTCCGGAGCTCAACCTCTGGTTCGGCTTTTCGGAAAGTGACAAGAGCATTCTCTGTGCGGTGGACATACAACATGAGACTTACCAACCGCCAACAGTGAGACACGAGTGGGATGGCTTCATAGTGCCCAAGACACACTACCACATAGACTCGTTCCTCGTGCACCTTGGCACCGGTGGACGATTCTGCATTGCTAAAATCTCAAATAGCAAGAGAGGCCGCAAGTCTCAGTGGACAGCCATGCTCACTGGCGTGGAGGTATCACCATGTGGCAACGGCGAAGCTCTCCGGCTTGTCAAGCACAAGACATATCGTTATGGATTAGGGGATGACTACCCTAGATGTGTACTATAGTTGTAGTCATAATAATAATAAGATCAGACATGTTATATCAAGTCAGTATGCGTTGGTGTTTTCAGCTCTTCTACCATATGGATATTAAATTTGGGTCCCATTCGCAATCGATGTGTAAAATTCTTTGTGAACTGTCATTACTACGCAGTGGCGTATCCAGCAGGGTGGAAGGGTGGGGCGAGGCCCACCCTAAGATTTGGCCCAGCCCATATAAAATATATAGAAAAGAGAGATAAAATTAAAAGGCTCGGCCCAATAAAGGCCTGCCCCACCCTAAGGCGGCGGTGTGGATTCGCCACTGTTACTACGACGGTAATTCAATATATAAACCTTCATTAGAGTGACGTTCCAATCAATACAAACCGATGATACAACTAGTGAGGATATGCATAGAGAGCATGGAAATATATTACACATAGGAGCGACTATTTAGCTTTAGAGCAAGGCACATTGCTCTTCACAAATAAGCTTTGCATACACGAAGTCATTCCGATAGGCAGTTTCATTATATATATTTTCGATAAATGGAAATGTATTAGTATGAAGACGGGGACTGTTTACAACAAATGAATACTCGAACGGCTATATGGTCTTAGACGACGTAGTAATATAATGATCAGTTGCAACCATGGCTAAAAATCGGAAAATATATATTACAAATAACAGCTATAGCTCCGCTATAAAGCAATGCAAGTTTACTTGCACATAGCATTTTCCGGCATATAACAACATCGAATACAGAAACACGAAAGTATAACTGGATGCTTGTTATGGCTAATTGAAAACGCGATGCACAACAAAAACATCAACACAGGTTCGAAAAAAAACATCAATTGGTATATGCCAAAAAAAAAGATGCTGGATCAGCCCCGTATCAACTCAAACGAAGGTGGACTCTGAACTCTGAAACTCTGATGTGTTGAACACACTGAAAAACAACACAGCAGACAGAGAGGTTGGGCGAGGCTCAAATGCTTGCATTTCCTTATAATTATTTTTGATTGTGCCAGATTGATAACTTGGAAGGGAAGGCAATGCAAGGCGGCAATCAGGGCATAGTTCAACTTAATTACTTGGCTAGCACGTCCGTACACAATGAATGGAAGGATTGGTAAAGCAAAATAAATATAAAGTGGCCCCGACCTACCATCTAGCTATACGGATAGTGGTGGTAGAGATCGATCGATCGATCATTAGCCAGTCAGTTGCCGGAGACCGGCCGGAGCGAGTGACGACGATGAGCCGGGCATTTCTGTATATGGTGATTGAAAGATGCGGCAGGCCATATACTCCGGTGCCGGCTGTGTACACGGTGCACCGCATCAACCCGTCGCGCCTCTTCTTCTCCAACAAAGATGACTGCCCACCGCCGGTTGCTGAGCCGGCAGAGATCAAGGCTCGCCTACCTCGCCCAGCCGCGAGGGTGTACCCTTCGTTCGATTCTCCGGTCATGAACTTCGCGCTGTTCGGCCGCAACAAGGACAAGATCGTCGCCATGGACTACAACAGCCGGACGGTCCTCTACGACGATGCTCTGCGGGCCGTCTCCGCACTACCAAGCATGAAAGACTTCCAGTGTAACCACGGCTCAATCCCCCAGACGGTCTCGCTCCCCGCCGGCGACGACCTGTTTGTCATGAACAATCTACCGTTGTGCTACACGTCGAGCACATCCGTGGTGGCGCTCATCGACAACGGACACCGGTGGACTGACGACCCTCGTGAGCCCCACATGTTCTGGCAACCAATCCCGCAACCTCCATATGTGAAGCCGGAGTACGACCCGGACGCCTCGCACGGTGACCGTGTGGAAGCCTACACGGTGGTCGGCGAGTCGCAAGTCTGGGTCTCCATGAAGAGCTGCGGCACCTACTCCATAGACTTGAAAAAATTCTCGTGTGACTGGCAGGGAAATGAGATGACGCGTGGCCAGTGGAGCAAGGTCGGCGACTGGGAGCTACCGTTCTATGGACCCGCAGTGTTCGCCCCGGAGCTCAACCTCTGGTTCGGCCTTTCAGAAAGAGACGACTTAGACGAGACCATTCTCCGCGCGGTGGACCTGCAGCAAGGCGCTACCCAACCGCCGACGGTGAGCCAGGAATGGGAGTGCTTCATGGTGCCCAAGTCGCACTACCATTTCTTGATGGACTCGTTCCTCGTGCACCTGGGCATCGGCGGACGATTCTGCATCGCCAAATTCTCAACTAACCAGAGACATCGCAACACGGCCATTCTCACCGGCGTGGAGGTGATGCCCTGCGGCGGTGGCGAGGCTCTCCGGCTTGTCAAGCACAAGACGTACCGTTATGGATTATTAGGGGTGATTACCCTATATGTGTACTTTAATAGGAGTAATCTATACCTAATAATAAAAGCATTAAGTCTTCTTCTCTTACGTCGTTTAAACTACCCCTAAAGTTCGTAACAATTACCCACCACTGCCACCCATAAGTCATACCGTTTCGAATTTGTTCTTTTCCCGTCGCGTTTCTTGCTTTCTCCACATGTACTGATTGCAATCCGCCGATCCGTGGTAGTATGTCCTGGTTGTCGTCCAGTCCAGATAAGGTATTGAAACGGAAACCATCACGAAATCCATCCCTGGCTGTCGTTTGCTTCAATAAAAGCAGCACGGACGCGCTGCTTCCTGTGCTTGATTCCACACGTCACCCATCGGTTTAGGCTATCGCGGACAAAAAGAACTTCACGTCGATCTGGTTTATCGAGTAGATGAGATCAACCACGACGAAAGCTATCCGATTTACATGAACTTCCTCGGCGTGGCGGACGCGTTGGAGTACCGCGGTAGCGACGTGGGCGCTGGTGGCTCATGACGAACTCATTCATGCACGTCCTGGCGACTGAGCCCGGCACGCCCGTCTGCCCCTTTACGCTGCTGGATCGGGCGTATGCCGGGACTATCGCTTCTGCTGCGACCTGATCTCCGGGAGTCCGTCCACGTACACGGAGTAATCCTATCTCGGTTGCTTCGTATACAAGTACATGAACTGCCGGTTCCAGCTCAGAGCCCGCGGGAACGCATGCAACGTCGCCAAAGCGGACGCCGGGAAGATGCCGGTGAGGGATGGAGTCGTCGTGCCGTCGTGGTGGTCGGACGCGCGGACGGGCTGTTCGACGGCGAGCTGGAGCGGGTCGTGCGGATGGGCACAGCGCAGGGATACTCGTCGCCGCCATCACATACGTACGAGATGACGAGTTGTGGTTGTGTCGAGGAGCCAACCGAAAGACTCGCCGTTCAGCACTTATAGCCAGAAGCAAGTCTCCGGGCAAAACTTTGGCACGCCACACGACTGCAAAGACGACCCTAGCCGCGCCGAGATGGAGCCGGCAGTCAAGGACGCGCCAAGGGGCTCGTCGCCACGGAGTGGGCGGACAAGACGAGGCGTAGCCTGTCAACATGAGCTGCCGCATGACATGGAGGAGAGGTGGCGCTAGGACGTTATTTGGGCGCGCGTCACACTGGCCTGCTGCGGTTGACCCCTGCTTCCTCCGCTCGTTGTGCCTGCTCGCTCTGGCCGTTCTGCTTGCTGGGATGTATGATGTATCTTGTTGTATGTTGCTGCTTGCTGTAGGTGATGCTCTCGCGTGCAAACTGCACAGGCAGATTGAGCTGCAAACAAACGATAGCTGATTTTTCGTTTTAGATAGCTTGACTGAAACAGGGCTAAAGCTAGAGCAAAATTTCATTGGAGTCGGCTTTCTACTTATGGTGTATCCGTCCACTAATAAGCAACCTTATAAAACACTAATAATTCAACATTATAGAAGAATTTGGTTGTCGAATCCAACACTTCTATATCAGCTCCACCACTGGACTGAGAGAAATATGCCCTTTCCGGAAGGACTTGCTGAGTATTATGAAATCATTTAAGTGTTGACATATTCCACGTAATTCCAGGTCAAACCTGTAGCAGAGCTATCCCAAGTGCTAAGACTGAAGTTGTAGGGCCACTATAGCACTGTAGTCTGTAACTACCTCTCGTTAGCTCATTACGAAGTTTAATTTAATTGCTTGACATTCATATCTGAATAAGCTGAGCAACCAATTCAAAACATTGCCGAGATGACATGCAGTCTTATGGTGTAATAATGTGAAACCATCTATGCTTGGTTTTTGTTAGAATGGTTTAAAAATATTAGGGTGTGATTTAGTTAGCTTTTTCTGTTGACAATCATTGTGTACCGTGTGCTATTTTTCTTAAGCGACTTGGCCTTAAGCGACTTGCTCGGCCATTTCCAGGTGGTGAGCTATTTCAGCAGAAGTTGGTCAACGTGATTGGTTCTTAAAATTTTGTTGGCCGAGCAAGTCGCTTAAGGCTGAATTGTTTTGTAACCTAGGCAAGGTTTAAACCATGCTACTATGTTAATGCGTACAGTGTTATTGGTTTGTACTATTTTTAACCCGTTGCAACGCACGGGCACGTTTCCTAGTAATAATAATATTAATAAAATGATAATCGTAATAATAATAATCTGGTATTTTATATCAAGTTAGTGTTAGATTGATCTCTCCCGTGTGGGCCCAACGGTCCACCGGGCCCCTTTGATCTGCGCCCTGATCGGGGGCGCACAGCCCACTAAGGCTGACGGGCCCCTGTCACGCTGCGCTATATAGAGAGGTGGGGGCCGGCGGCACACAGTTTACGAGGTTCGTCTGTGCCGCACACCCCACCTATACACCCACCGATTAGGGTTGCGCAGAAGTGACGGGAAGCTCCGCAGCCGCCGCCACTTCCACTCACTGCCATCACCGCCGCCGTCCACCATGGCCGGCACATCGAGCGCATCCGCACAAGGAGAAGGTGATGATTCTTCTCCCCATGTATCTATTCTACCGGTATTGATCTAGCCCAGAGATCTTGCGGTTTCAACATTGGTATCAGAGCCGCTATGGTTTAGATCATACTCGCGTAGACAGAAAAGAAAAGAAGAAATTCCCCTCCAACAGAACCCTAACCCTAAAAGATCAAAAGGGAAAAGAAACTCACCGGTTCTGCCCTCGGGCACGCTGGCAAAGGGCGCCGCCGTCACGGGCCGCGTCATTTCCTCTCGATCCCGATGAGCATCGACAGCGAGGCATCGGGAAGAAGAACATCACCCCTTCGGGGGCAAAGGGCACCGCTGATAACCCACAAGTATAGGGGGTGTATCGTAGTACTTTCGATAAATAAGAGTGTCGAACCCAACGAGGAGCAGAAGGTGTTGACAAGCGGTTTTGATGAAGGATTCACTGTAAATGCTCACAGACAAGTTTTTAGGAGTTTTTGATATGACAGATAAATAAAGTACAAGTAAATAAAATGCAGTAGTAATAGTTGCAGCGAGTGGCCCAATCCTTTCTACAGCAAAGGACAAGCCGGTTGTTGTACTTATAATGACCAAACGTTCTTGAGGACACACGGGATATTGTCAAGTGCTTTCGCTTCATATAGTTGATTAATCTTCATTGTTTTGATAAGTGTTGTGTGGGTGAACCTATGCTAATGCACCGCCCTTCCTAGGACTAATACATACTTGTGATTATACCCCTTGCAAGCATCCGCAAATACAAGAAAGTAATTAAGTTAAACTAACCACAGCCTTAAACTTTGAGATCCTGCTATCCCTCATGCATCGATATACCAACGGGTGTTCAGGTTTCTGTCACTCCGGCAACCCCACAATTGGCAAACGAATACACAATGCATTCCCCTAGGCCCATAAAGGTGAAGTATCATGTAGTCGACGTTCACATGACACCACTAGAAGAATAACACCACAACTTAAGCATCAAACCATTAAATATTACTCAACATAGTTCACTACTAACATCAAGACTTCTCCCATGTCCTCAAGAACTAAACGAACTACTCACAAGACATCATACGGAACATGATCAGAGGTGATATGATGATGAATAACAATCTGAACATAAACCTTAGTCCAATGGTTTCACCCAATAGCATCAATAACAAGAGTAATCAACACCGGGAGAGTTTCCCCTATGAAATAGACAAGATTCAGCCCTAGATGTTACAACGGAGACGGGGTGCAGCGGCGGTGATGATGGTGTTGGCGGTGGAGATGATGATGATGATGATCCCGATGAAGTCCAGCTCGATGACGGTGATGATGGCGACGATTTCCCCCTCCGGGAGGGAATTTCCCCCGGCAGATTTCTTCCTGCAGGGGAGCTTTTCGCTCTCTGGTGTTTTCCGCCTCGTGGAGGCGGCGGAATATTTCGATGGCCTCCTCCTGTGTTAGGGTTCCGAGGGGGTCAAGTACGCGAAGGGGGAACGGCTGAGGTGGGCCAGGGCCCCCAAACCACCTCTCGGCGCGGCAGGGGGCCCCACCGCGCCAAGGGTGAGGAGGGCCCACCATGGCCCATCTCAGCTCCCCTTTTGGCCTCCTCCATCTTCTGGTAAAATAGGAACTTCCATATGTCTCCTTCGATTTATTGATCTTCAGAAATAGTGCATCTCGACGGTGCTTTTTCCAGCAGAATCCTGACTCCGGTGTCCAATTCTCCATTATTCATCAAACATGCAAAATAGGTAAAATAACATAAGTAACACTTCTAAATATGAAATATATCGATGAATAGCAGTAAATTATGATATAAAATAGTGATGCAAAATGGACGTATCAACCCCCCCAAGCTTAGACCTCGCTTGTCCCCAAGCGAAAACTGAGCTCAGTAAACATGACCACAAGTTTATGGAGCAAAGTGTCGATAAATAAAATACGGACAAGAAGCATCACATTCATTGATACACAAGTCATTCTAGACAGCAACTTCCCTTCATATAATCTAACTTGAAATAAGTAAAGGGAACCACGATGAAGTGCATAAAGAGAACCATGATTGGTGAAGGCAAACTTAAACTCTTGGTCAGAGAACAATTAACAGATCATACTTATCTTTCGAGAAGAGTCTTTATATCAGAGCTTATATAGCAGAACTTACATGCCTTAATCATAACAGTCTCCTTACAGTCATTGATAACTTTCAAAGTTATATTCATTCGGATAAAAGCTATTGTGCGAAACAAGGAAATGAGAGATATGATTAGAAGTATCAACACATATAACTAATTGGATCTCAACAACTCAAATGCTTGCTTGAGATAGAGAGGAATGGGTTTACTGACTCAACAATAATGTAAAAGATAGGCCCTTCGCAGAGGGAAGCAGGGATTAAATCATGTGCTAGAGCTTTTAAGTTTTGCAAAGCATATAGAGAGTATGAAAATAGTTGTTTGAGCTATGTATGTCGTTGTCAACGAATCGTAGTAAAGTGAACACTAACCCCTTGTCAACCAGACTTTCAAGAGCGGCTCCCATGAAGGACGTTATCTCTACCAGCAAGGTAGATCATCCCTCTTCTCTTTTGTTTACACATGTATTTTAGTTTCTTTATAGTTGACACTCCTCCCAACCTTTTGCTTACACAAGCCATGGCTAACCGAATCCTCGGGTGCCTTCCAACATTCACATACCATGGAGGAGTGTCTATTTGCAAATTAAGTTGCTTACTGATAAATCAGGGCAAAACATGTGAAGAGAATTATTAATGAAAGTTGTAGTTAATTGGGACTGGGCACCCCATTTGCCAGCTCTTTTTGCAAATTGTTGGATAAGCGGTGTATATGCCACTAGTCCATTGGTGAAAGTCTGTTTGACAAAAGTGCTAGAGAAACTCTACAGAACCCTCATGAGCTAATAAACAGTGACACAAAACTAGGAGTAATAAGTTTTGAATAATTTAAAGGTAGCACATGAAGTATTTACTTGGAATGGCGCAAAATACCATATAGTAGGAAGTTATGGTGGACTCGAATGGCAATGGTTTGGCTCAAGGTTTGGATGTATGAGAAGCATTCCCTCTCGATACAGGTCTTTGGCTAGCAAGGTTATGTAGCAAGCATAAGAGTTGAGGGATACAAACAATTATACAAGTGATAAGAATAATCATGCAATCTTCCTTAGAAGCACAAATAGTTTAACTTAAGAATACTAAGCTTATGAGCACAAAGAAAGAAAGATCATGGAATAATATATTTGCATGCACTCCCTCTTCTACTTAAGTCTCAAAGTATTGTCTACTACTGACCAATGCTAAGTTTGCCAAAACCAAAAAGATTAACTTGGTGCTCTAAAAAGTGATCCCTATACTAACAACAAGGTTATCAATATGAAAGAGAATTGCAAGCTAAAATAAAGTATGCAGAAAGTAAATGATAAAACTTCTCATTAATATTTCATAACGGCAACTCACACCAAGGGATACATAGATAACCAACTAAAAGAGAGATACTTCCACATTGCAAACCATCATATAAGATAACTTCCCTACTCACGATATGACTTTATGGAAAAGTAAAAGGTAAAGATAATGTGTGATACCGCGGCACTCCCCCAAGCTTGGAACAAACCAAGGGGATGCCAATACTTATGATGAATTACTCCTTCGGTGGTGGTGGTGATTGTTGATAAGCTTATCAACCAGCTCCTTCAGTTCATCAATCTTGTAGGTGAGGGCGCGAATCAGCTCAGAGTTGTGTTCGATGCGATTCATAAACTTGTCAGACTGCGAGTCCCAACTCTTGGAGTTGTTTCCCCACTCCTCAGCAGCAGAATCCCTCTTTCCTGTATTGTTAGAACGATCTATATTCCAACCACTAGGCAACTCAGCCTCCGGGATCCTCTCAATTTGATGCTTATGGATAAGAGTATGGAAGGGGTTATTTTGCCTGGGGAAGATGTCCTGGGAGCCAAGAAGTGTCGTGGAACCTTCCCTCCGGTGCTCATCCGCGCCCTTGCCTGGGCTTGAATGGATTTGCCACCACTCCGATGCTTGCAACGGTAGCGCGCGGGTATTCGCGCGGGTCTTCCTCCACTTCTCCTTCATCTTCGCTCTTGACTTCCTCCTTCAGCTTGGGGTCTTGAGTCTCGTCTTCCAAAGGCTCCTTGCCCTTGTTGTTGTTGTTGGAGACCATGGCGCTTCTAAATCTGAAAACAATATCTGGACAGAAACAGCTCGAAACGAAACACGATGAAAAGGCGAGATACGAACCTCGGGGGTTCGGGTGAGTTATATAGCAAAAAGTTTTACAACATAAGGAAGGTACAGGAGGAAACCTGATCGGAGACGAGCTCCGGGGTGCTCAAACCACCAGGCGGCGCGGCTGGGGGCCCACCGCGCCGACCTATGGTTTGGGCACCACGGGTGCCGTCTCCCATCCGGTTCGGTCTCTTATTTTTCCATATTTAATAAAAACGACGAAAATATCTTCTAGAAAGTTATTCGCGAAACTTTTCTTACCGAAACTGTTACCTATTCGAATCGAATTCTGCAGTCCCAGAAAAATGTTCTTCAATGAAAGTTTCCGGAGTCACCACTTTAATTGTATCAACCTCTTCATTAATAGAATCTCCAGAAATATAATGCTTGAGTCTTTGACCATTTACCACTTGTGTAGAGTTATCTTTCAATGAAGCAATTTTTATTGCACCTGAACGATACACCTCCACAATAACAAATGGTCCTTCCCATTTTGAGAGTAACTTTCCTGCAAAAAATCTGAGACGAGACCTATACAATAGAACTTTCTCACCAACATTAAATTCTCTTTTAAGAATTCTCCTATCATGCCATCTCTTAACTTTTTCTTTAAAGAGTCTAGCATTTTCATAAGCCTCACTTCTCCATTCATCTAAAGAACTTAAGTGCAACAACCTTTTCTCACCGGCAAGTTTAAAATCTCTATTAAGTTCTCTCACTGCCCAATAAGCTTTGTGTTCTAATTCTAAAGGCAAGTGACAAGCTTTACCATAAACCATTTTATAAGGAGACATGCCCATGGGGTTCTTATAAGCAGTTCTATAAGCCCATAAAGCATCATTTAACTTACTAGCCCAATTTTTTCTAGATTTATTAACAGTCTTTTGCAAGATAGATTTAATCTCCCTATTTGACAATTCTACTTGTCCACTAGTTTGAGGATGATAGGCTGAAGCAATTCTATGATTAACACCATATTTAGCAAGAGTCTTTCTAAAACCACCATGGATAAAATGAGAACCTCCATCAGTCATAAGATATCTAGGTACACCAAACCTAGGAAAAATGACATCTTGAAGCATTTTTAAAGAGGTCTCACCATCAGCACTTTTAGTAGGTATAGCTTCTACCCATTTAGTGACATAATCAACAGCAACAAGTATATGAGTATTACCTTGTGAAGAAGGAAAAGGACCCATGAAGTCGAATCCCCAACAATCAAATGGTTCAATAACAAGAGAATAACTCATAGGCATTTCATTGCGTCTAGAGATATTACCAACCCTTTGACATTCATCACAAGATAAAATAAACTTTCTTGCATCCTTAAAGAGGGTAGGCCAATAAAAACCTGATTGTAGAACTTTCTGCGCAGTTCTATCTCCAGCGTGATGCCCTCCATAAGCACTTCCATGGCATTTCCTCAGTATTTCCTGTTGTTCATATTCAGGAACACATCTTCGCATAATACCATCGACTCCTTCTTTATATAAGTGTGGGTCATCCCAAAAGTAATGCCGCAAGTCATAAAAGAATTTCCTTCTTTGCTGAGCTGAAAAGGTTGGAGGCAAGTACTTGGAAACAATAAAGTTAGCATAATCAGCATACCAAGGACTATCTCGCGAACTTACACTTATTGCAGCCAATTGTTCATTTGGAAAGCTATCATTAACAGGAATAGGATCATAAGGAATGCTTTCCAATCTAGACAAATTATCAGCAACAGGATTTTCAGCACCTTTTCTATCTATGATATGCAAATCAAATTCTTGCAAAAGAAGTACCCATCTAATAAGCCTTGGCTTAGCATCTTTCTTTTCCATAAGGTATCTAATTGCAGCATGATCAGTATGAATAGTGACTTTCGAATCAACTATGTAGGGTCGAAATTTGTCACAAGCAAAAACTACAGCTAGAAATTCTTTTTCAGTAGTGGCATAATTCTTTTGAGCAGAATCAAGAGTTTTACTAGCATAATGAATAACATTTAACTTTTTATCTACTCGCTGCCCAAGAACAGCGCCTACAGCATAATCACTAGCATCACACATAATTTCAAAAGGTAAATTCCAATCAGGTGGTTCAACTACAGGAGCGGTGATTAAAGCCTTTTTCAAAGTTTCAAAAGCTTCCTTACAATCATCATCAAAAACAAAGGTACATCTTTTTGAAGAAGATTAGTAAGAGGCTTGGAAATTTTAGAGAAATCTTTAATAAACCTCCTATAAAAACCAGCATGACCAAGAATACTACGAATACCTTTAACATCTTTGGGACAAGGCATCTTTTCAATTGCCTCCACTTTAGCTCGATCAACTTCAATACCTCTTTCAGAAATTTTGTGTCCAAGAACAATTCCTTCATTAACCATAAAGTGGCATTTCTCCCAATTAAGAACAAGGCTAGTTTCTTCACATCTCTGCAAAACTTTGTCAAGGTTGTGCAAACAATTATCAAAGGAAGTTCCATAGACGGAGAAATCGTCCATGAAGACTTCCACAATTTCCTCACAAAAGCCATGAAAAATAGCAGACATGCATCTTTGAAAAGTAGCAGGAGCATTACATAAACCAAAAGGCATACGTCTATAAGCATAAGTTCCATAAGGACAAGTAAAAGTAGTTTTCTCTTGATCTTGCGCTCTCACAGCAATTTGAGAAAACCCAGAATACCCATCAAGGAAACAAAAGTGAGTTTTCTTGGACAACCTCTCAAGCATTTGATCAATAAAAGGCAAAGGATAATGATCTTTCTTAGTTACTTTGTTAACCTTTCTAAAATCAATGCACATCCTATAACCAACTACTACTCTTTGAGGAATTAGTTCATCATTTTCATTAGGAACAACGGTAATTCCTCCTTTCTTAGGAACACAATGCACAGGACTTACCCATCTACTATCAGCAATAGGATAAATAATACCAGCTTCAAGAAGTTTTAATACCTCATTTCTTACCACTTCTTTCATCTTGGGTATTAAACGACGCTGATGCTCAACAACAGGCTTTGCATCAGGTTCCATGTTGATGGCGTGCTGACATATAGTAGGAGAAATTCCCTTCAGGTCATCAAGAGTATATCCCATAGCTCCGCGGTGTTTCCTCAACACTCCCAATAACCTTTCCTCCTCTGTACCTGAAAGTTTAGAGCTGATAATAACAGGATATATTTTCTTATCATCAATATAAGCATATTTAAGATTATCAGGCAGAGGTTTCAAATCAAAAACAGGATCCTCCTTGGGTGGCATTGTGGTACCCAAATCTTCCACAGGTAAATTGTGTTTGAGCATAGGTTGACGAAGGAATACTTCATCAAGCTCATTCCTTTCTTCCCTGAAGTTCTCACTTTCATGATTCTCCATATGTTGCTGCAAAGCATTGTTAGGAGCAAGAACAATAGATGCAAGTTGAGCAATTTCAAAATCCTCACTAGGCAATTCAGTTTCATAAGGTGCTTTAGCAAATTTAGAGAAATTGAATTCATAAGATTCACCAGCAAATTTAGTAAAGATTTTCTCTTTCTTACAATCTATAACAGCACCACAAGTATTCAGAAAAGGTCTACCAAAAATAATAGGACAACTATCATTGGCAGCCGACCCAAGTACAAGAAAATCAGCAGGGTATTTAGTCTTACCACAAAGGACTTCGACATCTCTAATGATACCAATTGGAGAGATAGTTTCCCTATTAGCAAGCTGAATAACCACATCAATCTCTTCAAGTTTACAAGGAGCAATTTCGTGCATAATTTCCCTGTAAAGCTCATAAGGAATAGCACTAGAACTTGCACCAATATCACATAAACCATAATAGCAATGATCACCTATCCCAACAGAAAGCACAGGAACACTAGACTTCCTAGAACTTTTAGGATGTGAGACAATATTAGAAGCATCCTCACAAAAGATAATGTGTCTATCTTCTAAATTTTCAGTGACAAGATCTTTAACCAATGCTACAACAGGTTCAACAGTTATTTGCTCATCAGGTTTGGTAGTTTTCTTATTACTTTTACTAACAACACCAGTTATGATAGTATGTTCCTTAATCTTATTAGGAAAAGGAACTTTTTCAATATAAGGTTCTGGAATAATGCGATCAGCAACATTAACCTCAACACCTTTAGATATATGAGAAACAGATTCATCTTTATATGGTTCATGATAATTTTTAAAACCCTCCTTCGGCAAACCGAAATAGGAAGCAAAGGCTTTATAAAAGTTTGCAACAATTTGAGAGTCAAGACCATAAGTAGTGCTAATTTTGCGATAATCATCAGTATCCATAAAATTTTTAACACACTCAAAGTCATAGTTTATACCTGACTCCCTACCTTTGTCATTCTCCCATCCTTCAGTGTTCTCCTGAATCCGATCAAGAAGGTCCCACTTAAACTCTTCTTTATTACGAGTGAACGATCCAGCACAAGTGGTATCCAATAGAGTTTTATCTTGAAAGGAGAGTCTTGCATAAAAGTTATCAATAACAATATTACCAGGAAGCTCATGAATGGGACATTTGAGCATTAATGCCTTCAATCTCCCCCACGCTTGAGCGATACTCTCTCCATCATAGGGCCAGAAGTTATATATGAGGTTCCGATCCTTATGAATCTCACTTGGAGGATAGAATTTGGAGTAAAAGAGAGGTACAATTTCCTCCCATCCAAGAGAATACCCATTCTTCAGCAGTTTATACCAATGTGCAGCTTTACCAGACAGTGATAGAGAGAATAATTTCTTCTTAACTTCTCCCATCGAGATACCTGCACACTTAAATAACTCGCACAATTCATGCAGAAATAACAAATGATCTCCAGGATGGACAGTTCCATCTCCTGCATAGCGGTTATTTGTGACACGTTCAACAATTTTCATAGGAATTTTGAACGGTATTACCTGCTCATCTGGCGCCTCCTCTACTACCTTAGCAGTGGTAGTTGTTTTCCCAAATAGGAATTCAAGAGAAGACCCCTCCATAATGAGATATAGCAGCAGGCAAAAATAAAAACAGCACGTACAATAAATGTTTCCCTTACCAATTCCACTTACCAATAGCGCTACACTCCCCGGCAACGGCGCCAGAAAATAGTCTTGATAACCCACAAGTATAGGGGGTGTATCGTAGTACTTTCGATAAATAAGAGTGTCGAACCCAACGAGGAGCAGAAGGTGTTGACAAGCGGTTTTGATGAAGGATTCACTGTAAATGCTCACAGACAAGTTTTTAGGAGTTTTTGATATGACAGATAAATAAAGTACAAGTAAATAAAATGCAGTATAATAGTTGCAGCGAGTGGCCCAATCCTTTCTACAGCAAAGGACAAGCCGGTTGTTGTACTTATAATGACCAAACGTTCTTGAGGACACACGGGAATATTGTCAAGTGCTTTCGCTTCATATAGTTGATTAATCTTCATTGTTTTGATAAGTGTTGTGTGGGTGAACCTATGCTAATGCACCGCCCTTCCTAGGACTAATACATACTTGTGATTATACCCCTTGCAAGCATCCGCAAATACAAGAAAGTAATTAAGTTAAACTAACCACAGCCTTAAACTTTGAGATCCTGCTATCCCTCATGCATCGATATACCAACGGGTGTTCAGGTTTCTGTCACTCCGGCAACCCCACAATTGGCAAACGAATACACAATGCATTCCCCTAGGCCCATAAAGGTGAAGTATCATGTAGTCGACGTTCACATGACACCACTAGAAGAATAACACCACAACTTAAGCATCAAACCATTAAATATTACTCAACATAGTTCACTACTAACATCAAGACTTCTCCCATGTCCTCAAGAACTAAACGAACTACTCACAAGACATCATACGGAACATGATCAGAGGTGATATGATGATGAATAACAATCTGAACATAAACCTTAGTCCAATGGTTTCACCCAATAGCATCAATAACAAGAGTAATCAACACCGGGAGAGTTTCCCCTATGAAATAGACAAGATTCAGCCCTAGATGTTACAACGGAGACGGGGTGCAGCGGCGGTGATGATGGTGTTGGCGGTGGAGATGATGATGATGATGATCCCGATGAAGTCCAGCTCGATGACGGTGATGATGGCGACGATTTCCCCCTCCGGGAGGGAATTTCCCCCGGCAGATTTCTTCCTGCAGGGGAGCTTTTCGCTCTCTGGTGTTTTCCGCCTCGTGGAGGCGGCGGAATATTTCGATGGCCTCCTCCTGTGTTAGGGTTCCGAGGGGGTCAAGTACGCGAAGGGGGAACGGCTGAGGTGGGCCAGGGCCCCCAAACCACCTCTCGGCGCGGCAGGGGGCCCCACCGCGCCAAGGGTGAGGAGGGCCCACCATGGCCCATCTCAGCTCCCCCTTTTGGCCTCCTCCATCTTCTGGTAAAATAGGAACTTCCATATGTCTCCTTCGATTTATTGATCTTCAGAAATAGTGCATCTCGACGGTGCTTTTTCCAGCAGAATCCTGACTCCGGTGTCCAATTCTCCATTATTCATCAAACATGCAAAATAGGTAAAATAACATAAGTAACACTTCTAAATATGAAATATATCGATGAATAGCAGTAAATTATGATATAAAATAGTGATGCAAAATGGACGTATCAACCGCCGCTACGCCGCTTGACGGCGGCGTGCTCTCCTTCGGGAGTTCGCGCACACCGGCAAGGGGAGCAGCAGGGGCGCCGTCCTGAGCACGGGCTCGTCGACGCGGAGGAGCAGAGGAGGCCCTCCCGTGGCGCTCTCTCACTCTCTGTTACAATGGGGAGGGAGGTGGAAAGTGAAAGGGGAAAGGGAAGAGGGGCCAGCGCGGCACGGCCGTCTCCGACGCGGTCTCCATGGCCGTCTCCGGCGGGCCGGCGGCCGGCGGCCGGCGCGTTTTTCGCCGCCGTCGTGCGGGACAGAGTGCGCTGGGCAGAGACGAGCCAAAGAAGAAATGCGACGGACGGGGTCAACGACCGGATTTTGATCCAGCGAGAAGCGCGGACAGCCGTCGGATCGCGCTGGACGGCCAGGATGGGCTGGCGGCTTGAACCCTAGCTCTCACAGCGCATGGTGGGCCTTGGGCCGAAACGGCCGGGTCACAAGCCGCACAAGGAGCGCGCGCGAGCGGCGCATAGTAATGGGCCGCAGGCAGGCCGTGGGCTGCTTTGCCGATGCTGCTGTGCGACGCGCTGCGCGGCGCGCAGTAAGCGGGCCGTGGGCCGTGGGCCGCGCACAGTTTCCTCTGTTTTAATTTTACAGAACACAGTTTGATGAGTTTTGTCCATATTTGAGCAAATTTCATCCAGTTTTTTCTATTCAAAATATTCCAACGAAAATTTTGTTTTAGAGAATTCAAAAGTAACAGAAATGTTTCTGCAAAGTTTAAAGTTTATGAATTTCATTCATATTTCCGCTGCAAATAGTTAAAAGAAATTGCTTAAAAGCAATAAAGTGAGAATTAAAAGCATGATTGAAGTGATATTAAAGATGATTATGATTCTGTTATTAAATGACCAACGTTGTTAATAGCATGATCATGATTTGTTTATTATGTGTTAAAAGGTGCATTTAATTCTTTTATTGCCCAACGGTGATATAGTTTTAATTGCACAAACGGTTGTGTTTAGAAAACAGAAAAGTAAAAGTAATGCTTCTGAAAAGTACAAAGTTCATGGAATTTTTATTTCATGTTTTCCGCTGCAAATAAAGAAAAGTGAAGGATAAAATAGAATTAAAGTGAGAATTAATTTTTAAAGAAAATGTTACAGAAATTATTGAAACAATTATGATCCTGTTATTTTACGACCAACGTTCTTAATAACATAATCATGATTTGTTAATCGTTGAACAGTGCAAAGTTTGTGAAATACAGAGAATACATTACAAGTTTCTGCTGTAAAGTAAAAGGACTCTCTTCTAATTAAATTGGAACCAACGGGAAAATTTAATTAGAGAGGAGGAAAAAGATAAATACTTGTTCAACAGATTAATTATGGTATTGTTATTTTCTGACCAACGTTGATGATAGCAGTACTATAATTATATAAGTTCTATAGTCAAAGGGCTAGATTTCTGATAATTTTGCATGAAAGTGATCAATTTTTTCAGAGAAAAGATAAAAGATCAAGAAATGCTCTTGAACTATAGAAATATGTATATTTCATGTTTCCGCTGAAATAGAGTTGATGATAATGTTATTTTCCAAACAGATTTCTTTATTGCAATAGAAATATTATCATCATATTGTTTATGAGTTTTATGCATTGATTCTATTTCTGCCCAACGGTGATGTAGAATTAGTGTAGAAAGATGATGTTTCATTCTAATTCTGCCCAACGGTGATTTAGAATATAGAAGAAAGTTTTAAAGATTTAATGTGCATTTTTTTTTTACCAGACCAACGTAGGGTTAATTTTATGCTCATTATTGTTTATTATTATTGAATATTTTCTCAGACAAAGATTCTCATGTTTTCATTCGTGAAAGCAAAAGGATGGGTACTTGTGACCCGAAAGATGACCAAGAAAGGTCATAAAGTGAGAGAGTATGTTCTCTCTAAAGAATGATTGCAAAAGAAAAAGAATTCTTGGATGTTAATCCAAGAATACAAATAGATCATCGAGAGTCCTGTTTGACAAATGTCTTTCATGTACTCTCATGCAGAAAACAAATAAATCATTCAGAGTTTTGTTTAACGAATTTCTTTCATGTACTCTATATGAAGAAATTTTTTAAACGAGCAACATGAATGCTTAATTTGACCAACGTTTTATTAAGCATATGTATAAAAGAGTATTCAGATTTATTTCTGAATTTGATGATTGAATATACAGTCTAAAGAGCCAATTGTGGCATCTATGTCTCTTAATTACCCGCATGACGGGAAAAGACGATTATAATACCCACGTGTTGGGAAAAGTCTGGGAAAATACCCGCATAGCGGAGAAAATTTTGACAAAGGACTTATCCTATATGACAGGAAGAAGATGTGATGACTCATGTGTTTTTATATCGACCGCACACTTTATGTGTCATAGTTACAAAGCACTTAATGAGTCAAAAGAGAATAAAGTTACAAATGAACCTAAAGATAAGATGTTATGCAAGTGTGACTTGCAGTACCATTGAGAAGAACTCTTGTGAGTTTTGAAAAGGGAATGAGGAAAAAGTACTCCCATACGTTAAAAGATAACTTCATATTGAATAAAGCAGATAATCAAAGTTTCGAAATTGTGGCAAAAAGGTTCTTGCCACATTTCGAGGGGGAGATAGAGAATGTTACAAATAAACTCCCCTATACTTCAGATAATGTGATGCATAATTGTGATCGTTCGGGGAGTACGACGGTCATAATAATGATACCCCTAAAGTAAAGAAATAGATGTATTCTTGGATATTTTACAGCTCCGAAAGGAGACTAAGGACGGTACTCAAAGTGCCATAAAGAAGACAGATTAACAGGTTAACAAAATAAACCCAAATAAAAAGGATTAAGGATACACCATTTTGGAGAAAATGGTGTAATCTGGGGGAGCATGGTATGAACATACCTAAGACTCGAATAGATTTTATCTGGGGAGCTTGTTGCTTTATAATAGAGATGAACAAGCAAACATGGATGGATCTTATGTTTTAGGTCCTTGTAAGAGCTATAGCATTAGAAGACTACAGAATTAATTGCCTCTAGGCAATGACAGAACAACAACATCCCCATATGAGAAAAACAGATGACTATAAAGTCTATATCAGAGAAATTAAATGAAGGTTGATCCCACCTCATTTACCGAAATTATAAGCAGCTCTCAATCGATTTGACAAGTGTCTACTTGTCTTAATGATTAGAGACTATGTGAATCCCGACGATGTTTGGGACTCATAAGTAATTTCCAATGGAGCCAAAACAGTAGGCTATAAAGGGTCTACAACGCCAATGTGACTCCAAAGGAAATATGTAAAAAGCGATTTTAAATCGAAAGTTTTGCGCTAAGAGAATAAACAGATTACAATAAGTGCTAGTGGCACATAATGATCTAAGTTACATCAGATGAAAGTAAAGAAAACAGGGATCTTACGGACTAGAGCAAGTCTCTAGAATCAGAAGTTAGTTTGGGTTAAAGAGAATGAAAGGACAATCGCTTTTCTACAAACTTATAGAATGGGAAATTCATTCCCTAATCCTGTGTATGTGGATGATATCCTACTTGCTAGTGGCGATGTCAATCTACTACCGGCAGAGAAAAGAAGTTCTTGTCCTCAAAAGAGTATTCTCGGTAGAGTGTCTGTCGTTAAAAGTATCGAGATTTACTAAGAAAAGAAGAAAAGGGGTATTAGAAATATCGCATGGACATGCTGAGAAGAAGTCTCTAAAGCATGCACGTCGAGAAAACCTACGCCTGTTCTTACTGTCAAGGGTAATGGAATTGGGAACTTTAGTGTTCCAAGAGATAACATAGAACAGATCAAATGGATATGGTACCATATGCTTCAGCTGTTGGAAACTCAATATTACCCTGACAGTTCACGTATCCCGGTTGTTTTGGACATGCCCAATCCAGATATAGATCACTGGAATGGAATCAAAGATATCGGCCTCATGCTAAAAAAACAGAGTGCTCTCAAAAGGTTGTGAGTACAAAGATAGATCTATAAATGTGCTCTCAAAAGGTTGTGAGCACAAAGAAAGAATTTGTGAAATGTATAGCGAAATCCACAATTGTCGCTAAATTTCACATTTGGAGTTTTTGTGTGGAAAAGCTCCAAAGAATGAAAAGATTAACATCAGTGTGATGTAAAGACATGTTATAGCATGATATGAGGCTGAGGGACAGGCAAAATGGTTAAGGAAACCTGTACCCGGAATTGATAATGGTTGACAACAGCAATAACCATTAAGTAATTCACTCCTAAGACAACGAGTCAAGTGTGGTGCCAAACACATTGACACAGAGTTATACGTTGTAAAGGAGAAAGTCCGAAATTATGTTGAAATGCTTGGAGCATAAGAGGAATAGATAAAAGACACACACAAGTGTTTGCAGATCTGCTAATTAAAGGCTTACCGCCAGTGTGTTTGGAGAACACATAGTCGACATGGGTTTATGGTATAGTCTATATGATTTCCGGACAATAAAGAGGCCCAAAAGTAACAGGATTTGTTTCAAAACAGAGACGTATATTGTAGCTGTCTGATTCTATCGTCAATTGAGCTGTGACGATGAAACATGCTCTATGTACTGATCCGTGATGAAACGAGTAAAGTACAAAGTATAAAGTTAAAAGTAAAAGTTGAGATCAAGGGAGAGAATGTTAGATTGATCTCTCCCGTGTGGGCCCAACGGTCCACCGGGCCCCTTTGATCTGCGCCCTGATCGGGGGCGCACAGCCCACTAAGGCTGACGGGCCCCTGTCACGCTGCGCTATATAGAGAGGTGGGGGCCGGCGGCACACAGTTTACGAGGTTCGTCTGTGCCGCACACCCCACTATACACCCACCGATTAGGGTTGCGCAGAAGTGACGGGAAGCTCCGCAGCCGCCGCCACTTCCACTCACTGCCATCACCGCCGCCGTCCACCATGGCCGGCACATCGAGCGCATCCGCACAAGGAGAAGGTGATGATTCTTCTCCCCATGTATCTATTCTACCGGTATTGATCTAGCCCAGAGATCTTGCGGTTTCAACAGTTAGTAGGTATGTGTTGGTGTTTTCGGTTCTTCTACCATGGAAATTATATTTGGGTCGCATTGTCAATCGACATGCAAAACACTATGCGAGCCGCCATTATCGTGATACATAATTCAATATAGACTGATGATAAGTACTCATTCGCATTGGTTTTCAAATGGTGAAACGTATGTAAACCATCATAAGAGTGACGTGTTAATCAATACAACCCGATGATAAGTACTCAATTTGTGAGTATATGCAGAGAATGCAGGGACATATATTACACATATGAGTGATTGTTTAGTTTAGAGCAAGGCACATTACTCTTACATACAATATTTGCATACACGAAGTTATTCAGGATAGATGTTAGATGCACATAGTTACAACAAATGAGTACTCCAATGGCTATATGGTCTTAGAGGACGTAGCAATAGAATGATCAGTTGCAACTTGCAACCATGGCTAAAATAGGAAAATATATTACAAATCAGCTATCGCTTGGCTATAAATCAACACGAATTGGACTTGCACACATAGCCATTTTAGGCATACGACATCAAAATACAGGAAACACAAAAGGATAGAACGCCCGATCTGCTTCCTTGCAAGGGATGCTCCTCTCTACTCATGGTTTTGTTAATAACAAAGACAAGAAACACTGAAGGAAAACTGAAGGCTTGTGCTGTCTAATGGAAACATAAGGCACAAAAAACACATTAACTCGTATATTCCACAAAATTTACATCTCTGGGACACCAGATTCAACAACTAAATAAGCTTTATGTAAGTAGCTAAAGATCATACACCACTTTTGTTTTTGTGAAACATGGTACAAACGCATAAGTTCACACACACGCATTTACATCACCTCTATAAACACACGCACACACGTCCTACCCCTATGACTATTATTGAAAACCCCAGTATGCAAGTCGAGTTTTCAGATTGACGAAGACACCATAGACGCTTCACTATCAACGGGAATGTGAGCTCCCAGTAAATGAATATTCCCGCCTTTAATGCGACTCCTATTTTTCAAACCTGGAGTTTCAACTATGTTGGGCTGAAAGTACAACCACCCTCCTACCCTTTCAACCACAGGTTGGTTCGCATGATCATACATCACTGAAAATATTATCAAACGTTGAGAGGGTATGGAAATACGTTACACATAATGGCGATTGCTCGATTGGGAAAAATTATCCTACACTACTTGATGACCCCCTTAAGCGTATTGACGATCAAGAACTCGTCATCGATCGTTGAA
This sequence comes from Poa pratensis, assembly GCA_947311845.1. Lineage (NCBI taxonomy): Eukaryota > Viridiplantae > Streptophyta > Magnoliopsida > Poales > Poaceae > Poa > Poa pratensis. Next base: position 109,088,106 of record CAMZMU010000085.1, read on the forward strand.
AATCCGACATCATGACCATGCAACCACCTTTTCAATGTCACTGGTGTTAATGGTGGCCAAAAAATATTTCATGTAAAAAAAGTAGTTCACTTCACATATTTTCTTGCTAAGTCGAGAAGAGTGAAATTGCAGTTTTGCTGTGATGTGCACTCTACTATATTTTGGAATTATAGAATCAGTATACTATAGTTGCAATTTCAGGTGCTTGGACATTGTTTTTTTATTCCCAATGCACTTTGTATAAAAGTATATAGAATCTTGGGAACTGTCCATCAAATATAGTTTAATTTATGTGAAAATGGGAGTCATACCATTTTGTACTTGCTTCACGAAACACCATTTCTTTGCATGAAAAAGGGAAAAAAATAGAACAAAAAATATTACAACTTCCTTTTAGCAATATTGTTTGGCATGTCAGTATACACCTTTGTACCAAATATGAGCACATTATCATAATTATGCAATGGATATGGCTAAATTAAAATGAGATTTTTTTCTTTGTCGAGTATTTTACCCTCGGCAAAGGTGGGCTATTTGCCAATTGCATGAAGGAGGGGGGGGGGGGGGGGGGGGGGGGTGCTAACACGCCACCACATGCTCCATCAGCTATGGCCAGAGGGGACACATGTTTTGTGGCTTTGCCAAAAGTATATATTTGCTGAGTGTTTGCCAAGTGTTTTTTCGCATGCGCAAGTCTTTGCGAGTGCCAAGTGCCCGGTGAAGAGCACTTGCCAAAACTAACACTCAGCAAACGTTTTTTTTCCCGTAGTGATGGTCTGATACGCTAATATTAAAATATCTTGTAGTAATATTTCATTCGTAGAGAGCTGCTTTCAGAATTTTCTTAAATTCTGAAGCAGATTATATATTTGATTTCCTCGTAAAAATAATCATATTTTATATCTTTTTTATCAAGTCCAAATGATCCAATAAATAGGACTAGATTTCCATATAATTGGTTTTGAGATATTGATTGGGAGCGCCTAACGCTCGGTGATCCGAGAATTTTCTTAGGGCTCGGTCGAGCTACCTATGCGCGATCGTGGAGTCAGCCAATTTTCCTATGTGCTCCAAGCTCGTTAGTGCCTCTGGATCAATGCGAGACGGGCCGGCCCAATCACAGTACGCGTGTTCGATTCCTTGTGGCAAGATTGATCAATTGATTGGATTTTTTTTTCTTCAATCGATTGGATCTAATAGCTAGCACGTTCAGACGTTCTGCTAGACAAAACTAGCTAGCTCGTTGTTTCCCAACTGCATGCAAACGTATGAATGTAGCAAAGTTGTGTCCCAACTGCATGCAAACGTACGAATCTAGCAAAGTTAATCTGGCTCCCGTTGCCGTCAATCAATAAAAATAAATAAAAAGGCACATCGCTCTTGGCTGGATATTGCGTTGTAGCAAGAAAAAGTGCTTGCACGATACAAAAAAAATAGATTCACAAAATATACAACTGCATGCTGATTTGATATCCAATTTAAAATCACCCAAGAAAAGAAAATTACACACTATAAAAAAAATTATGTGAAAACTGCACTCCGGTTCGATGTGCAACTGCACGATAAGCAAATCCATTTGCAACCACACGATACATATTTATGTGTAATTATTGCGTGCTAAAAATGATGTGCAATTGCACGCTAGAAATTCATGTGCAACTGCTTGCTAAGACAATTGATGTGCAATTGCACGTTAAAAAATCAGTGTAAAATTGCATTACTATAAATCTTGTGCAACTGCACGCTACAATTCTTGTATAACTGCACGTATATATTCATGTGCAATTGTATACTTAGATAAAAATGTGTGCAATTGCACGCTAAAATTCATGAGCAATTGCACATTGCTCGCCAAAATCATCTGTAAAATTGCATTACTCAAAAAATCGTGTGCAACTGCACGCTAAAATTCTTGTGTAACTGTTCATGTGCAATTGCATACTTAGATAAACATGTGTGCAATTGCACGCTAAAATTCATGGGCAATTGCACATTGTTTGCTAAAATTCAATGTGTAATTGCCACTGATTAAGGTGTAATTACACAGTAAAAAAGAAAAATATGAATGTGCAATTGCACGCTAACGCTCGTGTGTAACTGCACACTAAAAATATTCCTTGTGTAACTGCACGAAATTATATGCAATTGCACGTGAAATTCTAGCGTGGCACACCCTCCTTGAAAAACAAAACGACGGAAACGATTTGACTAAAAAATGTTCAAAAATATCTCTATCATATATCAAAAAGCCAATTGCAATTTCCAAAATAAAAACCCAGCTGAAACCTAGAAAAACAAAGGCCAAAAGACCAGCCGAAAGAAAAAACGAAAGGAACAAAAAACAAAAAGCCCAAACTGCAAATGGGCCACAACCCGAGCATAAAACGGGCCAAAATGGCCATCTAACTGCGTCAAGAATCGGAGATCGATCGATCACAGGGAGTAATTAGTGGGAATCGCGTAACGTGAAGGGAACAAACGCTCGCGTACCTCCGGACGACTCATGGGCTAGGCCCAGTTCAGCTCCTTCTGGGAACGGCAGCTCCCTTCTTCTCTGTTTTGTTTTTCGTTTTTTCTTTTCTCTTTCCTTTTTCTTTTCTTCTCTTTTCTTCTTTTCTTTTCCAATTTTCTATATTTTCGTTTTTTTGTATTTCTTTTTCGTTTTCGTTTATTTTTCTTTTTCTTTTTCTGTTTTCGTTTTTCTTTTATGTTTTGTTTCCGTTCTTTTAAAATTCGAACTATTTAAAATTTGAAAATGGTTTCAAATTTAAAAGTGGTTCCAAATATAAAATGGTTTTCAATTTTATAATAGTTCATTTTTAAGTTCCATTTTGAAAATGGTTCCCAATTTGAATATGGTTATGAATTTTAAAATGGTTTCAAATTTAAAAATGGTTTCGTTTTGAGATGGTTCCAAATTTAAAAATGTTTCCGAATTTAAAATAATTCCCAATTTAATTTTTAGAAATAGTTCCAAATTTCGAAAATGGTTCCGAATTTTAAAATGGTTCCAAAATTGACAATCGTTCCAACATTCTTAAATGTTTCATTTTTAAATGGTTCCAAAGTTGAAGCTGGTTTCAAAATAAAAATGGTTCCATTTTAAAAAAATTGTTCCAGATAAAAAATTGGTTCCATTTTCTAAAATGGTTCCAAATTAATAATGTTCCAAAATTAATAATGGTTCCAAAACTAATAATGGTTCGAAATAAAAAATGTTCCAAATTAAAAATGGTTCCAAAATTTAAAATGGTTCCAAAATTAATAATGGTTCCATTTTGAAAATGGTTCCGAAAATAAAATAAAATTCCATTTTGAAAATGGTTCCAAAATTCAAAATGTTCCCATTTTTAAAATCGTTTCCATTATGAAAAATGGTTCCTTTTCAAAAATTGTTTCATTTTTAAAAAATGTTTCCAACTTCATAATTGATCCATTAAAAATGGTTCGGTGCGAAAACCTAGCGTACTGAAGAATCAAAACAGAACTGTCGGCGTATAATGAAGAAACGAATGAAAAGGAAAATTCACGGAAAAAGAAAGAAGGGTTCACTATTATTTTCTGGTTCATCGACATTTTTGGTTTGCTATTTTTTTGATATATAGATATTTCTTGGTTCACTATTATTTTCGGTTCACCGACATTTGCTAGTTCCTTTTTCTGTTCACCAACATTTTTCTTAGACTGACATTTTGCGTTCAGTATTAATTTTGGTTCACTATATCTTTGCTTTCAAATAAATTTAGATTTGAAAATTTGTATATTTATAAAAATTCAAAAAAAAATCATTTTAAACGGTTTATGTTTATAAAAACGTTTGCGCTTGAAAATGGTTTTTTTTTTAATTTGAAAATATTCACATTTGAATATATTCATGAATTTCATATTGAAAATGTTCATATTTTGAATATTTCAAATTTAAATTTTGTTATTTAAAATAAACGCCACGCAAAACAGTAAGTACAACTTAAACTTGTTTGTACCTAGAACGCCACGTGAAACTGTACGTACAACACGAAACAGTACACGCGACGAGAAAGCAAATCAACCCAGCGCTCTGAATGTGACGTGTTGTTGGATGGACTTCCTTTCAGTTTCCTCGTTGTCATTATTTAAGCTGATAGCTGGCCGGAATGGCTGTTGAATAAAATACACTGATGTTTCTTCTCCACGCAAAACAAGAAAAGGTTCCGCCAGACGCATGAAATTGGGCCAAGCCCAATAACGCAAGGCGAATCAGATTACGCTCGGGGGAGGTACGCGAAGGGAATGTTCGGCTCGCGTAACGCATTCTATAGGGGCACCCGTAATTAGTCGACCGAGCGTTACGCTGAATCTCAGGCAACCGAGCTTTAGCAAAAGCGTATTTGATTGTGCCAGATTGATTATTACTTGGAAGGGACGTCGATGCAAGGCGGCAAGTCACATCAGCTCAACAAAATTACTTGACTAACACGTCCATGTAACACAGTCAAATGGATGGATTCGTATAGCAAACTATACAATTGCTATACTGGAGTGGTGGTAGAGATCGATTGACCTTTCTTAGCCAGCTGCCGGCGCCCGGCGGCCGGAGCGAGTGACGACGATGAGTCGGGCGTTTCTGTATATATGGTGGTTGAAAGACGATGCTGGTCGCCGCTGCAGTCTGTGTACATGGTGTACCGCATCAACCCGTCGCGCCTCTTCTTCTCCAACAAAGATGACCAACGACGACCGCCAGCTGCTGAGCCGGCGGCAGAGATCAAGGCTCGACTGCCTCGCCCGGCCCTGAGCCTGTACCCTTCGTTCGATTTTCCGGTCATGGACTTCGCCCTGTTCGGCCGCAACAAGGACAAGATGGTCGCCATGGATTACCACGGCCGGACGGTCCTCTACGACGAAGCTCTGCAGGCACTCTCCGCGCTACCCAGCATGAAAGAATTCAAGTTGTTCGACCTGGCGCACCCCACGTTGGTGTCGCTCCCCGTCGGCGACCATCTGTTTGTCATGAACATTCTACCCCTCTGCTTTGCGTCGGCCACATCCGCGGCGGCGCTCATCAGCCATGACCACCCCTTGTATCAGTCTCACATGTTCTGGCACTCAATCCCGCCGCCTCCCTATGTGAAGCCCGAGGACGACCCGGCCGCCACGGCCCATCACTCTGTCCAAGCATACACGGTGGTCGGCGAGTCGCAAGTATGGGTCTCTGCCGGGAGCTACGGCACCTACTCGCTGGACATGAAAAAATTCTGCTATGACCTGCAGGGCAATGAGATGAGGCGTGGTGAGTGGAGTAAGGTCGGCGACTGGGTGCTACCGTTCTCTGGTCCTGCAGTGTACGCCCCGGAGCTCAACCTCTGGTTCGGCCTTTTGGAAAGAGACGAGAGCATTCTCGGCGTGGTGGATCTACAGCAATGCGCTAACCAACCGCCGACGGCGAGTCAAGAGTGGGAGGGCTTCACAGTGCCCAAGGCGTACTACCAGGTACCGATATACTCGTTCATCGTGCACCTTGGCACAGGCGGACGATTCTGCATCGCCAAATTCTCAACTAACCAGAGACGCCGCAGGACGGCCATGCTCACGGGCGTGGAGGTGATGACCTGCGGCAAAACTGTCCTATCCCATCAATAAAGCGCCACTACTCCTTCAAAAACATAAAGATTGAATAAAAAATATGATTCTACATAATTTACATCAAACGGTTATCTGACATGAGATCTGGTCGCAACGTCTCTTCAAGACTATCTGAGGAGCGATGCGCGTGTGACTGTGAGGATATGAAGTCTACTCGAGTAAAGAATGCCGAGCTTAGCCTCAAAATGATGAGATGCATATGAAAATATTCCTATAATGACCGGTAGCTTAGGTTACCTTCTAGTTGTGTCTTGATCACTGGCCTGCGCAAGAAAGAGCTCGTCACACATCGAGAATAGAAACTTGACTCTTTCTGTTATGTTAGAGAAGATTAGTCATCTTCGTATGACTAATGAGAAGATGTAACTGGTGGAACAAGCAGTACTAATGTACCACATATATCAATTGAAATTTGCGCAAGAAAAACAACACGAAGAAGTGCAAGGATCGAAAAGTTACGTAAACAGTTGAAATGAAGGGTATGATTTGGAATAGTGATGGTCTGGGAGATACGGGCAAACACTTCACAATTCAATAAACAATTAGGTAATATAAGTTGGACTTCACGGCTTTGATAGACTGGTCGTTCTAATTTTGCAACACCTTTTTTATAGCAGCTTGCCGAGGGATTGGATTATGCGTGCTATTGTCTCCCTCCCCACGGACGCTCTGGGGGAATTCCGGTTGGATTTAACAATAACACATTATCAGTTCAAAGTTTTGGCTGAGAATGGTGGAGAAGGTCATGTGGTTTCTTTATCAAATGAACCATACAGCTTTAAATGGAAGTTGACTATGGCTGGAATGTTTTCAGTTAAATCTATGTATGCTAATTACATGAATGGGCATACTCCTTGTTTGAAAATAAAATGAGACATTGTAAAGCAAGCATGCGTAAGAAAACAAGTGGAAATGCACACCTTGCATATTGAAATTTTGTAAAGTAAAGTAGTGGAAATTAACAAATACACCTAAAACTATGACTGCGATTGAACAACTAAATCTAGAAAGAAAGCAATCATGGAACATATCTAGTTCACAACTAAATGTCATGCTCAACCTATGTATGGTCCAGGACAAAAAATCCGCTTCAGAGGTGCAAGGTCATAGGGAAGATCTTGTTGAGACTAATAATCTATATCTTCGAGTACAATATATTGCACTGCAAATTTTCGAAACACTGAAACACCAACATTGTGAACAACATTTCCAGTAAAACAAAGTTCAATTTTAAAGCAACATTACTTTGCAGCCATTTAGAAAATCATGTTACAAATTATTAAGATGAGGATCGAAGTGCACAAAAAATTGATTTTATGACGCTTCACAGTTTCACCTTGAGACAACATATAAGGTGGTCATCGAGCAAGGGGACTGAAGAAACCTAGCAAGATTAGTTCCATGTTGAAGTTCTTTTCTATTACAAATGAACAAAAACAATAGAATTAAATATAAAAAATGGGCTACTTTACTGGGATAGGTGTTTTGCCTCCCGGTGCATATGCACCATTTATTTCAAATGTGTTTTAAAATGTCAAAAAAAATTGAGAAAATGTTTGCACATAGATCTTAACATCCTTTGTGTGCACAAAGTTGTTTCACGAAAAAACTAATATGTTTTTGTGTCTTGTGCAAAAAAGACAAAATTTAGTGCTAAAATAAGCCTTTTCATGAGACATTTTTTTTTGTCTTTTTACAGAAGCCACAGAAAATGTCGGTTTTCCACGAAAAGTGGCACAGTCACAAAGAGAAGGATATAATTATGTACATACAATTTTCTCAACTGAAAAAGACAGGCATATGCTTTCCATGATGTACGTTTTAGGAACACCTGCTTTCCATGATGTGTCATGGTGGAGGTGGCTACAGTATACTCCCTCTGTTCCGAATTATATGATGTTTTAACTTTTTTCATTCGTATACATATAGACGTATTTCAGTGTATATATTCACTCATTTATTTCATATGTCATATATAGTCCACATTCAAAAGTGAAAACATCTTGTAATTTGGAACTGAGTGAGTAGATGCTTTCGACGATGTAGCTTTTTTTACGGGACTGTTGAGAAAAGGTTCTTGTGGTTAACTTTTTTTTTTGCATGGGTTCTTGTGGTTAACTGGACGCGTTATTCTTGTCTGGATGCCCAAAGCATTCTCCAATTCGGCCCAGCTGACTCCACAACAGCACTGAGCTTTTCCCAAAGGAAAAACACTCCGTTGAGAACACCTTCCGCAGTTCCGCGCCGCCGCCAGGCGCCTAGATCCCCACAGAATCCCCTGCCGGCCGCGCCGTCGAGGTCCGCTTCCGCTTTCTACCCCGGGCACCTCGGCCTCAGCCGTGCAAGCTAGCCGCCGCGTCGTCCTCGCCTATGCTCACTGCTAGCTGCGCGCCTGAAGCGCACTTCCAGTCCTGTGCTCGCCGACGACCGACCGACCAAGCCCTAAAGTAATTTGTAATTTACATTCACATATCGATTTCCCTTTTGTAAATTTTAATTCGTACTTCTTAAAGACTTGGATTTTTATCAGTCAATACTTACGCCTCAAACGAATTTCACAAATTCAAGCAACTCTACAAGCTGAAACAGCTGCCGACAGGATAGCTGAAATGGAACCTTCAATCCACATTCATTAAGCTTGCTGGATTCTCTCCGGCCTAGTTTGCAAGCGCTTAATTAGTTTCTGGCCCAGGATTTTCTCCGCCAGCTGGTCCCAAATACTCCTCACTCCTTCAACCACTGCCAATGGTTAGCCTAGGATGAATCATGAAAAGTGGGTGCTTTACTGTTTACACTATGGCGGTGGCTATCTACTTTGATGTGTTGTTAAGCATCAGGTCCAAAGTTCATGAAAGAAAATGTGCATACCTTTGACATGCCTGCCTAGGTGTGGTTCGTTTTCCCTTTCGGCGTTAGTTATAGGCTTATATCTGGGTAGTTTTCAGCGTTAGATGCTGGGTAGTTTTCATGCACAACCTAATCTGCTTGCCGTAGTTCGTTGCTATGCCGCGCACCGCAATCCTAACCCTGCACCCTAACTTACAGGAATCCATCCCCTGTGTTACTTTGATACTTTGTTACTCTTTTTAATATAAAAACGGATGTGTGCATCATCACGATGCAGAGTCTGGGATGTTAGGAAATATAGCAGTAGCGTTTCTAGAACAATATCTGTAAACCGAATGCTGTTGTATAAAGCATATCGGAGCCCTTTCTTGGCTGTCAAGTTGATCTCCAACCGACGTCCCCTGTAATCGTGCTTGTAACAAACTATGCCTATTGTGGCCTATATTAACACGCAGGCATACCGAGGCCAAGGTATCGCTTCCCACAACAAATCTTATATGGTATCAGAGCCAAGAGGTCTCGAGTTCGAGACCCCGCTCACGCGGATTAAAAAAAAAGGAAAAAAAAGATCCTGCGGCCTGCTCCTATCCCACGCTAAGGACTAAAATAGTCTAGACGTGAGGGGGAGTGTTGAATATAAATATATTGCCTATCCCCTTTCCATCAGTTCGGACTTTTGGTCTAGATGGATAGTGCAGCAATTCTATATGGTATCAGAGCGGACTCTTCCGTGACATCGAGAGAAACAACCACCTCAATCCCTACCATGGCTTCTTCCTCATCCACCGCATCGCAGGGGCTCGGCAACCCTCCCTCGGAGAAGCTGACGAGATCTAACCATCTGCTGTGGAAGACTCAGATCATGCCGGCGTTAAGAGGCGCACGGATGCTTGGCCTGCTGGATGGCAAGGAAGCTGCACCGCCGGAGTTCCTGACGGAGGTGAAGGAGGGCAAGGAGGTGAAGATAAACAACCCGGCATATGACAGCTGGATCGAGAGAGATCAGCGTGTGCTGACCTACCTCGTCGGCTCTCTGTCGAAGGACATACTGATACAGACCGTCGGCATGGAACATGCTGCAGAGGTTTGGGCACTCATCAATTCGATGTTTGCATCCAAATCCAAGGTGAGTAGAACAAGTCTGCGTGGCGGACTCTCCAACAACAAGAAGCTTGACAAGACGGCGGACCAGTACATCGCTGAGATGCGCGGGTTCGCCACCGAGCTCATCGCCGCCGGCCGCTCCATTGATGATGAAGAGCTGGTGGAGTTCATACTGAACGGGCTCGACGAAGAATACAACGGCCTCGTGTCTGCGGTGAACGCCATGGACACATGCTCGGTAAGTGATCTACATGGGTTACTTGCTGCTCATGACATGCGACAGGAGATGCTGTCGGGAGGAGGTGGCCAAAAGGAGTTTGATTCCTCGGCCAACGTGGCAAACCGCGGCGGTGATCGCGGTGACCACGGCTACAACAAGAAGAAGAAGAAGAATAACCGTGGCCAAGATGATGGTGGCTACGGTGGTGGCTACGATGGTGGAGATCGTCGTCCACCGTATGATGGTGGTGGCTATGGCGGCGGTGATCGCCGTCCACCACAAGGCGACAACTGGCGCGGCCCTGGCGGCGGCGACTGGCGCGGTCCTGGCGGCGGCGACTGGCGCGGCCCTGGTGGCGACCGCGGTGACTGGCGCGGCGACTGGCGTGGCCCTGGCGGCGGTGACTGGCGCCAGGGCCACGCCAGTGGTGGAAACTGGCGTGGCCCCGGCGGTGACCGCGGTGACCGCGTCACCTCCAAGTTCCAGGACGTGACCTGTCAAATCTGTAAGAAGCACGGCCATCCAGCCGGAGCGTGCTGGTGGAGGTACGCCAACGACAACAACAAAAGAGATCGTGCACGCGAGCAAGAACGCGAGCGCGAGCGCGAGAGAGAAAGGAGTGCCAACGCTGCCTACGCCTACGGCATAGACACGAACTGGTACCCAGACACTGGCGCGACGGATCACATCACCGGCAATCTACAAAACTTGATGATCCAGAACAAGTACCAAGGCAAGGACAAGGTTCTTACGGCAAATGGAGAAGGTATGAAAATTAAGCATATTGGTCATTCATGTATTCAAACCCATAATCGTGATCTTCATCTAGAAAATATTCTTCATGTCCCAAGTGCAACTAAAAATCTTCTTTCAGTACACAAACTTGCTCTTGATAATGATGCTTTTCTAGAATTTCACCCGTGGCATTTTTTGATAAAGGACCGCGAAACCAAGAGAACTCTTCTTAGAGGAAAATGCAAAGGAGGCCTCTACCCCATAGTGTCAACATCATCATCGTCATCTACTTCCAAGCAAGTTTGTGTCGCCACCAAGCCTTCCATGGAGAGGTGGCATCGTCGATTAGGGCATCCATCGAGTGTAGTTGTTCAAACAATTCTTAAGAATTTTAGTCTTCCTTATGAGACATCCCCTAGCATTGAGTCTGTTTGTGATTCTTGTCAAAAGGCTAAAAGCCATCAGCTTCCATATCCGATTTCCACAAGTGTGTCTATTTTTCCTTTGCAACAAGTTTTTTCGGATGTATGGGGACCGGCCTCCACTTCAGTAGGCCGTCATAATTACTATGTGAGTTTTATTGATGACTTTAGCAAATTTACATGGATCTACCTACTCAAAAAGAAGTCTGATGTCTTTGAGGTGTTTCGTAATTTTATGCATCTTGTTGAGAGAAAATTTGATAGAAAAATCATCACTATGCAAACAGATTGGGGAGGTGAGTATGAAAAACTCAACCCCTTTTTCACTAAACTTGGCATCACACACCATGTATCATGTCCACATGCACACCAACAAAATGGTTCAGCTGAGCGTAAGCATCGTCACATTGTTGAGGTCGGTTTGGCCCTTCTTGCACATGCATCTATGCCTCTAAAATTCTGGGATGAAGCTTTTCTCACCGCCACTTATCTTATCAATCTTATGCCTAGTAAAGTCATCCATAATAAGACCCCTGCTGAACTACTTCTAGGAGTTCCACCTGAGTACAAACACCTTCGTGTATTTGGTTGTGCATGTTGGCCAAACTTGCGTCCATACAATTCTCGCAAATTATCTTTTCGCTCAAAACAGTGTGTGTTTCTTGGTTATAGCCAACGCCACAAAGGAGTCAAATGCCTAGATATATCCACTGGTCGTATCTATATTTCTAGGGACGTTGTCTTTGATGAAAATATTTTTCCATTTGCCTCTCTCCATCCTAATGCCGGAGCATTACTTCGAAAAGAAATTCTTTTACTCCCAAAAGATCTTGTTCCAACTCACGAGGGTGAAAATACTAATGATCATATGCCTAATTTTATTATGCCATCATCTTCTCCTAGTCATGTGCAGGCCACTGTTCAAAATTTGGACGAAAACAGTGAAAATTTGAGTTCAAACAATGAAGAAACAGATTCAAACAATGAGACAGAAGAGACAAACGAAGCTGATCCCGAGGAGGATCTTCTGTCTGCGTCAGATGCCAGATTGGACAGCGCGGATCCCAGAGCGGATGTGGAATCATCCTCCGCTTCCGCGTCGAATTCATCAGGAGCAGCGTCCCACGCGGACGAATCAGGAGGCGACACCTCGTCGCCAAATCAGCACCCATCATCACCTGGGCCATCGCCTGGGCCCATCGTCTACACGCGTCGGCATGTCGCTGGACGGACGAGGCCGACTGCGCGTGCCCGGAGCCGCCCGTGCGCAGCCCTGGCGCGTCTGCCGACAGTGCAGAATCAGGATCATCTACGGAGGAGGCTCCTGTAGCTTCGCCTGCACCTAGAACACGGCTACAAAAGGGTATTGTTAAACCAAAAATTTGGACTGATGGGTGTGTTCGGTATAATTTTTCTGTGTCTAATACAGGAGAACCAGCGAATCTAAAAGATGCCCTTGCATCTCCAGCTTGGTGTAAAGCGATGGATGAAGAATATGAAGCCCTTATGAAGAACAAAACTTGGCATCTTGTGTCCCCTCATATTGGTAACAAAAACTTGATTGATTGCAAATGGGTGTTCCGTATCAAGAAAAATCCAGATGGTACTGTTGAACGGTACAAGGCTAGATTGGTTGCTAAAGGGTTTAAACAGAGGTTTGGTATAGATTATGAGGACACATTTAGTCCTGTTGTAAAAGCTGCCACTATACGACTTGTTTTGTCTGTTTCAGTCTCTAGAGGATGGAGTCTACGACAACTCGATGTCAAGAACGCGTTTCTGCATGGTGTTCTGGAAGAGGAAGTATATATGAAACAACCTCCTGGGTATGAAGATAAAAATACTCCTAACTATGTGTGCAAGTTGGATAAAGCTTTGTATGGACTCAAACAAGCACCAAGGGCTTGGTACTCACGGCTGAGCAACAAACTTCAGGAGTTGGGGTTCTTTCCTTCTCGAGGAGATACATCTTTATTTATTTACAACCAGTCAGGTATCACAGTTTATGTTTTGGTTTATGTGGATGACATAATAGTTACTGGTTCTTCAAGTCACGCCATATGCACACTAGTAGAAGATCTTAATAAACATTTTGCCATCAAGGATTTGGGTGATTTGCATTTTTTCTTGGGTATTGAAGTAAAAAAAATTAAGGATGGTCTTGTTCTTAGTCAAGCGAAGTATGCGGATGAACTATTAGCTAAAGTTGGCATGAATAATTGTAAAGCCTTTTGTACACCATTGTCTGCAACAGAAACATTGTCTCTTCATGAAGGTGATCCACTAGGACCGGAGGACAGCACAAAATATAGAAGTATTGTAGGTGGCCTTCAGTATTTGACCTTGACTAGACCAGATATTTCCTTTTCTGTCAATAAAGTATGCCAGTTCTTGCATTCTCCCACCACTGTTCATTGGACGGCTGTTAAAAGAATCCTTCGCTATGTTAAAGATACTATCACCACAGGCATCACTTTTCGGAAATCCATGTCTACTTTGATCAGCGCCTTGTCAGATGCAGACTGGGCTGGATGTATTGATGACAGAAGGTCCACAGGAGGGTTTGCTGTATTTTTTGGACCTAATCTTATTTCATGAAGTGCTAGAAAACAGGCCACAGTGTCTCGCTCGAGTACAGAAGCTGAATATAAGTCTTTGGCAAATGCAACTGCAGAGGTAATATGGGTTGAAACTATTCTTAGAGAGCTTGGTGTTCAGCTAAATGAAACTCCATGTTTATGGTGTGACAACATGGGAGCCACTTATCTTTCAGCCAATCCTGTTTTTCATGCAAGAACAAAGCACATAGAAATTGATTTTCATTTTGTACGTGAAAGAGTTGCACAGAAGTTGCTTGATATCAGGTTTATCTCCTCAAAAGATCAAGTTGCAGATGGATTCACCAAACCATTACCGAAGAGAGAGCTAGAAGCATTCAAGCATAATCTAAACTTGTGCAAGTTTTGATTAAGGGGGGCTGTTAGGAAATATAGCAGTAGCGTTTCTAGAACAATATCTGTAAACCGAATGCTGTTGTATAAAGCATATCGGAGCCCTTTCTTGGCTGTCAAGTTGATCTCCAACCGACGTCCCCTGTAATCGTGCTTGTAACAAACTATGCCTATTGTGGCCTATATTAACACGCAGGCATACCGAGGCCAAGGTATCGCTTCCCACAACAAATCTTATATGGGATACCCATTTCGAAAAAGAAAAAAAGGAATCCATCCCCTGAGAAATTTGAGTGCTATCAGACCAAAAACATTACGGAGCTCAAGTAACAGTTCCATGTACGTTTCTTTAAAATGTTGCCTTTTCTAAGCCATATCTTAACACTTGTGCTGTTTGTGCTCTCAGCTTAGTGGACATGTCGGGTCCAAGATGGAAGAAGGGCAAAGACGGCAATGATTTCGCAGCTCTAGCGGCAGCTAACCCCATGTCAAGCATCGTCGCTAAGCTCCAGTCTTCACTGAAACGCTCCAACCTCGTGGCAACTCTTTCTAGCCGGGGAGGGGACGCGATTCTTGGAGTGACTCCGCAGCAGGCGACGCTTCTGAACCGAGCCGCCTTTGGCCGGGCATTGGAAAGTGCTGGAGCAGAGAAACAGTGGTTCCAGCTGGGCGCCGAGGAGGTCTTCTACCTCTGCCATGCTCTGAAGTGCATCTCAGTCGAGTCAGAGGGCGAGAAGCAGATGAGCGAAGGGGAGCTGTGGGATCACCTGTGCTGCGTGTCGGAGGCGTTTCCTGAGATGTACAAGGCATACTCGCATCTCCGATCAAAGAACTGGGTGATGCGGTCGGGTTTACAGTATGGTACGGATTTCGTAGCTTACCGTCACCACCCAGCGCTAGTCCACTCGGAGTTTGCCGTGGTTGTAGTACCAGAAGGAGCCGTGTTCAACGGTAGGTGTGGCCGCCTTAAGGCGTGGTCTGACCTACTGTGCGCGCTCCGAGCCTCCGGCAGTGTGGCCAAGACGCTGCTGGTTCTGACCGTCTCCAGCGGTCTCTGTGACCTGAAATCCCCAGATTGTTTGGAACGGCTGGCTGTTCAAGAGAGGACGATTACAAGGTGGATAGCCCAGCAGTGCCGTGAGCAGCAACGTGAGCCGTGGAGAGAAGAAGCAAAAAGGAAAGAACAAGATCACACAGGAGAGGCTGTAGTTCTCAACTATTGGGGTCTAATACTAGGCTTCACTGTTTTTTCTAGCTTACTCGTATACAAGCTGAGTTCTAACAAATAAAGAATAAAATTTCTCTGTACTTCTGTTGGTGAGGTGCTAGTTTTCATCTTACTGCAATCCTGTGTCTTGCGAGTCTTGGTTAGATTTATAGCAATAGTGCATACAGTTATAAACAGGGTTGAGTTTGGTATGGTGATGTTCAGGTACCCATCTTATCAGAGGTAGATCACACTTTGGAGTTGGGAGTGCATACTTCGTTCTTGAGGGAGTGGTCGTGACAAAGGCAACTGCTAATGGCAATGGTAATGATGGTGTATGATGCTTATAGCATTGAGCAATGTAGTCGAACTTTCTTTTTTCATGATCTTTGCATTTGGGTGATTTCAATTTTATAAACTACGCTTTTAGATGATGGAAGATGATCTATTTGGGATGATATAGTAGCTGTTATGATGAAAGTTTGTGATCATATGAATATTTGGTCCATTTTATTTAAATTTTGGTTGAATTTGACTTTCAAAATTATAAAATATATATTTGAAAAAATTTATATACATTTTTTTAGCTCAAACATGTAAGTTAGAAATATTAGTTTTGAATGTAAGATTTACATTTTGTGTGGTTGATCAACCATGGATCAATGTCAGAGTGCATTTTAACTAGTTTCTTCCTTGTTACATATGTGTTCGTTTGACAACTTCTTGTTAAAATCTCAACCAGTCAATGTTCTTGATACAGTACTAGTATAGATCAGCCCATCTGTCTTGATATTTTTTTTCATCGCACATGATTATCGGAACCGTTTGGGAGGGTGATGGGGCGATGTTCGCTCACGGTATAAAAGCAGTGTGCGATGTGGGGAGGGAGTGTGGGGGGCTTCGCACAGGTTTTTGAAAGTTTAATCGTGTATAATGACTAGGGCGTTGCACTCTATTTTTGCAGATTCAATCGTGTGACTTTCTGTAAGATCGCATGCTTTTTTGAAATTTCAACTTGTGTGTTGAGAAATTAACATACATGGTTGCTTGTACTAAATCGTCTATGTTTTTTTTTTTGCGAGTACAAGGGCTGAAAAGAAATTCAGCAAATTACAGAAAGGTCCTTGAAAAGATCAAAATTACAGTCGCCTCCCTTCTGCAACCTCGACTTCGTCTCCATCCGCGGCGCCGTCGGTGGCGCGCCGCCGCTCCTACTCTCCTTGACCTTGGATCGAGAGCATCCCCGAGCGGACGGGAAGTCGCCGATCGTCGGCCGCAAGCGACCTACACCATCGGACATCGCCGTCGTCGAACTGAAGCCATCAGCACCTTGCACAGAAGTCGTCGACGCCGGATCCGCCGTCCCGCGGCATCCAGCGAAGGGGAATCCGTGCACGGCAGCTCCGGAGAGCTGCGAGCACAGGCGCGGCGGAAGCTCAGCGCCAGCACTCCGTGGAGCACCGCCGTCGAGGAAGAAGACCTCCACCTGCAAAAACAGCACCAGCACCGCCCCTTCCTCCATGGCGACGCCGGCCGACACCCCACACACACCTACGTAGCTATGCACAGATCCGTCGATTCCCCGTCCTCCCGCCGCCGGAGCGGCCGCCGGAGGGCGGGAATCGAGCGGATCGTCGGCGGAGCGGTGGCGCGAGCGGAGGAACCCAAAAATCGCCCTTTCTCAGTGGACGGGGAAAGGTGACGCCCGAGGTTGCGTCTTACTAAATCGTCTATGTTAATCGTATCATCGCACTGTTTGATCAAAATTAACTTTGTGTGATCAGTCCCCCTGTGAACCAAGAGTTTCACTGCACCTACTGTCGTACGAGAGCCCCGAAGCAGGGTAAATCCTCGTGTTCGTCCGTTTGCCTTCTGTGTGTGCAATCCTGCGCGCTATCCCTCCCCGAATCCTCTAGCGTCCATCGACCCCAAACTTAAGCCTACCCCTAGGCATCTATTGTTCACCACCACGACAGGTCCTCTCCGTTGTTTGTGGCTAGATATCAGACTGTTAAGGGCAGTCGGGTTTCGGTCCCATAAACTTGTAATGGTAACAGTTTAGGTGGCTTTGCTTTCCACATTTCTACTCCCTCCGTGGCTCCGTCCCCAATAGAAGATGTTATAGGGAATATTTATCGTTGTCAAGACTTCTCGAGTTTCGTTTTCAATGAAAATGGAGCTAGGAGTGATCCTTTTCATCTAAATAAAGAGGGAAACCGGAACTCTCCCATGCCACTTCGTTCATTGTACATGCGTGATACATGGTGTAAACAAAGTACAATATCATATATGATATATCGGAACGATGTCCTCCTTCACATACATATACGTTCTTGTGCATCGATGCATATGATACTTAATTCGTTAAGTATAGTACTCCCTCCGTTTTTTAATATAATATGTTTTAGGTGTTACATATGTTATCTACATGCACACTAAAATGATTGAACATGCACAAAAATATATCTTCCTACATTTGTGTGAATGTGCATATGGACAAAAGGTAAAACATCTTATATTAAAAAACGGAGAGAGTACATGATAGTTAAAGCATCATGTACGTAGCTAATCTCGATCGGTTGATTATTACTCCCTCCGTTCCATATTAGATGACTTCTATTTGTACAAACGTGGATGTACCTAGACTTGTAACATGTCTAGATACATCATCTTTTATACAAATTGAAGTAATCTAATTTGGAACGGAAGGAGTATGTCCCTCGCATCTTATAAACGAGGTTGCAAATGACGTACGCAGTTAACTTGGCAAAAAATATATCGTCCATTCTCCATCCTCGCCTCGAAAAAAGACCAGCCACGTCGACTTGAGTCGATCGGTCAGTATCGCGTCTGCTGCGCGCCGGTGGCCGGGGCGGCGAAGCGGTAGGCTCTAGGGACCGCGCCGGTAGCCGCCTTCGGCACCGAAGCTGACGTTGATGACGACGGAGCAGAAGAAGAGATAACCCCGCCATGGAAACCGGGGTCGTGCGCCGTCCCCGTCATGCCGGAGCTGTACTCTTCCTCCACGATGGTGTCCAGCTTCGACGGCGGCCGCGGCGGCGCCCTGCCGCCGGAGATGGGCTGCCACGGCGCGGCCTCTGAGAAGACGCCCTCGCCCTTACGCGAGCGGGACGAGCTCCGGACGACCTGGAGCAGGAACGACGCCCTCTGGATGCTGCCCGCCATCATCTATCGATCTCCGTCAGCACGTACGAAGTTCTCGGCTACAGCTAGCTCCTGCACGCCACACGCACGGATTGAGCTTGAAAAAGAGTGGAAGAGAGTGAGAGCGTCTTGCTTAGCTTGCCAGTGGAGGAGGTAGCCGGCCGGCGTTTTTATAGCCGTGCGGGCGGGCGAGAAGCTGTCAGGGAATTTTGACTCGATCGATCGTAGCCTCAGATTGAGGGAATTTCGCGCACGAGCTCGTGTGGCGCTGGTAGGACGAAGGGTCTCCCTCCGCGTGCCCGGGAGACCAGGGCATCGCTCTACTGTACCTCCCTGATTAATGGAGCTAACGCTGTACAGCGCATTATGGTTTTCCTAGTCTTGCTGGACTTAATTCTAGACGTGGATATGGCGTGCACGCTTGAATTTTAGTTAAACCAGTTTGAAATATATTTTTACCGACGGCGACACATGTACGCGTGTGCATGCATCCGCAGCATATATAACATTGCAGTGATTAGAGTAAGAAAACATCAAAAAAAAATGATCAGGTAAAATTGAGGTCACTGTCGGAAGCGAAAAGACGATGCATGTCCCGTTGTGCGCGCGTGCCCTGCCGTTTACGGCATCGCCGGAGCCCGGAGAGGTCGCCGTCGACGCTGCGTACGAGCACGGCCGTAGAAGGCCGGCCGGCGAAAAAAATTATGGACTCGGCTCCATGGCGTCAGGAGCGCGCCAAGCCGCCCAGAACATGACAGCTTCGAGCGGTCAGGATAATTCGCCGCCGCACGCCTGGACGTGGAGGCGTACGTAACGTAGATGCCGGCCTTACCAGCGTACGTGCGACGCACTCGATCGTGAAGTGCTGATCAGTGATCAGGTGGGTTCATAGTGGAGAACGCTATGCTAGCCGCCAACTTCATAGAGGAGATTAAGGAGGCGGTTTTCCAAATGAAACACATTAAGACGCCGGGACTAAATGGTTCCTAGCGGAAATTATACCATCATTGTTGGGACCTCATCCAAGATGAAATTGTGGTCATGTTCACTAATTTTCAGAATGGGAAACCATCTTTATCTCCATTAAATTTTGTTGTCATCACATTGCTTTCCAAGAAATAGGACGTGGTACAAATTCAGCAGTACAGCCCTAATTTTCTACTTAACGTTAGCTTCTAAAACTTTACTAAGGTATGCACTAACACTCTAACAGAGTGACCACTACAGCTCACACTGCCCTCAAATCCACGCGAACAGCTTTCATGCAAGGATGAAATATACTGCATCAGCTTGTTGTCTTACATGAGATCATACATGAGCTCCATATATAGTAAGTTTGATGGCGTAATTTTTTAAGTTGACTTTACAAAAGAATATGATAGTTAAGATCAAATGGTCTTTTCTAGAATACTCACTTAAAACGTCGCACTATCGAAAAAAACTCTTGTGCGGTTCCCCAGGACGGCACCGGGGCGGGCCCTTACGCGGAAGATAAACCCTAGCCTAGACGTCTTCCTCGCCGTCGGGCCAGCCTCATGGTGTTATTCTCTCGTTAGAGGGTTGTTGGGCTTGCTCATGGAGTTCCAAGATGGCAATTGGGTTCTTTGTTAGTTGCTATGTAGAGAGTGAGCTTCCTGTGGGCAATGCAAACTGGTGTCGGTGTCTCCTTGATGACGCTTCCTTCGGGTCCACCGGGTCTTGTTGTCCACTCAAAGGGCCTTCTAGGCACTATGGGTGGGTTGTACGTCGACGCGTGCCTCCTGGAGTCAGGCTCGTGCTTCTACTCCATCACAGTTCTTGGCTGGAGGTTGGGAAGGCGAGTCTTGTAGTTTGCTTGTGTGGGTGTGTGTGTTGTAAACTGAAAAGCATCTCATGGGTCCATGTATGGTTTTTGGGTCAGGTTTCCCTCATAAGTTGGACCAAATATTCCTTCCAATCAATAAATTTATCATCTCTCCTACTAAATTTTAAAAAGTACTTCACATCAAAGACTACGCACCAAAGTGGTTTCACTGGGTTGCAAACTTTGCCGAAGGTGGAAGTGTCGTTGTTAAAGTCAATGATGATATGGGGCAGTATTTCCAATCCAATAAAGGTGATTGGTTCACGCCTATTCATTTTATATCATTTTCGACATGTTCGATGTCCCTTATAGAAAGGGCTAGAGGATGTCTAGCTAGGTTGGAGAACTTATCCCGCATCCAATTGAGGGTGGAGTCTCCATTCTTCAATGTGCAAATCATATCTTCATCTTCATGGAGCATGATATAGAGAAATTAGTTATCGTGAAGTTTTTTTTTGAGATTTAAATGGCTGCCTCTTTATTTAATCACCAACATCCGATGCCAATAAGTTCGATATATAACCACACAGGGGGTACACCCACCCAGGTTTTACACACTTTATTCACACAGCCTTCTTTACCTAATCGATGTGCAACTTCATTACATGAACGTCGCACGTGCTTGATCGATGAATCCTCAAAACCCTTCAGAAAAGTCTTGATGTCTTCGACCAGGGGGCCATGAACCGAACGATCTAGTTCCTTGGCCTGAATCTTACTAACAGCCCCAGCGCAATCCGTCTCCAGGACCAGGTTCTGCACACCCTTCTCCTTGGCCAGCTCTACCGCCTGACGGCATGCCAATAGCTCCACCCTCTCGGGATCGATCACGTGAGGGAAAAAAACGGCATGTTCCTGCAAGGAAGACGCCATGGTGGTCTCTGAGAACCACACCTCCACCTCCCTGATCTGTGTCCTTGTCAAAGGCGCCATCCGCGTTAGCCTTATACCAGCCCGGGTCGGGAGGGAGCCAGTGCTCCACTCGTCGAGGTTGGTGCGGAGGCGGAGTGGACTTCAAGTTCTCCCACTCCACCATGAGTGCCATGGACCGGCGAGCCGTTCTCGCCGGGTCTTCAATAGCTTCCGCATCACGGGCATCGTTGCGAGCCAACCAAAGGTGGTAGGTAGTCATCATAGCCATACTCTTCTCCTTATCATCCAGCGATTGAATCCAATCTAGCAGCCAGGCTTGGAGATCCGTGTGCGATCGAATGTCAGACCAGTCAGACCAGTGCCCTCTCTTACTAGCTCCCAAGTCCGAGACGAATGCGGACAGGACCAGAACCTGTGTAGCAACGATTCCTCCCGGTTACATGCCACACATCGCACACCCTCCTTAATCTTTCTTCTTTTTAACTCCTCACCCACTGCCAAACCATTCTTAACCAGCCTCCAAAAATGAACTTTTACTTTTCCCGGCACATCCGTTGCCCAAAGTTCCAGCCAGTTATCGTGAAGTTAATCTATCTATCTTTCATTAATTGTCACGTTTGAGATTCAATTTCAGTGAGATATTTTGTTTCGAATAGCCAAATATGAGGAAGAGAAGTATAAAAAAAATTGTGAAGATGACACATTCATATTTAGATACCTCGGAATCCATATGCATTATAGGAGGTTGCTAAACATAGAATTGAAGAAAATCATGGATCGATTTGAAAAATGCATAGCGGCTGGAAGGGAAAGTTGATGTGATGAGCATAAATAGAGAGATATTGGTTAACCAAAGAAGAGCATTATAGTCCGACCAAATGATCAGGGAGCTTAGACTTTTAAAATTCGGCATTAAAAGTACGTGTCTACATAGAAAAAAGTTATTTAAATTATTAAATGAAGACGGAGTATAGAAAGAATTCTCCAACATAAATATATCCAGTCGAAGAATTGGTCTAAAGTCACCATTAAACTTGAGTTCAAGTAAACTTGAGTTCTTTAGCCGCTTGGAATTCAAAGTGAATAACGAGCAAGGTACTCGGTACTAGGAAGACAAATGTCTTGGTGATGTGCCTCTTGGTGAGCAATATCTGACCCAATATAAGGTCGCCCTAAATGATTTGATGACGACATCTTATAATCATCACTCCTTTGAATATTACGTTTTGATGGCCGTTAGCTAGGGATAAGGAACTTCATGGCTATAATATGTTCGATGTATGATGTATATTACTCTTACACATGAGAATATGCTTTTCATTGGAAATTGATTACATTTATAAAGCACTCTGTCAAATCAATGTGTACTCTAGATATGCTAAACTTAAAGCACCTCATCCAACATTTGTCTCGAATATGTTTAAAGATCTGACAATTTTGTACTCCCTCTCTCCGTTCCATTTTAATTGACTCACATATATCTAGATATGGATGTACCTAACACTAAAACGTGTCTAGATGCATCCATATGTAGATATATGTGAGTCAATTAAAATGTAACGGAGGGAGTAGAAACTAAACTTAAAATCACATCTAGGCAGCATTATTTTTATCGTTTTGACTTAGGCGATATGGAAGTACCGCAATGATATCGTTTTTAATAAGATTTTATTTCCAAATTCTTGCAAGTTATATTCGAGACCACACACGTTATCCATACGTGTGCTTACTGCAACGTATGGAAGAACGCGGTTCTATATGGACTCTATGTGCAAGCTTTTGGATAATAGATCGGGCTTTATACAACCAATTTTGTTGTTAGCCTGAAAATATGATTGAAGATGCATGAGTTAAAATTTAGTCCTATTATACCCTAGTGGTTGGCCATGACACATGTTTCCTCTTCTTATGTGTCTTCTTTGCCCCGACTAAACTTAACAATAAATAGACATAAATTATCAAAATTCAAAAGTAATTCAAAAAACAACATGTGCCAGAAACCAAAAATACCTACTAGAATGTAATGGGCCCAAAGTCTACATAACTAGCACAAAGCATAGCCTGGTAACTCCCTATCTAACTCACATATCCCCTTCTTCTCCGGATGCAAAATCGGTGCCTTTGCTTCTAACTCCATTTACCGACTTCTCACGAAGCACTAAAGCCTAGCCTTCAATGTGTGATACATTTCCTTCTGTCCACCCCAGAAAGTTGTGGCGGATTTGGCCTGAAGCTGTTACGTATGCTTTGCTACTGGTGTAAACCATGATGCAGAGCATGCAAAATTCTTTTTATTACAGGCTACACAAAAATGACAAATCTTGCATATTTTGGAGATTTGAAAGTGTTTATACTCAGATCCACACCACACTTTTGTCATTTTTATGTTGCTCAAAATATGAAGTACTCAAATTGAGATTTTGCATGTATATGGGATAAATCATTGACAACATGCTATCTTTTCTTATTTGTTTTTATAAAGGGATCGCTGGTTAGTGGGAGCCAAAAAAATCTCCACCATAGTTAACTTGGAAATTTCTCATTTCATATCGGCACATCTAATTCTTGTATCGAATTGCTACTAAAGAAGAATAGATGCCTACAACCTATTAACTACTCATTGATTTATGAGTATTAATTAGTTGAAATAATTTTTGAACTCTAGTTGAAATAGATAATAAGTTAGTACTTCTCATTTAATGTAGGCACATGTAATTCTTGTATAAAATTGATGATAAAGTATACGATAGCTTTGCAATCTATTAACTCTTAATTGACTTCAGTTGAGTGGAATATAATTTTTAGATTCTTACTTATTGATTGATAGATAACTTGTATATATTCTCACTGGATGAAAACATATCTGGTACACCTGTAGTTTCGTGCAAGCGGTGACTCCGATGTCTAAAATTGATGCTATGAGTTCAAATTGATATAGTCATAGCACGCACCTAACATATCACTAAATTGTAATTCATCATGTTAGTCAGGCCAACACTATATCAAAGCAACAAGAGCACCCACCTAGTACCCCATACCTAATAGTTAAAAACACATACATATAACGGGTTTGAGTCTATAAAGTCCAATGAAATTTTATGAATTTTGATGGATAGATTATTTATAAGTTCATCATGTCAACATGTAAATCTTACATAGTTGGGTAAGTTTAAAAATGTTTGTTTGTTGGTTGAACTGCACAATTTTACACATACATCAAATGAAATTAAACTACGAAAATAATAAGATGCATATTTTTCGAAGTGTTTGTTACAAGTGATGATATTTCAATGCAAGTGTAGGACATGTATGCATTGCCACTAGATTACTTAACTCACATCAACATGTAAGGCATATTTGGCCATGAAGGGAACCAACAAACCATCAATTCCAACAGTGCGATGATAGACCTCTTATCGACCCCTTATATAGTGTGGAGTTTTGTATTCGGTCACACTTGACATACACAATCAACACTAGAAACCTCCATAGAGATATTTGATTGAACGAATAATTTACCTCTGTCTACTAATATAGTTACAAATATTAACATTCCACGAAACACATGCCTTCCCTTAGGTACATATAAAATAACTATAATTAATCTTTAACTAGTGTCATAATTAATCTGTTAAGGCATGTGATTTTATACTTATTTGTGTTTTAGATCTAGGAGAAAATGGTCTAATCTAACATTATCAGTACGTCAAAAAATAACTTACCTATATTTGTTTCAAAATACACTTTAAACTATACACATGTTTATTATTTAATTATAGACTGTGTTGATTGATCGGTCTTCCTAACCTCTCCTATTCAACTTTCCTCCCCATGAGTGCGCATAAGATGCGATGGGACAAGTTTGCTTGAATTATACACACCCAAGGGTCTCATGTTTGTTGAATCTTGAGCTATTTTCCTTACACAGTAAGCGGCATAGTTATGAGCTTGTAAACTTGGAAGTCATGGTGTTATATAA
This sequence comes from Poa pratensis, assembly GCA_947311845.1. NCBI lineage: Eukaryota > Viridiplantae > Streptophyta > Magnoliopsida > Poales > Poaceae > Poa > Poa pratensis. The sequence goes on from CAMZMU010000085.1 coordinate 109,113,074, forward strand.
AATGAAATATTATGTACATTAGGAAGCATGCTTACCATATTTTAGAGATTTGCGACCATCATTAATGCTTTACTACAACTATGAAATGTGTGAATCATTTATTTGTTTTTAAATATTTTTGTGAATAACAATTCATGTGAAAAATTGGGGCGGACAATCCTTGAATGGTTTTTTTAATATATTGTTCTAAGCAAGTAATAAATGTTATTCAACCAAATCTGCATGGAGATCATTCGGATGAATTAAAAAGATAAATTGAAAGGGAGTTTAAATAAGTTACATCTATTTAGTTTAATTTTTTCCAGGCCCGCGAGTTTCTTGGAACTGGCATGTCCTCAAAACTCTGCGGGCCAACGAACGAGGAGGTCGTTTTCTTCGACCGTGATAGCCACCATGGAGTGTGCATCATCGACATTCGACAATGTCCACATAACAATGCTCCTGCCTTAGGGCATTAGGGACCGAAGTGTTTCCCATGTCATAGTTAAGAGTCCAAAAAAAATTTGATAAAGGGATTTTATTACGTAAAAGGTTTAAGCATTACACCCGGCCTCTGCATAACTGAGATGCACACAGCCACAAGTTCGCCAGCACACAAGTCGGATAACAGAAGATAAAAAGGCGAATTACATATCAAAATGAGAAATTGTAGATCCATCTAAAATGCTGGTAGGTCTATCCGGAGTCTATGTTTCCACCCATGCCGGGATAAAAGCTCCCTGGCCGCAGCCTCCAGTCTCGACGCCACCTCCAAAAATAAGTCTCGGTGCTCCGCACGCTGCAGGGAAGACCATGCTCGTATCGTTGCTGTGCACCGGTAAATAACCTGCATAAGAGAAGCATTTATATCGTTAAAGACTTGTCATTTCTACATAGCCATAGCGACCAAATAACAGCAATCGCTCCCACCCTACTGAATAGTTTGAACCTAGGATCCACCCATTTAACTAGTTGCCAAAAATGTTAGCAACAGAACTAGGTGGATGTATGGTAGAACCTATCTGGATGGCTGACCATATAGACCTAGCGAACTCGCACTGAAAGAATAAGTGTGTAATGGTCTCGTCATGTTGACAGAATACACACTTCTTGCTTCCATGCCAATTGCGTTTGGCAAGGTTGTCTTTGGTGAGGAAAACTCCTCGACGTAAATACCACGCAAACACTTTAATTTTCAGTGGTATCTTCATCTTCCAAAGTTTGTTATTAGAGAACAATCGACTGGGATTTCGGAGAATAAGTGCTCTATACATAGAATCAACCGAGAATTTGCCGTTCTTCGTGAGATTCCATTGAAACTTATCTGGGCCTTCCGACAATTGGATTGAATCCAATCGGATGAGCAAAGCATTCCAGGATGCTAGCCTTGTTCCAAGTAAACTTCTTCTGAACGAAACATTTGGTGGGAACGTACCCAGCAATTTCGCGATCGTGTCACTTTTGTTTCGAACAATAGAATATAGAGCCGGATATTGTTCTTTGAGGGTAGCTTGGCCTAGCCAAATATCCTCCCAGAACGAATCTCCGATCCATCCCTAATTGAGAAAGATCCATGTGGAAAAAAGAACTTCTTTGTAGCCATGAGGCCTGCCCAGAAGTGTGAATCCCAGGTTTCCAAAGAACCTGGGAAACAGCTTGATCTCCAACATATTTTCTCCTAAGTAGGGTTTGCCAAACTCCATCTTCAGAAAGAAGTTTAAATAGCCATTTACCTAGCAGGCTCTATTCTTGACCTCAAGGTCATGAACTCCGAGCCCTCCTTGGTCTTTAGGGCAGCAAACCACACTCCATTTAGTCAGTCGATATTTTTTCTTCTCACAATCCCCTTGCCAAAAGAATCTAGATCGGAAATAATCCAATCGTTTTAAGACCCCTTTAGGCAGTTGGAAGAATGAAATCATATACAGTACCATGTTTGTTAGTACCGAGTTTATGAGAACCAATCTTCCACCCAGGAAAGGAGTTTGCCTTTCCAGCTATTTAAACGTAATTGAAGCCTTTCCTCCACCCTTTTCCATTCAGCATTTGTGAGTCTCCGATAGTGGATCGGAATCCCAAATAGTTGATAGGAAATTGTCCTTGCTCACAGCCGAAAAGCTCAGCATACAAGGCGGCGTTCTCTTGGGCCTCGCCAAAACAAAACAATTCACTTTTATGGAAGTTTATCTTAAGACCCGAAAGTTGCTCAAAAGCTGACAAAATCAACTTAAGGTTACGAGCTTTTTCGATATCATGCTCCATAAAAAGAATTGTATCGTCGGCATATTGAAGGATCGATAATCCACCATCGACAAGATGTGGAATAACTCCTTCAACTTGACCCTCGATTTTAGCGCGTTCGATCAAGATAGCCAGCATATCCGCCACTATGTTAAATAGTATTGGCGATAGCAGGTCACCCTGTCGTAGGCCTTTTTTCGTTTGGAAGTATCTGCCAGTGTCATCGTTGACCTTGATGGCTACACTTCCTCCGGAAACAAAGCTATTAATTAACGCGCGCCACTCAGCGGAAAAACCTTTCATCCTAAGAGTTTGCTGGATGAAAGACCACTTCACTTTATCATAAGCTTTCTCGAAATCAATTTTCAGGATTACCCCTTAAGCTTTTTCCTATGTAGTTCGTGGACTGTTTCATGTAGGATCGCAACTCCATCAAGGATGTTGCGGCCTTGCATAAAAGCCGTCTGAGACGGTCGAACCACATGATCTGCAACAGTGTTCAGTCGAATCGTGGCCAGTTTGGTGAAGATTTTGAAACTAACGTTAAGAAGGCATATAGGTCTAAACTGTTGAATCCTTACTGCCTCGTTAACCTTAGGTAACAAAATTATCTCACCAAAATTGAGACGAAACAACTCTAATTGTCCATTGTGAAGACAAGTGAACAACTGAAGCAAATCGGCCTTGATAACATCCCAAAAGTTCTGATAGAACTCAGCTGGGAAGCCATCAGGACCAGGAGCTGAATTGTGTTTCATTTGGAAAACTGCCTTCCTCACTTCCTCCTCTGAATAGGGTTTAGTAAGTAGGCTATTTTCCTCTTCTGAAACCTGGGGTATATCCTCCGTTCGAGACTCATCCAGAGAGAAATTGCCCTCCTCTGAGTCACCGACAGGCCTTTATAGTAATTTGTAATATACGACTTTAGTTGTTCATGGCCCTCAATCGTTCCTTCATCCTGAATCAGAGAATGAATACGCTTTTTCCTATGTCTGCCATTGGCAATACTATGGAAATAGCGAGTATTCGAGTCCCCTTCTAGAATGAATTGGGCTTTGAACGTTGATACCATTTTAACTCCTCCTCTCGCAGTAGTTTCGCTATCTGCGCGTTTGACTGGCTTTTTAGCTCAATTTCTTGCGCAGATAGTAGCCGAACTTCTGCTAATGCTTCTAGAGCATCGATTATCGAGGAAAGTCGTACCTTTTTTTTTAAGTAAACCAGTAGTATGGCGAGCCCAGCCAACGAGGTAAGTACGTAAAGCACGTATCTTATTATTCCACCGCTGGATAGGCGAGTCCCCCGCTACCGGTGCCTCCCAGATTCTTTTGACCATGTCATAGAAGCCCTCGCGGTGTAACCAGCCAAGCTCAAACTTGAACCGTGGTTTACACTGCGGTCTGGGCACTCCAGTGGTCAATAGGATGGGAGCATGATCCGACAAACCCTCAATACGCTCTAGAGCCCGTACCGACACCAATGGGAACCTAGCTTCCCAATCGGAATCCATCAGTACACGGTCTAGTTTCTCGTATGTGGGTTCGGGGAGAGAGTTAGCCCAGGTGAACTGTCTCCCCACCATCGAGTCTCTCTTAAGTTCAAGCTATCTATGACTGCATTGAACAAAAGAGGCCAACGGTTGTCGAACCTACCCTTACTCTTCTCGAACGGAAACCGCAGCAGATTGAAATCCCCACCAATGAGAAAAGGGTGAGGGTTATCTTTCGCTAGGTTTACCAATTCAACGAGAAAAGAGGTCTTAGACGCTTCCTGAGCTGGCCCATACACGGCGACAAGACTCCAAATGAAGTTATCGGACTTGTTACGTATGTGCATTTTGATATGAAAATTGCCTTCCGTAACATCCAACACTTCCATGGTGTCAGTCCTGACGCCTAGTAAAATGCCACCAGAACGTCCATGAGGAGGCCGCGAGTGCCACTCAAACTCTATACCGCCCGAAAGTCGGTTCAAAAGAGATTGTGGGAACTCACGTCTACCCGTCTCAGAAATCGCCAAGAAATCCAAATTATGGTCCCGAATACAATCAGCGAAGTGCAAGTGTTTAGCCAAGTCACCAAGACCTCTGCTATTTTTGAACATGCCATTCATCGGGAAACCGTGGGGATTTGGATAACTTCTTCCTTTTCCGGGACATGTTGGCTGTAGATTTGGATTTCCGACCGGAAGCTTTTAGCTCATATAATGAGCTCAAACCGTCGTCATCCAAACCCCTTCCAACACCTCACCAATTAGATGAGAAATCAGCTGACCATCTGTTGTGGCAATCGCTTCATCCTCATCATCGTAGGTGGACGACAACCCAGTCGAGACTTTAGGAATAACCGTGAGACGGTCAAATTCCATATGTCTCAAGACCTTAGTTGACACATTAATTTGAGATGACTATTACCAAGATTAAAACCTACACTACTCAGTTTAGAATTAATAGAATGCGGCGACAAAGAAAGAAAAGACTTTGAATTTAAATCCATACCAGAATAGTCCAAGTTACGCGCCGCCTTACGGCGCATGGCCCTCGATAAGGAGTCTCGTCGGTGGCGGAAGCGCCATCCGCATCCACCCCGAACCTGCCGCTGCGACGTGCTGGAGGAGAGGAAGGCGTGGCGCTGCGCCCCTCCGTACGCGTGGCCACCGGAGTAGTGATGGCGTGGGATGGCCTGGTCGAAGTAGCAGCCTCCCCAGCCATCACCACAGGGCCGACCTGCACCACTCGGGGCGAGTGGGCCTGTGTCGGAGTCGAGGCCACACCCGTCAGAGCAGCGTCAGGAATCAGTCCATCCAAAGGAGGCTGTGGCGACGTAGAAGCCCCCTTGGAGACCAACCCCTCACTACCCGCCAGGGGCGTCAGACCCTGCGCGACGCCCCTGGCAACTGTGCCGGAGTCCAGGCCCATCGCCATAGCCTCTTTCGAGGCGAGTGGCGTAGGCGCAGCGGCCGGAGGAGGCAAAGGCGGTGTAGCAGCCTCCTCCCGACCCAGCCCGGCGGTTGCCGGAGTACCGTCCCGCTCTCCGAGCTACGCACCACGGCCCAGCCCGTCCGCGGCTGCAGCGTGTGCACCGAGCTGCGCACCACGGCCCAGCCCATCAGCTGCTGCTGGCCATGGTCCAGTCGAAGCTAGCCTCAGCATTATCCGAGCTCTGCAGTCCAACTGTGGCGGCGACTCCATCGCCAACCGGTGCTACTGTCGGCACCATCTCCAGCGGGGGACGCAACAGCCGCGGTGAGGAACGACGAATCAGCTCCACGATCTCACGACCCCGCGGAGTGCTTGGTGAAGAGTTGTACGGAGTAATAGCCAACACAGCACCAACTTGAACACAGCACCAAGTTAAGAGTCCAAATAACTACAATTGCAAAGAAACATAAGTTTACATCCAATTCATTTTATGACACAACACACCCGGAAAACTAAATGTGCGTGCACTTTCCTCTCCTTCTAGTTAAGCGACAAATGCAATGCAGATGATTTTCTCGTTTGCATAACACTATATGTATTGTTTTTAAGATGAAGGGTAAATATCCCAAAACCTGCATCCCAGATGAACGGAGACATATGTACACTAATGCACAACGTTGATAGTTGTAGAGTATACAGCATGCATGTAGTGTACATCAAACCAAGCATATGTACAGATATCTATGTATACACCAAGTACATATTCATATCAAACTTGAAGTAACATGATAATCACTCAATATTTTACATCATTGCAATTTCTTGCATGAAACTTTCTTACATTCACCGCTGCCATCTGTATCATGAGAGAATATACAAAAGCACTCACAGAAAGTCAGTAGTAATCCGCATGAGGAGCACACTCGCTGGTCTGTCAGAGCTGGCGATTCTTTTCTAGCCAGCAGTGCATGGCCAAAGAAAAAGGAAAAAAGTGTGAATTTGGTCTCATGTGTTGTGTGTGTGTGTGTGTGTGTGTGTGTTGTGCAAAGTGCGAGAGCTTGCTTCTTTTAAAGCCTGGAAAGGTTTGCAACTTGCATCCATGCATTGGTTGGTTTGGTTTGGTGCCCCCATGCATCTTGATGAACATTGTAGTGGCCCACATGTATGCACTTTGCCGTGGCATAACAAACCTAAAGCCATCATGCATGTTCTTCTGCCACCATTGCATGTTGCTAATTTGTGGGGCATCATGATGAGCTTTGTCTTAGAGTTACCCCAAATTGTGATACTTGTGTAATCATTTTTTTTAGATGTTCTCCGAACACTACACAAGTCGCCTGTCCAATCATCTGAAGTTTCTCCATTTCGTTTTTTTTTTTGAATGACAGAAATATGTGCATCTTGTTTTCATTTGACATATAAGACTGATGCATCTCATCCCAACTGAACATTGTAGGATTTAGCTTAAAGCTCCATTGATTTCAAGTTTTCAAGCATTCCCACATATTATAGCAACTTTCTTTGTTGAAAAAAGAAAAACGGGAGTGAACTTATGGCAACTATGGTTGAACACTTCGCTTAGATTATACAACTAATTACTCACCTGGTCTTCTTCATCTTATACTTTAGCGCTTCTTTTTAGCTATACCCTCTTTATTCTCCCTCGAGATAAAGCCCAGCTGCTGCAGTGCTCCTCCAGCTCCTCCTTCCATTCCTCGCGAAAAATGCTCGGCGCTCGCCGCGACCTTTTTGCCAGAGACGAAGGGGACACCGGCCGGACAGGAGGAAATCATGCGCGTCATTACTTGGTTCGGCGGCAAAAGCAGCGCCTCCTCCTGCTGCTACCCTCACTCGCATCATCTCGCCCCTCTGCATTGCATGGCCATGGCCGAATCATTCGGAATGATCCACTCTCTGTCCGCTTCTTCCATCGGCGAGCTGCCTGTACGTTCTCGCATGCAGCCAAGGCTCGCTCGCTCGCTCTCACCTATCTGAATCTGAACCTGAATTCAATCTGCACTGGAAAGTGCAGACACTCTCATGGAGTTAGTCAAGTTCCACATTTTGACTCGGGTCCATGATGCCCAATGAGTAGACACAGAGAGACAGACGAACCTGACAGATGAAGAAGAACAGCAGGGGCCCTCCATGAAAAGCAAGATGGTTTGGGAATGAAGCAACTCTGTCATGTGTGCCTAATGAGTGTTCTTTCAAGCTCCACTTTGCTTAGGTTTGATGCTGAAAGATAATCATAATTCAGGATTCAGATAGATAGATGCTGAGCTGCTGTATTTGTTGTTTGTGTATGTTTTGTATGAATCATATCTATAGAGATGTGACGTTGGAAGAATGTTGCAGGTATAAAGATTGTGATTCTGGGAAGAGATCTTATGGGGTTTGTTTAAGCATGATAGATTGATAGGGTGCATCTGCGCACTGTCGAACTTGTCAGTGCCTTTCTAGCCCCATAGCCTACTGCTTTAAGCAAACTCCACATGATTTACACCTTGATCATGAGCTGCTCCTGAGTTGTACTGTCTCAACTGCTACTTTTGTTCCAACTCGACCGACCACAGATGAGATTAATTAGCACACATTGCGCATGGCTCTTACTGATAAATTTAACCCAGTTTGATCTGTCTCCGCTTGGTAGCTTTTTAGCCTGTTTTCCAAGAATTATTCACCCCAGATTTCCATGACCATTGGATCAGTCCTACATGTATGTACCCCTCTAGTTCCCTAAAGGTTTTACTCCATCCATTGTTAAATGTAGGGCGTTTTTCGATATATTACTATGTTAATGGGTATTAGATCATAGTCGCAAGGAAGTGCTTTTGAAGACTAATCCAACGATACAATTTGTGAAAGTATTATTTGATTCATTCTTGGTCAAAGCCTGGATTTAGGAAGCCAAAATATGCCATAGGAAAAGGAACAGAGGTAGTACATTTTTCTTGCAGCTAAAGGGCAATATGTTAATGCATGAAGACATAATATATATAAAACAAAATACACCCTGCCTCAGGGAGCACAAAACATACACCCAGACAGACATATTAATCTTCCACCCGTTTAGTGCGTAGAGCACCAAGATAAAATAAACAAAAAATAGCAAAAAGGAGACCAGTCTGAGGTGGAAAAGAATGGAAATTTCTGTATGAAAAAAGCGAGGAGATTGGATTTTGGAGGCAGTGGATCAACCACCATGATGCTGTGTCTGCAAAGAGGACGGCAAAACATGATCATACCATCTCACATGCCTCGATCATCCCCTCAGCTAAAGTTACTTACAACCGATTAATTACTCCCATGTTGCACACGCATCAATAATATTATCTGATACTAATACAACAGCTAGATAACACATGACACGGAGCTGTCAGTTTACCTGACAACTATCCCTCCAGCGTTTAAAGTGTTGAACTTTCAAGCCTCTAAAACATAGTATGATTGTGGTGATCCGAGTGTTTAATCATGCAGATTTTGACCATTTAACATGATATTTGACCACGAGCAAAATAAACCGGTTAATTATTCACCAGAAATTACTACGCTCTGATCCATAGAAGAGATTAATCTTCTATAAACTGTTCTCTGCCAAAATAAATAAAGAGGTGAAATTTGAGCATTCAATCCAGTACGGATGGCCTTGTTTCAGAACTGTAATTCATTATTCATGTGAAGCTAACTAAATCACTAGAGATTAGAATGGGAAGGAGAAGCTGATTAGTACTTGTCCGTACTAATTGTACCTGGCTATAGTACGTAGAGTAGTACTAATGGACACTATATATACACGCATCCAACGGCCCAAAAGCATCCATCTTTCCAAGCTACTTGCCTTGTCTCTTGTATAAATCAAGAGAATCCATCTCTTCTGACACCAAGAACCACAAAGCCCTCACGCACATAGCTAGATAGTGTGATCAGTGGCAATGGACGAGTCATGGAGGTGCACGATGGGCACGGTGCTGCCACGGCAGCGTTCGTCGGACGGCCAGCACGGCGCCGGTGGCGGCCACCATAGCCTCGCCCCCGATGACTTCCGGGACGTGTTCGGCGGCCCGCCGCGCACCGTGCTCCTCAGCAGCTTTTACGGCGATGCCTCCGCCGCCGACTACCAGGCCGCCGCAGCGGGACATGGCGGCCAGTACCCGCACTACTACCCCTACCGTGGCGCCACTGACGCCTTCAGCCGCTGCGACGGCCAGGGAAAGATGGCGCCAGCGGCCGTGCCCACCGAGGACGGCTTCTTCGACGACATCTTCGGCGCCCGTGCCCGTCACGTGCGGCGGTCGAGGTCGAGGTCCAAGTCGACCAAGTCCTCGTCGGTTGTCAGCTCCGACGAGTTCGGCTCTGGCCGCTCGGCGTTCCGTTCAGTGGCCACTGGCGGCAGCGGACGCGGTGACGCCGGCCTCTCTTCCTTCGCCTCTAAGCTCAGGTAAATAGAAAAGCATGCTTGCATGATGCCATTCGTGACGGGACAACAGTACAGCACAAGCACATTGCACTTTCGATGTTTTTGAGTTTTTGACGATCTAACATTGTTCGATCGTGCCGTCGTTTTCCAGGCCGATCGCGATCCCGTCGCGCCGGTACGACTCGTCGCCACCTTCAACGGCGTCGACGAGGGGGGAGTACCAGAGCACCTTCACGTGCTCGACGGCCGCGTACCCGGCGTGCCGCTACTACTACGGCAACGGCGGCGACTGGACGAACCAGAGCAGCAGCGCAGCATCGGCGATCAGCAACGGCGCCGTGGAGAGTTTGTCCGCCGCTGCCGAGGGCCGTCACCACCGCGGCGCGAGCAACTGCTTCTGCTGCTTCACGTCCAACCCGGAAACGAGCAGCCGCGATCCCAGCTTCCGGCGGACACAGCGGCGCGGCAGGGCACAACCACCGGCTGACGACGACACGGCCACCACCGAGTGCTCTGGCGCCGAAGACTACGGGTACTACTACACGCCATCGTCGGCCGCGTCGTCGACGCTCTTCGGCAACAACCTGCCACCGTGCGACAGGACGCAGCACCTGCTGGAGGAGGCTGTGATGATGGAGGTGAGGGAGCGGGCGCCATTGCTGATGGACGACGACGGCGGCGACATTGACAGCGTGGGCGCTGCCGCGGTGGACGAGGCGATTGCGTGGGCCAAGGAGAGGTTCTGGAGCCAAGCCTAGTAGTACTCAAGTACCAGAAACATGTGGGAGAACGGTACACAACAACAACGTCCAATTTTGATGGCCTCAAAAAAAAAACATCCAATTTTGATCAATCAATTCACTGCTTGAGTTTGCACTTGCTGACATTACTCATTATATTAAAGCTAGCCGGAATCGCGTGTTCAACAGTGTTTTGATCCCAGCCGTTAGTCGCCGATCGCGCGGCTCTCCTGTCGTGCCCGTGATGGTTTTGCGAAAACGCCCCTCCAGAAAGCTGATATTAACCCGCAGTCGACAACTTCTCGCTGCTTTGTCCTTACTTGCAATTACGGGAACATGAGGGTCGTTTTTGTAAAACGACCTCACGACCTCCCTCCTCCTTCCTCTCTCGCGCGCGGCGACGAAATCGCCGCGGCCGCCGCGTCGGCGCGCCGCTCCTCCGCCCCTCCCCCGACACGTCTACGCCGACGGGGCGCTCCGCCGCCACGCCCTCTACCTGCCGGCCGGAGATGGGCTGCTGGGCCGCCGCGAGGGCGCCGGAGTCGCCGCTGCCGCGCTCGGCACCCGCCGTTGCGTCCGCGCGTCGCCGGCGTCGCTCCGGCGACCTAAAGCTGGCGGCGCCGCCACGGGACGGTAGCGCGCGTCCACGCGCGTCCAACGCGAGGCCGGCGGCGAACCAGCGCGCACTGTTCATTACTGTAGATATCTACAGCGTTCAACAGTGTTTTGATCCCAGCCGTTAGTCGCCTCGCGCGGCTCTCCCGTCGTGCCCGTGATGGTTTTGCGAAAACGCCCCTCCAGAAAGTTGATATTAACCCGCAGTCCACAACTTCTCGCTGCTTTGTCCTTACTTGCAATTACGGGAAACCTGAGGGTCGTTTTTGTAAAATGACCTCGCGGCCTCCCTCCTCCTTCCTCTCTCGAGCGCGGCGACGAAATCGCCGCGGCCGCCGCGTCGCGCCGCTCCTCCGACCCTCCCCCGACACGTCTACGCCGGCGGGGCGCTACGCCGCCACGCCCTCTACCTGCCGGCCGGAGATGGGCTGCTGGGCCGCCGCGAGGGCGCCGGAGTCGCCGCTGCCGCGCTCGGCACCCGCCGCTGCGTCCGCGGATCCTGCCAGATTCGGCCACCGTGACGTCATCATGACGTCACGGCGGGCCACGTGTCAAAAAAAAATTCGCATTTTTTTTTATTTTTTTTAGAAATTGCCAAACGTCTAAAAATTACTAAACGCTTGAAAACCAATAACATTAAATTTATCAAAGATTAAAATGCAATAAATATGTCAAGTGAGCATGTAAAAATAATTGCTCGCTATTTATGTCATGCGATCGAAATTCAAATTTGCATGTCTCAAATCTTGAAGTGCCTTCGAAATTTGCCCATCCCGTAAACGTTGAATAATTCATGTCTGGATTGCTTCCCAATTCGAACAACTTTCGTAATCTTTCCGTTTAAATAATTTCTGACTCCACGCAATTTCTAAGTGTGAATATTTCCAATATTAAATTTACTGGCCACAAAAATTGTGACAAATATATCGACGTTGGACGCAAAAAATAATTGTCGCCAATTTATAGCACACAATCAAATTCCACATCCAAATATTTCAAAATTTCAAATGCATTTGAAATGTGCAATACATTTAGATCTAAACAAATTTTGACTGCGGATATTTCTAAAAAAAAAATTGCCACCACGGTATTTACAAATGTGACGAATATATGAACATGCACATAAAAGAATGTTCACTACTTATGCCATAAATTTGCTAAATATTTGCAACTCATACCTTTATTGCATTTAAAAAAAATATGCATTTCACGTATTTCTTTTGCGCTCAGAAAAATCCACATAAATAATATCAGTAGTATCATTACATATGATAGACCCAACAACACAATTTTCTACAAACCATCCTACTTAAATAGATTTTGCTAAATCGTTAAATATGTTTACAGTTCAGCTCATCGACAAAGCAGTGGCATTTTTTTCATTTTAAGTAGTAGGATTTCACTTCATCCTACGCGTAAAAATAAGAGTTTTGCTACAGCTGGTAGGTGAAATCTTAGTGTTAGATTACCCAAAACTTTATTTGCATTGTGCTCTGTCCTGCATATCTAGATAAATGCTTCTCATATTGTTTTAGATATCTAGATATTTGATGGCTTTCTGATTGTTTGTCCTTTCAGTTCATAGCCACTAGGCGGCTCATCATTCAAGCGATCGTTGTCTCTATTTGTTCAACATGTTTGAACATTTCAAACTACTAAATATTTAAATATCTAACAAAACATATAAAAATGCTCAAAAATAGTGGGCCCCGTGGATTTCAATTAAATGTTAACGTCGAAATACGAACATGTTTGAAAATTTCAAAATACTAAACATTTCAAACTACTAAATATTTGAAAATTGTGCAAAATATATGAAAGATGCTCGAAAAAATGCTACCTGCTCATAAAAAAATAAAAACATGTTTGAACATTCTAATTTGGCCAACATTTAGGCGATTATTCCGATTTTCCATAAAATATATCGAAAAATGCTATTAAAAACCCGCTATCTACTTATATCAGAGATACAAATATGTTTTCCATAAAATATATCGAAATATAAGTGTTTTCCGCACAAAATTATCCTAATCTAGACCTATTTGGAAAATTTGTAATTTGAGCTAGAATGCTCAAATGTCAGAAATACAAATAAAGTGTCAACTACTTTCAGGGATTTGTTTTTGGAACATTTTTAATTGGTGAATATTTGAAAATTTCAAACTACTAAATACTTCAATATTCGACGAAACATAGGAAAAATGCTTCAAAAAAGTGTGAGCCCATTGAACATAGAAATCAAATTTTAAAAAAAGAAGAAAACATCGAAAAATCAATGTCCCTGAATATATCCGCTATAAAAAATACAGATAAAATATCAAAACAAACAGAAAAATACATGCAAATTACTTATACTATAAAACAACATTGAATATGCACATTTCGTCAAAATGTGCGGATAATTCAAATGCACTTTTCCTAATTTCAATTAAGTATTGACATCGAAATACGAACATGTCCGAACATTTCAAACTGCTAAATATTGGAATATTGTACATAATATATCAAAAAAAATCGAACAAAAATGCTACGTATTCATAAGAAAATAAAAACATGTTTGAACATTCCGATTTGGACAACATTTAGATGAATGTTCCAACTTTCCATAAAAATATATCAAAAATGCTTAGCAAAAACGCTATTTACTTATATCAAAATATAAACATATTAATTCACTACGGGCGTGGCGTCACGCCACGCCAAATTTAACTAGTTGTTCTAGTTTATGTTCAGATCATATTAGTTCCCATGTAAGGTTTCCATTATGGAGACTGAACACATTCTAGTCTCATGTCAGACGAATATAACTGCAAAATGTTGCAAAAAAAAAAAAGAGATAATAGGATTCAGTTTAAGAAATGAAGGGTAAAGATAAAAAGACTAGGTTCGCAAATGCAATATCGTGCTTTCTCCAAAAGGAGCAGATTCTTTTTTCCTCGTATATCATGTTACATACTTCCATTTATATGGTTACAGCCTTATGATCAGGTGATCACAATCGCCAATTATACTAATACACAGATTGTGTTGCCACCAGTCACTACGAAAACTACAGCTGCGACTAGGATGATCCACAGGAACTGTAATCCCAAAGTTTCATCAATGTTACACAAAACTCATGCAATGGAAAGAATGTGATGACCAAAGCGTGCAAAATTAACACTACACCTGTGGCGTCTTGTGTGAATACAATCCTATTTTGTCCTCGTGATGACTCTCTGTGTGATATCGATGAGAGCACGCCTTGAAATCAGAACATCTTCGTCATCGCTATCCGGGAGAGCTTCTATGGCTTTGATTGCAAGGTTAACGTGTTCTTGTGCAAGCTCTCTTGTTCTTTCGATCCCCCGGCTCTTCTGGAGGTACTCTAGGGCCTGTAGTTCGCAATTGTAGACTGTCAGTCAGGTTAACACAGTTGTTTCTCAACAAGGTGTGGATCTGAATCATATGGTGACTACCACATTAGTATCACAACCAGAACTGCTGGTTTTAGGGTTATGTTCTGAAATCGTTAAATACAGGTTTATCTTTTTTGAAAACCTTATTCTTCCGACTTGCCCAAGTCCCTGCTCTAGTATCTAGAAACATGAGTTTTTATGCATCGATGGCCTAATGAGCATCTGCCTTGAGGTGTAACGTTGCAAACCATGTAAATGTTTGTTTTTACCGTAAGGGGAGAGTGGGTAAAATAAAAAGAAAATCAAAAAAAGGGGAGAGTGGCTGAATAATGAAAACATCACCCGTTCTTTATAGAAAAATAATTACTCACAAGCTCAACGTTTGCAGGATTGTCAAAACCCTGGTCGACTACTTCATGTAGTTGTGGGAATTCTTCCATCGCATATAGCATCGGGGCAGTAATGATTCCCTGCACCATATATGTGATTAAATAATGTAATAGAAAAAGAAAACTGTGTGGCCGAGATTAAACGAGAGAAACAACAACGTGGTTCACGCTTTTCTAACTGGATATACTGGTAAATCATTAATAGGTGAGCACAAACATAAATTAGTAAAAAAAAATGATACAAGACCTCTTTATGACTACATTGCATCTAATTCTCACTGGCTTTAAAAAAAGGCATAGACAATTATTCTTATAAGCATTAGGTTTCAGACTATCCTTCTTAGCTAAATAAAAGTAATAATTATATGCACTTCTAAACTTCTAATATGTAAAGTTTACTGCAATAGGTCAATGAAGGCTGAAGATGACACAATTATGCAAGTCTTCGATTGTGGGAAATATTCTCTCTACCCACATGAGGGTGACAAGTTCAAGACAGTGGCTAACCCAATTACGGCAACATAAGCTTTCGTGTCGGACAAAAAGCAGACTAGGCTTATCAGCCAATGTAGCACCATTGTTAGACACCAAATTTCATGTATGTACGCCAATGAAGGCTGGCAGAATATAATCTAAATAGTTGGAGGCTTCAGAGGGCAAACGGCTATTTCAGATAATAGATATTGCAGATAAAATATAATAAGGCCAAAAGGAGGGCTGTTTACATGACGAATATCAGATAATGAACCCTTCCCAAGTGATGCAGATGTGCCTGTGAAATCAAGAACATCATCGATCAACTGGAACGCTAGACCCTGCAATTATATCAAGTTCATTAAATCTCTGCAAAGTATAGATCAGAAGGGTGAAATAGTTTTTAAAAGAGAGAAATGCAAGAGACGAACCAGGTTTCGACCATACTCATATGCAAGCAATGAAACATCAGCAGTGTGACCTGCGAGAATAGCAACGGCCTTGCAGCTATTTGATATCAATGACGCTGTCTTGTAGTATGTCTTCTGCAAGTAGTATTCCATACTGCACGTGTTTTCAGAATTGTATCAGAACCAAGAAACAATGGTGTCAAAATAAATGGAGAAAATAAAGAAGCAACTGTCCATGCATTTTATTCTGCATCTATTGGTTTGAGGCCTCACATATGATGGAACAATTAGAATCAGGAAAGAGAGAAATAGCTAACCTTCGCCTTTGCTCTCTGCTTGTTGAAATTTGCATAGTTTCGCCAGTGACTAAATGTTCTACAGCAGTCGCCATTAGAGATACCACCTGCATAAATTAGCTTGATCAGTGGGAAGTTTGGTACTATACAGGACTTGAAAGAAAGAGAGCAGGCCAGTACTGCAACCATACATGATAATCTGGAATAACAATAGAAGCTCAGTTAGGAAACAGGCAAGGAAAAGGACAATGTCGTGATGGATAAACCATTAAGATGTATAAGCTTGGATGGCAAAAAAAGAAACATGATTCCCTATTAAATGGCATTAACAGCCTAGTATAAACTAGCTGGATACTTTTTTGGGCCAAAAACTAGCTAAATACTCACGCGTTGTAAAAAATATAACAGTAAGAACAGCCAATAGGTTGTAATGATAAAGCAAATCAGGCTAACAAACTTTGGTAGCAAAGAGGACCACCATCTCAGGTGTTTGCAACATATCTAACGGCTGACATAAGAAGGGGCGAAAGAAGGTGAACATACCACTGCCCAGTGCAAACTACAAATAATACAGGTATAAACTTGTTTAACATTGATGCTTACTAGACAACTCATATATCAAGAAAATAGCTTTTAGATCAGGACAAGGACAAGTCTAGAGGTCCAGAAAGGTGAAAGGAGTCGAAAGAGCAAATGTCAATCTAGCAACCAGCATAAAGCATAACCACTTTAATTTTCGCATAAATGAATAATATGAATGTACCTCTGTATTCCCAAGTGCTGCAAGTGCCACGCATGCTCTAGACAGGAGGAAGTCCCCAGCCAGAACAGAAAGCTGCACACACAAGAATTTCAGGAATACTGATGCCAAGATTATTCCGACTGTAATACCCCACGAATACATCTTGTAGCTTTTTGTGCAAGGACCCGATTAATTCATTTAGTATACTGCATGTGTAGTGGTGTGGCACGCAATACCTTGTTGCCCATAATGCAATTCAACGAAGTCACACCTCGCCTAGTGTCGGCATCATCCAGAACATAATCATGCAGAAGACTTGCGACCTGTAATAGATGTCAGCTTGAGAAATCAAGAAACAAGCATACTGGGTCTGATCTGAAGGTCAGCGGCCATACTAACATGGATCATTTCAGTTATCTCAGCAATGTATTGCTGCCGTGTGCGCAGCTTACTTGCCAACATACTGAAAACTCCATCTGCTGATGGGAAATTCAGAGCTGATGCCATCAGCAACAAAACCTGCAAATATAAAAATTACTGCATGAATGCGCAGTGAAGAAAAGAGAGGAAGTGTAAAATGATGCTGTAATTGGCAAATAAATAAAGTGATTGAGATGTTACCGTAGGTCGGAATCTTTTTCCTTCAGCTCCCATTCGAAAGAAATACTCAGCAGCTGATGCTAGTTTAGGGACCTACAAAAGAAAACAAAAATGCTCACTTAGGAAAACTGGGTATGTTTGACAACATGGTAGTGATGGCTGGATAAACAAAAACATCCAAACACTGTGCCATCAGCAACCTCGCTCGAACAAGTTGATATGAGTAGGATTCATTCGTTACTAACCTCAGCCGCCACCATGGACCGTAGTCTATTTGCAAGAATTGATAGCTCATCAGCAACCAATTCAAAAGGATCTTGTTGTTCCTGAGAGAAAAAAGAATTTCTCTTAGGGGAATGGTGAACAATATAATTTCCACGATTAGTTATCATATGCAATAACACAAAAGAGGTTGTCAGCGGTTATTCATTATTAGAACTAGGACAGCGCTTTCCTTCATTCGACAAAGCTGAGGGAAACTTGAGCTAAATTTTTCTTCAAGTTTCTACAGTTTGATGGTCAATGCAAAGAATAATTGGCTACGGCTGGGAACATAAAGCATATTTTTCCAAGGTAAGAGGAAAAGAACAATTTATTGAAGTTTCAAAATTATGAAGAGTACAATGCATGGTTGTAGCCTACCCCAACTTGTTTGGGAATAAAAGGCTTTGTTGTTGTTGTTGTACAATGCATGGTTGTCTTGTTGGGCTTGTTATAACACAATCTGATTCCATTCCAGGGTCAATATATTTTGGTGCATAGTAAGTAAATTTGTAAAATAACAACTGAAGAACCATTTTATTTGATGCATTAGCATTTACTTGTTCATTCAGAATAGAGAAGTTAGAAATATTTTGATGCATCTAATCTTCATGAAAACCAATGTGTATGACAACTCAGAGCAATCAGAGATTAGCATTAAAAAAAACATTACATGGCACGGTGTAAATGAGCACCATAAGAATTTCAATGGCTCAAGTCTAGCAATCAAATGGCAGCAGTTAATCAAGCAAAATAAGAAGTGGTACATGTAGCAGATAATGTGTGGAACGAGCAATTATGACTTTTTTTTGCAACAGCCCAATTTACATATCTATGTTTATTGTAAGACATGCGACATTTCACAAAATTAAATTCAGAACCATGTATTCACTAGCAGGGCAATGGTGATGTACAGTTTCACAAGGACAAAGATCGTTAACAAAACCAAATTACTGAACAAACAAGGGTTCACCTACTTCAGCCCTCGAAACTCCATCCTGGCGAGCCTGGTACTGGGTGGCATCATGCAGCCATCGCGAGGTCCCGAAAGCAGCTCCTCTGCAACCCGCCACCTACTAATCCACACCAAAAGTAGAGACGAACCTATCAGCATAACAGAAGGCTAATCCAATTCACAGGATAAATAACATGTGGCCACCTAATCAGCCAATCCCAGTAGAAACTGACATAGAGTCCAACAGTTATTACTATTCCGGTTCCCCTTAACTCTCTTTACCTTTTGCAGTGCGTAAACTATGCAACTGAGTGACTTACTAAAAACATCTACACCAAAAGTATAGAACCTATCAGCATAACAGAAGGCTCATCCAATCCACGGTTCAAATAACTTGTGGTCACCCTAAGAAGCTAATCCCAGCAGAAACTGACATCCAGTCCAGCAGTTATTACTATTCCTGCCCCCCTTAATTCTCTTCACCTTTTGCTATGCATAAACTATGCAACTGAGCGACTCGCTAAAATCAGTACAGTACAAGATATCAAAAACATCAGCAAGAACGAGCTGGTGGACGACTTGTCGGGAGTTCCCTGCGGCGCTACACTAGTGAGCATAAACGCAAACACGTTGCGGACATCTCCCTGGACCGATCAGAACCAGAGGAACCGCGACCACACAGCGAGGCCGGCGCCACTAGCATAACCCTCCCAGTACGGCAGGCAAAAAATGAGGGGTGGGGGAGAGGGGGACCTGGTTCCGAATCTGGCTCGCCGGAGCAAAGTGCCTCCCCATCCCCAGGAGCGCGGCGCCCGACGAGGAGGACGAGGAGGAGTAGAGCCTCTGCTGCGCCTGGGCGGCGCCGGCGCCGGCCAGCGTGGCGACGCGGCGCGCGAGGGCCCAGCGCCAGGACATCGGTCTCCGTCGCGGGAGAGATCGGGCGGCGGCGGGAAACAGAGCTTGGAGAAAAAGTCAGAGACGAAAGGAAAGGGGCAAAGGAGGCGGCGGCTAGGCTTGCGAGTGCTGCTTCGTTCGTGCGGTGCGACGGGGTTACGTGGATGTGCTTGGACCGTGCCACGTGGGCTTGTGGTGTGCGGGACAGGGTTTTGCCACGGGTGACATTTTCCATGTCCTCGTCTCGCTTAAAAAAATTCCTCGCCTAAGGGCATTATAAATAATGGGCCTTCTTTTAGCGTTTACACGTAGAATAATTATCTAGTTGGCGGAGAGAGATTGAAGAAAATTGAGGTTGCCTTCCCTTCCCTTAGAGCATCTCCACCGGGGGCCTGTAAAGGACCCCCAAAGGCCCTTTGGGGGCCGGACACCAAAAACGCCCACCAGCGGCACCCCCAAAGCCTTGCCCCGAGCGATTTTGTGTCCGACATCGACCCTGGCATGGCCCTGACAGCGCTGGCCCGCCCGTCATACACACGACGCGCCCGTCCCGTGTTAATGAAGGCTGCGCAGGAGGCCGTTCCGCCGCGTTTAATGTCGAGGCGACGAGACGACGCCACGCCTGTCATCAAGCGTCGCAATAACGCCGCGCCCGTTCCCCTGGCGGGCGCAGAGCGAAGCGACGCGTCGCAATAACGCCGCGCCGCTTCCAATGGCGCAGACGGAAAGCGACGCGTGCTGGTGTCGCAGCGGCTGGCCGCGGCGGCGCCCTGCAGACGCTTCGTCGGCGTCAATGCGCGGCCAGGGGAAGCGGTGGCCGCGTTAATGTAGGCCACCCAACCCCGCTCCTCTGGCCGCCTTTAAAACCCGACGCAGCCCAGCCCTTTCTCCTCACACCATCTCTTCTCCCTCTCCCTCCCTCTCCCTCAAGAACATAGGCGAGCAGCTGGAGGAAGTCCGGCGTCGCAACGAGGAGGCGGAGATGGCCAAGGCGTTCTAGCGAGGCATGTGGCGCGAGGAGGCCGCCAACGCGCCTCCCTAACCGCGCGGCTGAGCAGCCGCCACCAGCTGCCGGTGGACGACGACGCCACCCTTCCAGACGGGTGGGTGAGGAGCGCCGCCAACATTCCGGTGGCGCCGCGGCTCAGCGGGCAGGACCGCGTCGAGTTCCTCCGGCGCAAGTGGACGGAGATGTCGTACGAGCAAAAGGTCGACCCCAAGTACTCCATCTCGGCGCCCTACTGGCACGCCGTGGTGAACAAGGAGTACGAGGCGCGTCGTAGCGGTCGACGAGAGCCAACGCCGGAGTTGTCCTCAACGGACGACGAGCGTGACGGTGAGGACGGCGACGACAACGACGACGACGACCCCGAGCTGCCCGATCTGCCTTTACAACCGGCTGCATCTTGGGCAGCAGCGTCGCTGTCACCGAAGAAAGGGGCGGCGCAAGCCGAAGAGGCTTCCGATCAAACGCCCCGCCGCATGTCACGGCGGTAAATCGAAAACGACGCGCCGGCGAAACCAGAAGCCTCAGCCGGCTCAGCCGAGGCTACGGGACGTTCCTCAAGGCCGGAGCCCTTGATCTAGGGAAACCGGCGGGAACGTTTCTAAAGGCCATAGCTGATGGGAAGGGAAGATGCAATCCTGGCGCCGGATCATAAAGGCATGCAAGTCTCTTGATTTTTCTTTGGCTTGGTTCGCATCTTCCTCTCCTTCGACCGGCCATGAAGCGGCATCTCTTCTCCTCGCCGGCGCGTGTATTTCTTGGCGAGAAGCTGCATAGGCCCCCTTCTCTCCGCCTAGTCTAGTTTAGTTTGTTAAATCTCGTTTAAATTCGAAATTGTAAGTTTGTTAAATCTTGTTTGAATGAAGTTTGAATAAATGAAAATTACAAATACATGCGGCGTACTTCTCTCCGCCTAGTCTAGGGTCTACGCATCCTTCTTCTTCTTCTTCTTGGAGGCCGAAGCTTCCGCGTGATCGCCGTCTTGGCGAGGACGCTTGGGGGCCTTCGGCTTCTCGACGTCGTCGTCGTAGCCGTCCTCGTCCTTGTCATCGACGGCCGCGTCCTTGGCTGCGGGCGCGACCTCGCTCTCCTCCCCGCCGGCTGCCTCCTCCTCGGAGGGGGTTCCATGTGGGTTCAACACCTCGTACGGAGATGCGGGGGCTGCCTCGTTCCCGTCGGGCGTGTCGTCCTCCTCCTCGTCGTCGTCCTCCTCCTCGTCGTCCTCCTCCTCTGCGGGGGTATCCACGTCCGACGAGGAACGCGGCGAAGGGGTGTCGTCGAGCCCGTAGAAGAGCTTGAGTTGCTCGACTTCTGACGGCGATGGCTCGACGGAAGAAACAGAATCCGAGCCATTGCCGCTCGAGGATGACGACACCGGTGTTGCGCCTTCACCGCCAGACTCCTCACTGGTGGCGCCATGCCACATCTCCAGCTTACCCCACTCGGCCATGTCGTACCAAACGAATAGAATGAGATCGACGTGCGCCCGCGAGGATGGTTACATATTGCTGCCAAGCGGCGGCGGTTGCACGCCCACACAAACCGGCGGCGGTTGCCGGCGGCGGTTCGTGCGCCCGCAAGGTGTTCGACAGTTCGCTGAAAATTTGGGCCGTTTGGGGGGTGGGCCTTTGGGGAGTGCCGCTGTGGGCGGCCTCTAAATGTTACCCGGACACATGTCCGGCACCCCCCAAAGGAGGCCCAATTGGGGGGTGCCGGACACACATTTGGAGGCCCCCGGTGGAGATGCTCTTAGCTAAGAGATGATCTCTTACAAAAAAAAGAAAAAGCTAATTTCACCATCGTACCATTTGTCTTCCCTGAGAACTACAATTTTCTACTAAAATATAATTAATTCTCACTAATTGTAAGGGATGACAATAACAGATAATGCATTGTACAACTTACAATTTTGGCTTCTCTAAATGATGTGGACGGCTAAGAGAAGGCGTGTCTTCTCTAGCATTGTACATGCCCTTAGGCCCTCTCCAACCGCCCCGCAAACGGATCAGACAGGGCAAACATAATTTATGTCCGATCGAACCGAAGGCGCGCTAGATTTGCCGGTGCCGATCCTTCTTCTCGTTGAACCTCCTTGACAATCTGGTGTATGCCATCGATTATGGTTTATATTGTGAAACGAAGAGAGTGCCTGGCTGACCGTGTAGGCCACCCTTGTGCTCTCGATTCTCACTAGAGAAGCTTCGGGAAGGTGCTATGGTAGTTTGGCCAGAATCACTCGCAGCAGAAGGACGAAGGGAAACACTATTTCCGTCAGACACCCACATACATTGTTGCTTTGTTGCTCAGCTTCGGCGCTGGGTTGGTGGCAGCGGTGGTGGTTCTTCTGGCACGGCCTTGTCGCCCCGGCGGAAGGAGGTGCTGGAGCTGGTCGTTGGGGTGGCTTGGCCGTGCTCTTTCATCGTTGAGATCTTGCTGCTTGCGGCAAGTGAGCTTTGCGGTCTTCTTCAAAGTTGGAGGTTTCCCCTCTTCCAGGCGGCTGGCGGTTCGTGCTCTTCTTCTCCGGCGATCTCCGGCGACGTCGAGCTGCGGTGGTTCAGGAGCTTCTCTGCTTCTGTAGTGCTTCAAGCTGAGCGATGTATGTATGGTTCTGCGTTTGTATTTCTTTTCTGTATCTTGTGATTGTACGCAGTTCTGTACTTCCCTCCTTCAAAAAAAAAAAAAACATTGGCAGGTCGATTTACGGGTATCTTTGAAATGTTTTAAGGACCGATCTGTTTTTGGTTTGGGCCAAAAACGGGGCAAATTCTTAAATCCACCGAAAGTCTAACAGTTAATTTTTTAAGGGGGTCTGGTAGAGATGCTCTAACACCCTCGCTGCATTATCGCTGCCCCTGGAATTGAACAAGTTGATTTCGTCTTGGCCGCTATAGCACACATGCCCTTTCACATTTTGGGCGAAAAACCTTCCATTATTTTTCCTTCAATCATGTTAATCGATAATTGTGTGATTTGATTTTGTGTTTTATAATATAATTTATAGGAAACCTTTATTAGGTGAAAAGTGCATTCACCGGTACGCCCATTGCTCACCGCACTATTTTCATTAAAGGTCGGCACATTCATGAGGGCATTATCTCCTCAAAGAGAGATTGTCCACGATGTCAAATCGAAGAAACTTAGGGGGTTTTTATTTTTGAAACTTGACTTTGAGAAGGCCTATGATTGTGTGAACTCGGGATTCTTCCGCGAGTTTGTCCCGCGCACACACAAAAATGGAATCCTCGATCTTTTTATGAAAGCCGTAAGAAGTTGTGGTCCAATGGGTTCAGTACGAATAAAAATAAAAATACAATTTATATTAAACTTTTATATTTATTTTTATTTTTAGCCTCTTATGGTCTGACAGGTATTCTTTTTATTCTTTATTGGCCGAATTTATCACATATCTAGCAATGTCGCTAAATTTTAGTTATTATTTTCTTTTCTAATGGGTATCATTGAAAATTACACTTTTGTTGTGATAATTAGATTGTATTTTGCAACAATGTGTAACTAGGTCGTTACAATGATTAGTTTATGAATGTAAACATATTTATGGTAACAATACCTAAAGCATATGGGATCTCACAAATATCTTATTGCGGGTTTATAGTATATGATTAAGTAAGTATATTTACCGAAAAATCTAGTGTATAAAATGAGCCAATGACATTATTATTTACTGTGGCATTCGTCTTTGTCTGATGTTAATAGATTACTGTATGTATCTAGTTATAGTCCATTGCACAAGTTAATGTATGTTTTGGTCACTGAAACATCAGTGTTGGATGCTAGTAGATTATTGAATGCGCCATCAGCAAATGTATTCGCTTCTACTCGGCCCTGTGTAGCACCAAACCTTTCTATTTGTAAAACTGTTATTAGACTGCGAATGTATCTGTCTGGATGATAAAACAATGGTCAGAAATTAAAATGGATAATTAATGAGAACAAGAGGCTTCAGGCTTCAAAAGAGGCAAAGAGAAATACCCACATGCTACACGGACTTGTTGGGAAGCACATAACTGATTCAGAAGGCCATTTTTTTCAGCCAATTAAAGAAAACAATCAGGCGCGACTTCAAAGTTTTTTTTTCGAAAAGGAAAACCCCAGCCTCTGTATCAAAATGATGCACGCGGCTTTTATTCATGGCGCGACTTCAGAGTAGAATTCTGCAACTCTGCCTTCTAAAGTTGCCAGTAGGGTTACAACTTGGCCAACAGATCAATGCAAATCTTGCTTGTAGCCAAGCTGTTGGCAACTTCCAGATAATTGTACTTGGCATTAAAGTAAATATTATTGTGCCACTCAGTAGCCTCTCCAAATTACTCCTTCTATATCAAAATATAAGGCTCTCTACCAACTTACCACACACATGTATCTAGAAAACATGTCTAGATACATATGTGTGATAAGTTTGTAGAGAATCTTATATTTTGATACGGAGAGAGTATATGAGAGTTAGGTTTTCTCCATACCTACCAATGACGATAAAAACATCAAGTATAATTTCATTAACTTCAAGGTGCGAGCAAAATCATTCCATAACAGAAGAATAGAAAACATTTATTAGGTGAAAAGTCCATTCCATGCCTACTTATACCAGTGCAATGAGGTAACTAAAAGCTGATTTTTTAGTTCTAACAAGGATAACATTTACAATCGTTAATTATGTACTTGCAAGTACAGAAAGGCATTGTCTGGTGGCTTCTTCAATCTTTGCGCATCCCAGCTCAGAGATGGTTCTCCGCAGTCCAATATTTTTTTTTTTTGAACAGGATTCGGTTACAAAGAACAGGAAGCTCAACACGCTTACAACAAGGTCCAGAAGAGCCAGAAAATACAAACGGACCCAGAGAAGGCGCAAAGAACACCCCGAGCCACCAGCAGAGAGCACAATCGAATCCTTACCCGTACCCCAAGCACCTAGGCGTCGCCGGCGCCGCCGTACCTCGAACCGCCGGGAAGGAGGAGCCACCACAACATGTAGAAGACCGCATGAGCTGTCCGCCGCTGATGGACGGATCCGAGAACCTCTGAACGCCCACGGCCAGAGCTCCAGCACCCAGCAACCTCCCGTCTTCCAGCCGGCACCGCGCCGCCCAGGTCAGCCACCACCAGCCCCTCACCGCCTCCAGACGCCGCTCCCCTCGCCACCACGGCCGGCCGGAGCAGTCAAAGAGATTACATAGTTCTCACTCTATTTGTTTCTCCAACAAAAGGAAACATAAAAGAACGTCGAAGATGCTATTTGGAGGGAGCTTGACGATAAAAATGATGTGCCATTTGCGCAGACGAGGGCGGCGTGGAAGAGGTGCTCGGGCTCGTCCAGTGGGAGGCGGAGCAGGATCTCGGCGGTGACGTCGTCGATCAGGGTCGTGGCTGAGGCGGCGGCGCCATGGGTGTGCTCGTGGTTTGGGTGGGCAAGACTGCAAGAGTGGGAACCGTTTGGGTCGTGCTTTGCTTGCTACTAGGTGTGAAATTTTGGCCCAATCCACTATCGGATACAAATGGTAGTTCTTTGGATACTCTCAGATTGATGAAATTTTGGCCCAACCCACTATCCAGATGATCACGGTACCGCCGCGATGCACCTGTTGTGAAAATGTAAACATAACAAATAATGTCTAAGTATTGAAATGTGGAAAAATATCACTTCTCAATCAGCTAATAGTTATACACTTGCAATGGACGTTTTAACCTTTTATGCAGTATAGTGAAAATGAAGACATAACAAACAGTGTCTAAGTACCGAAATGTAGCAATAAGTAATATTCCACCCGTTTCCAAATATAAAATGTTTTAGACGCTTACCACATTCACATGTAGCCACAAGCCCACAATCAAATAAATGAAACAAAGAAATGCTCTTCGTCCACATCTTTATGGCAGTGGGTCAGGTCTATTGGGAAAACAATCAATTGCTTCCACAACTATTTTCTCCGGTGCAAGCTGCTCCGCTCTCTCAGTGTGCACAGGCTCCAGATATGGGAAACGTTCCAAAACTTTGCCACTATGAACAGAGAAGGAAAGAGTACACAAATTTGAGCTCAGAACCACAGCCGTTGATCCCATGTGTTGGCAGCATCAACCTCGTGGCAGCATCAGTTGGTCGACAGACGATACAGGCATAAGAGGGGATCGGGGTCTCACGCGAAAGCAGAGTCTAGCTTTTTTTTAGAAAAGGGTCATCCCAGCCTCTGCATCAAAATGATGCATACGACCGCTTTATTAATTTTATTCAACATAGCTGGCAAAAGCCTTACAACGAACGAATACAATCTGAACCCACCAACGGTGAAACACCACAACTAGCACAAAACAACAGGGTGAACGGGGCCTTGTTCCCCGGCCACAACCGTCGCCGGCTCCTTGGCTAACTCAGAGATAGCGCCTTGTGCACACGCTCCGGCAATCGCCTCCATCCTCTTCCTCGAACCCAACTTCAGCATGCCGATCGGAGCAAAGACTCTCGCCAGTCCTACCGCCGATGCCACCATGACACCAGGCAACGCCCCCACCCTGTGCAAGTCCACCAAACAGGACCATCGTCGAGTCTCCGCTGCACCACGCCGCCAAGACCAGCCGTCTTCGTCATGGTCGGTGGAAACAGAGTAATGGATGCTTGCTTCCCCTGCTTGGGTGCGAGAAAGAGGAACGTGACACCGCCGCCGGCGATCCGCACCACCGCCACAACAATGTCGCTGTAGCCGCTCGGACGTTTTCGTTCGAGGAGCTCGCGGCGGCGAGCAGCGGCTTCAGTGCCGCGCACCGCGTTGCTGGAAAGGAGCCGGGCCTGTACAAAGGTTACCTTAAGAGCGTGAACCAGGTACGATCAATTGAATCGAGCCTTCATCTCCTTGTTTCATCATGATCAATGTGAGGGGCAAATCGTGTAGGTTGTTGCTATGAAGCGTGAAGGCAACGGCGAGTTTCTCGCTCGCGTGCAGATGCTCAACGTGATGCGCCACCCCAACCTCGTCAACTTTATCGGCTTCTGCGCCGACGGCAGCCACTGGATCTTGGTTCACGAGTACATGCCTTCCACTTCTCTGGAAGATCACCTCCACGGTAAGTTTGTGTGTTAATGCTACCACTGAATCATTTCGCTTTCAGTTTTTCGTAACCACTAAATCGATCTTGTAAATTTCGATCGTCAGATCCGTCTTCAGACAAAGCGCGGCTAGATTGGAGCACGAGGATGAATGTAGCTGCCGGCGTGGCTAGAGCACTGGAGTACCTGCACGCCAAAGGCGTGGTGTACCGATACCTTCGAAGTGCAGACATCCTGCTCGGAGGCGGAGACGGGTACCACCCAAAGCTGTCTCAGTACGGACTGGCAAAGGTCGACCAGGTCCTTGATGATGAACTTGTCGAAGCCCGGGATTTCGCCAGAATAGCCGGTGCAGTTGCCCCTGAGACCGTCGTGACGGGGCACATGTCCTCGGCGTCGGACGTGTACACATTTGGCGTTGTGCTGCTGGAGATGATCACAGGGCGCAGGCCATGCAGCTCCGGGGCCGCTGACGCAGATCGAATCCTTGTCACATGGGTAATTTGTTCACAGATATACTGATTCTTGTTAATTCGGACATGAATGTTGTGGTCGATTGTGATGTTTGTTGTTGGCTCAGGCCCGGCCATTGTTGGAAGACAGGGCGGAGTTCCGCCGGATGGCAGACCCGGCGATGGAGGGCCGGTATACGTTGATGGATTTGGAGGAAGCACTCAGGATTGCTTCCATGTGCATCCACGAAGATCCACGCATGAGATCGCCCATCGGCGCCGTTGTTAGGGCTCTGGCTCGCCTCGCCTACGATGGACCGAGCTGAAGAAGCACAGGCACATCGTGGTTGCATCGATCATGAATTATTATCAAGCTCAATAGCTGATTATTTGCTTGCCGTGATTGGTAACAAGCTAGGATTACGATTGCTGCTTGTTGGAGGAATAACAAGTGCTTGGCCTGCATGATTTAGACTGTTTGGCACTATGTCCGTGTAACGTGGAGATGTTAACTGGCAGGTTGTTAAGCAAAAAGTAATGGATTTCGAAATGGTTTGGGTCTAGAGATGGAGAGGAGTGTACAACAGGAGCAGGAATTAGCTAGGAAGTTTCAGCTGGACCGATCCATCTTGATTTCTTTATATTGATCTCTCTTGCATTATTTCTCGATCGAACCATGCATCTAAATCATCCATTATTGTCTCCTTTGAACAATACTAGTTAGCGTTCAACTCAGGTCTCTAAAGTATAATACACGTTAATAAATCTCATTTTTATTTTAAGCAGTTCCTTTTAACGTAATTTTTGCTCATAATTATCTTTATTTTGATTTAAAATGCTAAAAATTGGGCCTAACATAATTTATGCTATTTGGGTGAATGCATCATTCCTTTTTTTTTCATGGCCTTTTTGCTGCAGATACTATTCTGCAAACAATCAAATTTTTGGAACACGACTGAATTTACATCTTAACCGGAACTTCCTCAACATGACATTTCTTGTGCAGCAAAATACAGACATAATTTGTACATCAATCTGTAGCAAGATAGTAAGCTTCAAAATATCTAACATGCATGTTTTAGTTCAAACCTCACACGGTTCAGGTCCCGTACAGGCATAATGTTTGGCACTTTGTTCAAAGTGTATGGTACACACAGCTTACAGATTCACACACAGAGAGAAGTCCTACAGAAACATAAGATTTCAATCCTGCAGACATAACTGAAGAACCTACTTGTGCTGGATCTTTCTTTTCCTTCCTTGATCTATTTGAATGGAACTGTTGAACTTGTGTAACTGTAATGTCTGTGTGTAATTGTTGATGAGTTAAGACGGAAGAGATAATTGTTTTTTTTGCAACTAGTCAATTTTCAGTAATTAACAACCGTTGAACTGGTGAATGAGCCATACAATGAAGCTATGGGAGAGAGTCATTGAGCACCGTTTAAGAAGATTGACAAGCGTGACCAAAAATCAATTTGGTTTCATGCCTGGGAGGTCTACCATGAAGCCATCTTCTTGGTACGACAACTTATGGAGAGATACAGGGAGAAGAAGAAGGATCTTCATATGGTGTTCATTGACTTGGAGAAGGCGTATGATAAGATACCACGGAATGTCATGTGGTGGGCCTTGGAGAAACACAAAGTCCCAACAAAGTACATTACCCTCATTAAGGATATGTATGATAATGTTGTGACAAGTGTTCGAACAAGTGATGGCGACACCGATGACTTTCCAATTAAAATAGGACTGCACCAGGGGTCAGCTTTGAGCCCTTATCTCTTTACTTTGGTGATGGATGAGGTCACAGGGGATATACAAGGAGATATCCCATGGTGTATGCTCTTTGCGGATGATGTGGTGCTAATTGACGATAGTCGGACGGGGGTTAATAGAAAGTTAGAGCTGTGGATGCGGACTCTAGAATCGAAAGGTTTTAGGCTTAGTAGAACCAAAACTGAGTACATGAGGTGCAGTTTCAGTACTACTAGGCACGAGGAGGAAGAGGTTAGGCTTGATGGACCGGTGGTACCTGAGAAAGACACCTTCCGATATTTGGGGTCTATGCTCCAGAAGGATGGTGATATCGATGAAGATGTGAGTCATCGAATCAAAGCTGGTTGGATGAAGTGGCGCCAAGCTTCTGGCGTCCTCTGTGATAGGAAAGTGCCACAAAAGCTAAAAGGCAAGTTCTATAGGACGGCGATTCGACCTGCGATGTTGTATGGCGCAGAATGTTGGCTGACCAAGAGACGACATATCCAACAGTTAGGTGTAGCGGAGATGCGCATGTTGAGATGGATATGTGGCCACACAAGAAAGGACCGGGTTAGGAATGATGATATACGTGAGAGAGTTGGGGTAGCACCAATTGAAGAGAAGGTTGTCCAACATCGTCTAAGATGGTTTGGTCATATAGAACGGAGGCCTCCGGAAGCGCCATTGCATACCGGACGGATAAAGCGGGATGAGAATGTTAAGAGGGGTCGTGGTAGGCCAAACTTGACATGGGAGGAGTCTGTTAAGAGAGATCTGAAGGATTGGAGTATCACCAAAGAACTAGCCATGGATAGGGCTGCGTGGAAGTTAGCTATCCATGTGCCAGAACCATGACCTAGTTTCGAGATCTTATGGGTTTCAACTCTAGCCTACCCCAACTTGTTTGGGAAAAAAAGCTTTGTTGTTGTTGTTGTTGTTGTTGTTGTTGTTGTTGTTGTTGTTGAACTGGTGAATGAATGACCAAGATTAAATGTGACAATGCCCCATATTTCAACTCGTGTTTTCAGTATTGGTATTGAAAATTACAAACATTTCAACCATACCCGTTGTACCTTGCAACTCAAATATCAACCACTTTTACACAGGTTTTCTCTTGGGAAAACAGTTCAAAAAATGAAAAGAAAGAAATGCTCTTCGTCCCCATCTTTCTGGCAGCAACTATCTTCTTTTGTGCAAGCTGCTCAGTTCTCTCACTGCACCGGCTCCAGATAAGGACACTGCCAATACGAACAGAAAAGGAAAACGAGTACACCATTGTGGGATCAAACGACAGCACAGCCGTTGATCCCATAGTCTTGGCAGCATCAACCTCGTGGCAGCATCACCTGGTCGACAGACAACGGAGCAGATCGGCGTCACTAAGCTGCGAAACCAAGAAATGGAGGCTTGCTTCCCCTGCTTGGGTGTGAGAAAGGGGAGAGTGCTACGGCCGCCGGTGGAAGCAACTCCGAGCGATCCGCACCACCGCAACAATGTCGCTGCGGCCGCTCGGACGTTTTCCTTCGAGGAGCTCGCGGCGGCAACCAGGGGCTTCAGGAACGCGCACCTCCTGCCTGGTCAGGAGAAGCCGTCCGTGTACAAAGGTTACCTTAAGAGCGTGAACCAGGTACGATACTGAATCACTGTCGCTAGCTGACTTTCTGTTAGGAAAATCGATGTTCATCTGTAGATTGCTGCTGCCATAACCAGATACCTCTCTCTGTAGGTTGTTGCCATGAAGCTGCAGCATCTTGTCGAACATAAAGGACCAAAAGAGCAACTCAACAGCGAGTTCCTCGCTCGCGTGGTGATGCTCGACGCGCTGCGCCACCCCAATCTCGTCAGCCTTATCGGCTTCTGCGCCGACGGCAGCCATAGGATCTTAGTTCACGAGTACGTGCCAATGGGCTCTCTGGAATATCACCTCCACGGTATGTGTGTTAATGTTACCGCTGAACCATTTCGCTTTGAGGTTTGTCGATCTTGTAAATTTTAGGAACATGGTCGATCTTAAATGTCGATCGTCAGATCCATCTCCAGACAAAGCACGGCTAGGCTGGAGCGCGAGGATGAACATCGCCGCCGGTGTGGCTAGAGCACTGGAGTATCTGCACGACAAAGGCATGGCTTTCCGAAGCCTGCAAAGTTCAGACATCCTGCTGGGAGACGGAGACGGGTACCACGCAAAGTTGTCTCAGTATGAACTGGCAAGGGTCGGCGAGCCTCTTCATGACCCTGAAGACCATCGGCGTTTCCCCTTTACTCTTGCCCCTGAGACCGTCATGAACGGGAAGCCGTCCGTGGCGGCGGACGTGTATAGCTTTGGCGTCGTGCTGCTGGAGATGATCACAGGGCGCCCGCCCTGGGCCAGCGTGGAGGATAAGATTCTTGTCCCATGGGTAATTGTTCAGACTTGCGGCTTCTTGTTAAATTGGAAATGAATGTGGTGAATGATCGATGTGATGTTTGTTGTTGGCTCAGGCCCGGCCATTGTTGGAAGACAGGGCGGAGTTCCGCCGGATGGCTGACCCGGCGCTGCAGGGCCGGTATCCGTCGATGGATTTGGAGGAGGCGCTGACAGTTGCTTCCATGTGCATCCATGAAAACCCGGCCATGAGATCGCCCATCGGCGCTGTCGTCGCGGCTCTGGCTCGCCTCGCCTATGATCAATCGAGCTGAAGAACTGTCCACACAGACTGACAGCCACCTACCCTAGGAGAGAAACGTACTCGTGTCAGCATGATTGCATCCGTAATGAATTCATGATCAAGCTAAATAGCTACTTACTTGCTTGCCGTCATTGGCACTAAGTTGGGATTGGAGAATAACAAGTAATTGGCATGCATCATTTAGATCCCTTCACCTGCTATTTACACCACCAATTAATCTAGAAGCAAACCCTGTGAACCACATAATTGGGTTCAGTTGGACATTTCTGCTCGAAGCAGTCCTGGTTCCTGGCCTTTCAATTGCCCCACGTCATGACTGAGACCTTAACTTTTAACATTTTTCGTTTTTCTATTCCAAAGCTCATCACCCAAACGTTGATACAAGAGTCAGCATTAAGAAATTGACAATTAATCCCAATCGTGGCACTGACCTTTCCCCAACCAAATTTCTCCTAAATCTAAAACAACCATCCCATTTTGAAAAACTTTACCAACTGTAACATTATGATCTAGTGAAATGTTGCGAAGTCTAGGAAAAAGAGTGGCCAGTAGTAATAATGGATTTAGAAATGGTTGGGTCTAGAGCTGGAGAGGAGTGTACGACTTGAGGACGAATTATGAAGTTTCAGCTGGACCGATCAATGGATAGCAGTCCATGGTATGCTATGTACTTTGACTGAACCAAGTCGAACACACACACCTGAATATTATCCTGAACCTGATGGAAACCTTTGGCCCAACCTTACCAGGGCTTACCATGCCAGAATGAAATCAACAACAAACCAGGAATGATATTCCGCCAATGTGATCAGCAGGAATTCAAGTATTCAACAACAAACATAGCTAGCCATAAGCCCATAACTACAGTCTGCGCTCGATGTGAACAAGATGGCTTTGCACGATACACACTTAAACTGCATAACAGATGCGAAACCAGCTTAGTAAACTGAAACACAATTTTTTTTACCCACATTATCAGGATGGACTGAAGCACAACAGCCGATCACCATTGAATTGCACTCATCGTGCTTAGACCGCGTAACAGAAACAATACAACCTGGTATTAGTAGCTTGGAAGGAGACAACATGAGCAGGCTAGAAGATGGTGGATTTGTCCATTCTGCAGTGCATCACTATTAATTGAGCGGCACATCAGAGATCAGTCAGTCCTTGCTAGCGACAACAATCTGCCACGATCTGAAAATAATGCAAAGCACAAAACTCATAACCAACTGTCCATCTCAGAATTTATAATCTGATGTTCTCTTGTATTTACAAATTAAAACTAGTTCCAAAGGTTACAAGACAAGACTGCATTTTACATGTGAGCTTCAGCCATGCCAGAAAGTAAATTAATGCGTCTTAACGAAATGATAAATATAAAAACATCTGAGTTCCACACCTGTTAGAATCTATTCCCAAATGATAAATGTTTCATGGTGAAACTAAATTATGACTTGGATCTTTATATCATCAATTGTTTGTCCAGATCTTTGAAGACGAGAACAAGCCATATAAAAATTTCATGAAAGGGAAATGACATAGATTACACCCAGTTTTCGTTCCAAGTAACTGAGTTGAGCATTAGGCAAACGTTAACTGAAATATGCCTCACGTATTAATCTGATCTACGACCTTCTGACATTATGATCAGGACGAATTCGACAAGATAATATCAATTGATCGTCAGGACTTGCACGAGTTTTAAACTAAACTGCTGACACATAATAATCAACTTGACACTAGTAGCAGGTCTGAAAGAAACCAGAAGCAGACTTTGATCAGTTTAGTCCTTACTAGATATAAAAATGTGCAATTTTCTAAAATATATCATGCACAAAACTCATGACCAAATATAAGTCAGCATTTGGTGAGTTATGTGCTAGTACTAATTCCAACAGTTACAAGACTGGGTTTAAGACGTGACCTTCGGCTATACTACAAATTAAGAATGAGCATACTTTTATAAGAAAGTATGAAGCAAGTTAACAGAATACGTAGCAGATCAACATGTTCGTGTGCATATTCGGCAGTTAGCTATTCGACCAATGCAAGTTCATGCCTTAACATCTCAAATCTCAGGACAAAAACTAAGTTATTTTTTTCTAGTGCCATTATATCTAGCAAAGAGGATTGAACTTGGCAAGCTCCATATGAGAATATGGCTAACACATATTACTTGCACTATGACTAATTATTCACAGACCACAACCAACAAATAAATCAAACATACAGAAGTTGTTACGAAAATGCAAGGGGCATATCATACCTGGAGTGTAGAAGCTCATGTAGGGTAGGACGCTAAAGTAGACCCCAGGCTCATCAACCTTCTTAACCTGCCCAGAATTGAGCTTGACGGTGAACAAGCCAGAAGCTGAGCAAACGAAGATAACATCCACACCCTCCGCAAAGCCGACCACCAATCGTCTGTCTCTGTCACTGGGAATGGCAAGAGGTATCGTCTTCTCGAGCTCGATGACCCTGTAATGTACCCATTCTGCCGCATCCACCTTCCTTGACCACGTGTGAAGGCTGGAGCCCTCAATGCAGGCAAAGCCCAGTGAGGTGCTGTTCTCCATCGCCATGAGGGAAACGTAGTACGCCTCCTTCTGCGGCGCATCGATCATGGATAACCAGTCCTCGCCCAAGTCATACTTGACGATCGCGTTGCACCGGTGAAGCGTGAAGTAGACCGCGTCGCCGACGAGGGTGCCTCGCCTGGGCTGGAGGTAGGGCGTGTAGGTGAGCGAGAATGGTTCAGCTGCACGCCCCTCTCGCATGTGCTGGGCATAGACTGCGCAAGTTTCTTCGAGGTACTCTGGCTCGGTCCACACGCCCGTCTCCGACGAGTAGACACTCGCGATGATGTACTTGTAGTCGTGGGTGGCGGCGAAGACGACGCGGAAGGGGCCGCCGTGGCAGTCGAGGTGGTCGCAGTCGTCGGCGGCGCAGAGCACCGCGGCGGAGTAGATGAGCCACTCGACGTCCGGCTCGGGCAGCTCGTGCCGCTCGCCCGTGACGGGGTCCCAGACGAGGTAGCACCGGTTGTCGCCATCCAGCATGTGGAAGAGCACGCGGCCGTGGCGGCAGTCGAGGGGGAGCGCCTCGCGGCCGTCGGAGCCTGGATGGGGAAATTCCGGTATGGAGGTGGTGGAAGCGAAGCGGGGTGGCGGCATCCCTTGGTTCATCTGGAGCTGGTGGAGGAGGCCGAGGAGGGGAGCGGCGCCGTGGAGGTCGCGGTAGCGGCGGCGGAAGCCGGAGTCGCAGACGATGCGGAGCCACGGCCTGCAGACGAGGGCGGCGCGGAAGAGGTGCTCGGGCTCGTCCGGCGGGAGGTGGAGCAGGATCTCGGCGGTGACGTCGTCGATCAGCGGGCGTGGCGGCGGCGGCGCCATGGTGCGGTGCGCCGCCTGGTGGTTTGGGTGCGGATTGGGGAAGAGTCGGAATGGTTGGGTTCAACCAGAACCGTGCCTGCTTCGCCAAATCTCCTTTGTTTGTAGAAAAATGCAGTTCCACTAGCGCGTTGGCCCCAACCGGCTATCTTCACCCTCAATCAGTTTCGATCCGACAGCAGCAGGTTGGTCAAGAGTTGGACTCTTTTTTTGCAGATTAGTCCATACGTTTCAACCCTTTCTCAAATGCGTCTCGCACCGCAAATTCCCCTCCTCTGCCTTCAAGCTCTGTTTTCCCGTTGCTTAGTTCGTCGTCGTTCTTGCTCATATCCGTTGGCGGCGTAAGGTCATTTTTTCGCTCCACCCGCTGCACCGGCGATGGAAGAGGCATGTTCTTATCTGGAGCTCATGGCCACATTTCAACCTCCATTGCTCGTACCCGCATTCCATCAGCCAGATCCAGCAGTTTTCTACAGGTTAGTCGTTTGTTTAGATCTCGATTAGTTGTTTTGTTTTTCTTTTTTGCAGATCTTCATTATTTGCATTCGAATTGAATCCGCCCCTCGCATGATTTCATGTCCATATAACTCTATCTTTTTGTTCATTGTATGTTCTCCATTAAGCCCCGCACTCGAGCCGCTCGTCAGCACCCAGTTGCCGCCATGCCATTTTCCCCAAGAACCCCCATTGGACAATAATCCAGTATATCTGGAAGAATGCCGAAGGTAATTTCAGTATGTCTGCTGCATAATGCGTCTGATTTTATCTAGGTATTTTAATTAGTGACGATTTTACTATTTTCTCCCGCTTCATTGGGACCAGCTATATAATGTGCTTATTCACAGAAGCAAGAATGGTCAGTTATCTGAATCTGCGTTGCCTCCCATTATGGAGGAATTTGTCAGCTCCAACCATGAGACCACATCCAGGTAACGAATGAAAATCATATTTTTGCTTTGTCTATTATACCTAGGATTAGCACTTGTCGTTTATGTCTCATTTATACCTTCCGTTATGTATGTACAGCTCCCATGCCCCTCCTGATGTACACCAGTATGATTATCCTATTGACCCTGATGTTGTAGAGTCAGACTCTGACTCGTACGATGGAAGCTTAAGGTAGTCACCTCATAGTTTTTGTTAGACAAAATAGTGGAGTTTTGGGTGCACGCTTTTGAACTTGGTGTCCTCTTTTTTTGTAGCGATAACGAAGGTTCTGATGATGATTGCTATCAGCATCCTTTGGTACCTTCATCTGACC
Source organism: Poa pratensis (assembly GCA_947311845.1). Lineage (NCBI taxonomy): Eukaryota > Viridiplantae > Streptophyta > Magnoliopsida > Poales > Poaceae > Poa > Poa pratensis. The sequence continues at coordinate 109,150,003 of CAMZMU010000085.1, forward strand.
AAGACAATGGCGATGATAAAGAATTTAGTTACATGTTGCCTTTGGTGGATTCTGACTCCGAAGATGAAACTCCAACTGGAAACCCACCAACTGTCGAGACAGTCAACCATCTGGATGAAGCAGCACAGCATGATTTTGAAGAAAGCCCGGACTCACCACCATCTTTATATAAAAAGAGGTACATCTAAACCTAACCTTCTTTATGGCCTATTTTGATATCTGTTTCTGTACACATAGTTGTACAACTGATCATAGTTAAGGGTAACTGTTGACTACATGAAATTTTGATGTACATTAGTTAGATTTCTTATTTTCTAACTGCCTCAAGAAAACATTTTTATTTTGTTATTTCAACACAAAATCTAAATCTGCTCGCCTGACACTCCTCTCCTAAATGTAACATTCTTTTGAATCTTACAGATTTAATCTGCTGTACAACCAGAAGGATTCTTTTTTTTATTACAATTTCATCCATACTATCATGTTTACTATATTTATTTTTGTAGGAGGCGTTTAAAAAAAGGAGTGATTTACCCCGAAGGTCGTGAATCCAGTTCAATTGGACCAATTGAAATTGCTCTTCGCTCGTCGTATGACAGGAAACCAGAGCTTATATTCCAACCAAAACTTGGAACTACATTTGATTCAGCTGCTGAGGCTTATGAATTCTACAACATGTATTCTTGGGAGAAGGGTTTTGGAATTAGCTATGGAAAGAGCGACAAAAACCGGGCCAACACGTACCGCAACATGCAGGAATTGCAGTGTTCGAACGAGGTAATAAGTTCCTCCATTGATGACCAACCAAATATGAGTGCAAAAAGTTAATTGTGCCTTAACTTTGAAATTTGCTTTTTTACTTCCAAACAGGGAAAAGACCTCAGAATAGCTCACCAATCCAAGAGATGCGGTTGTAAAGCCATTATCAGGCTTCTACGCACCCAAGACCATGGATGGTATATATCAAAGTTCGTTGAAAAGCACAACCATGATTTATCAGAGTCATGTGGTGAGAAAATGCAATGGGGTTCGCACCGGAGGATAGATGATTACGCTAAGAACATGATCAAACACTTACGAGACAATAATGTTCCCCTTGGGAAGGTACACAGCATTATGGGTAGTTTACATGGGTCTCTCAAAGATCTCCCCTTCACGAAGAGGTCCTTGCGAACTCTTTGCCAGCAGTTAGCAAAAGAGCAGATGGATGACGACGTGAAGAAGACGTTGGAAATCTTCCGTCAGATGAGGAAGGAAGATCCAGATTTTGCTTATAGCGTGGACGTCGACAAACACAACCGAATCAAAACTCTTATGTGGACAAATCACCGCAGCAAAATGCAGTACCATTGTTTTGGGGATGTTATAACATTTGACACAACATATTGCACAAACATATATAAAATGCCATTTGGATTGTTCGTAGGCGTGAACAACCACTTCCAATCTACCATTTATGCTGGCGTGTTGATGAGGCAGGAAACCATAAAAAGTTTCACTTGGGTTTTCAATGAATTCTTAAATTTGATGGGAGGTAAAGCTCCAACCACCATTCTCACAGGTACACTATAAAAACCCATGACCTTTGTTTGTTCTCTGATGGTTCATTGTTTTACAATCACGGGACTCTCTGAAGATAATTTTATTGTTGACTTGTAGACCAAGCTCAAGCAATGATCCCTGCTATCGAGAAAAGTATGCCTCGCACTACCCATCTTTGGTGCAAGTGGCACGTCTTACAGAAGGCTCAAGAATCTCTCGGTCCGGTTTACTCCAAATCAGGGCCTTTTAGGCAGGAGTTCCACAAAGTCCTGAACGAGATGTTGACTATAGATGAATTTGAAGCTGCATGGGCTTGTCTAATTGCTAAGTATAATCTTCAGGAAAACCCTTTCATGATCAGAATATATGAATGCCGTGTTAAGTGGGCTAAGCCTTTTTCGAAGAAGTTTTGCGCCAGAATGATGACCACACAAAGAAGTGAAAGTGCCAATCACATGTTGAAGTCCTACATCAGAGGGAATTCAACAATGAACAATTTTGTGTCCAAGTATAACGATATGATGTTTGACAGGGCAATGGTAGAGGACGCAGAGGAGCACAATACGAAAATGGTATGTCACTTTTTGTTTATCATTTTACACTGACATGGATGTAACGATGTATCTTGAACATAGATGTTTTTGCACCCACCAGGAAGTTGTATGTTATCCATGTGAGCATATTAATCCGATCCAGTCTGCTTAGTAGTCTCTCAGAATACACCATTGATTTTCTATATTGTTCAGAACTGATTCACACCTCCCAATCACATAGCAAGTGCTTATATTGTGCCAACTGGTCACTATCTCAATTACATGTACTCATTTTATTTACTTTTCTATCCTGGCCATTCTGATTATGCCCCACACAATTTCTCGTTTCCTGCAGCTAAAAAAACCCTCCGGACGGATGTGGCCTATACAACACCATGCTTACAAAATTTACACCAGGGCCTCCTTCAGATTGTTCACCATTGAATTAGAGAAATCTTATCATTATACAGTTGTTCATGATTCAAAGACAAATGTTTATCAAGTCAAGCATGCTTACTCCGAACTTAGGGAGCCTTGGGTCCGCGTCAAATTCAGCATTACTGTTTCTCAGCATACTGGAGTTTACGATTGTGAGTGTGGTCTGTACAACCATTTTGGGATGCTATGTTGCCATTGCATACGGGTATGATAATTCACTTCAGCACAGTTGGTTCATTTTACAGTTTTTTAATACATTTTTAATTGCTTCGATTAAGAGACAATTTTTGTTCATCGTAGGTTATGAACTATCTCGGAGTTGCCAAGATCCCTGACCGCTACATTCTTAAGAGATGGACAAGGGATGCCAGGGATATTTTACCAGAAAACCTTCGTTTCCTCCAAAAGGACAATAGGTCACTGAAATCACACACATTCCGTGACAACCTGCTGTATCTTACTGCTATGAAGGCAGTTCAGTTAGGCAACAAAGACGAAGAATGCTTCGACGCAATGATGAAGCATTTTGGAAATGGCATCAGAACCGTAGAAGACATTGTTGTTAATAGAGGACCAAAAGAACCAGAAGAAGTACAGCCAATGTATGAGTCAAGTGACACTGAGTGGCAACGTGCCCATCCTACCGGATATCACTCTGAACCAGGTCTATCAACAGACGGAAGAACATTGTACTCAGAAGAAAGGATCGGAGCTGTTCACAGCAGCTTTGACTTGGACAAGTTGAAAGGCCCTATCATTCCTAAGCAAAAGAGGGGACGAAAGCGTTCTAAGCGTTTCCTTTCCCCCGTTGAAGCTAATTCGAAGCAAAAGAAAAAGTCTAGAACCACACATTCACCTGTTGCACGACCTTTCAAACAGTCAACTTTCTGCGGGTTCTGCAAGCTCACTGGTCACAAGAGGAACACATGTCCTGCCAACCCAGATGCAGGAAAAACAAAGAGGAGGCCACCCTGTTGTAGTACTTGTCAATTGCCAGGCCATAAGTCCAACAGCTGCCACAACTTGACTCCAGATGTTGACGCTTTTTACAGCAGTAACCTCCGAGATCAATCATCAGAAGAATGATTTGTATCCCATGTCCCAAGAATTATGTTAGAGATATTGCTGATGTGGAAAAAAAAACTGTTGGCACTGCAATAGAATGTATGGATCAAATTTTTGCATTTATCACGTTGTTAATGGCATTGAGGTTAGTTTCCTTTCCAATTATAAGGTTCGCAATAGCTGAAGCATCAAAAAATATGTTTCCACTGAATGCAATGTTGTCCATTTTTTCCTAACGCCTTTGTCAGAAAAGGCTACATCATCCCTATCATGCTTTTCCGTGTCAAGAAACTAGATTATATCGATTCATTCAGCTTGACATGGCAAGAAAGCGCCATAATCGACAATCCCTAATTGAGCCAGTCTAGGACGATGTTTTCATTGTAGTTTCATATTTGTTTCTAATAGTTTCTTAAAGTTTCAACTGAAGTTCTTTTTGTAATGCCAGCCCATATTTAATATTCCCACACATCTCCTTTGCCTTTTCGGCAGTTTTCCCCCCCAACACTACCCCCAATTGGAAGCACTTCTTTGGAATCTGCCAAAATAGTCAATGATGCAGGGAATTTCCCTCGATTAGATCGCAAGTGAATGGTGTGATCTTTTCTCCCGTGCTACCCATAGTAAACATTAATCTCCACAAATTTTTGCAAGTTATTTGAACCCTCTTGCGACATTTTTGTTTTCATTTTTCCATTATAATGGCTTCATAACAATGAACCGTTTTTATTTGCGAAAAACTATTACCGAAATCAATTGATTAGATGGCTCACCGTTTGATCCAATGATTCAATGCCTTCCAATTGTAATAATCATTTAGAATGTTCGAGTACAATATTTTATTTGCGTTGCTGTTAGCTAACTTCTGCGCACATCTTACATTTCTTCTGTGCAAACCTCAGGTGGTACTGTATTGTCATACTACCAGCACAATTAAAGGCGTTAAGTACCAGTTGAACTGGTGTTCATTGCCGGTATATGCTAAATAACTCTACCCCCATGGACGCATTTAGATAAGTCTGCTAACATCTCAGAGAAGATGATGCATAGTTTAGAAATTCGTTACAACACTTAGACAAATTAATGTTCTTAAACTCTTAACGAAGTACTACGAGCAATCCATACATAACAGGTGTTCATTACAGTCCCCTAGTTTACTTAAATGTCGACATTCGAATTTCTTTGCCACAGAAACACCTTCGAATTACAACCCCTAACCAATGGACTGAACAAAGACATCTGGCAGCTCCCCTGTGTTTCCTTCAACGCTTAGCATGTCATACAGCAGGTTCATTGAAAATGATTTAAGTGATGCCTGTGTCAAAGAAAAGCACAAGTCATTTTCTTATTTATAGTAACAATTTACATATGTGACGGATGTGCCTTTACAGGAATAACATTTTTGGTGTTTTTTCCATTTTAATAGTGGGTATCATTTTTGACGTCACCTCTGTTTTTGGAACTGCAAACCCTTCCCCATTGAATTCCCTCATAGCAAGCAGAGTCAGCATCCCAGATTCATTGCTGCAGATAAGATGTAAAGGGTGAGCTAGGTATGTTTCAATGTGATATGTAAATCCAAACCTTGATTATTTTTGGGTTATTTCGTACTCACCAGTTTTTCCCGGGCAGGAAGGGAAGAACGTAGTTCTTACTCCAATTAGCCCAGTCAATATCCCACCCAATGTATGCATTAGTGAAGCATTTCTGAAGTCCAGCTTGCAACTTGTCAACAATTGGTCCATGCTTCTCGTGGTGCTCGCAAGCTCTAGAAATATCAAATGTTGGGTCTACCACGTGGACAACACTTCCTTTCATGTCCCAGAAATATCCAGTCCAAGTTTCCAGGTCAAGGTGAGGAACAGCAAACTGAAATATGAACCCCAAATTAATCTCTGATCAAGGTTCAGATTTTCTAATTTAGACCAAAGTCACTAGCAGTGCATTTATCATTTTGAAAGGTTACCCAAATAATAGGAAACCTACCATTCTGCAGTTTGAAACATCGTATTCATGGCACTTGCCAGTAAGTTGAACTTCTATTGACCTGTTGCTCAAATAATCATCTGTGTATAACAGACAAGCCTGCAACAAATAACAATAGTTGGTGTTTTTGCACAACAAATTTTGTTTCTAACGGATGCATGTATTTAAAACCAACTTCAAAAAGGTATCATAGTTAACTATATCATACCGCGAAATCACTTTCAAAAGGATGCATCCACCTCAACATCCTTCCTTTTCCATACATATCCCTGTCCTTCTGCCCAAACCTCCGGATCGCCATGTCCACCATGTCTTCACTGCAATTAACCCCCTCCCTGAAAACTCTCTTGAAATCTCCACCAGTAATTTTCTTGAGTGTAGGGCACCCATGTTTTACCCACCAACTGCAACAGAAGTTAATAATCGGATGAATAGTATAATTTTATCATTTTATTGGCAAATGCATACAATTTTAACGCCTTAATTTTACCTTTTAAGGCAACTCCGTTCTGTCACTCCCAACCAATTGTAAAGCCTCTCTGCAACTTCCCTTGGCACAACATCTCTATTCATGGCATGGGACCAAGGACTTTTCGCCATGTGCCCCTTGTTCAATCTTATTTTCAATATAGTGCTGACTGCACCCCCGGTTGCACGGCATGCTGATGCAACTCTAGATCACTTAGGTCATCCATTATTTCATCAAAGGAATCACGAGATGTGTTCTCTCCTCCATCAGTTGGTGAGTCAACTCTTAGGGGAATGAGAATAGGAGGTGTGCTGAACATGTCTCTATTCACTCCACTAGACGACTGACCATGTCGAGTCTGAACATTTATCAAATCATTCACAGGCTCCACCCTGCCAAAGGCAGGACCAGCAAAGTCCGTGCTGTACTCGTTGCCGTTTCGATGAACTATACCCAATTCAGGGGTAACAAATCCTGCATCAGGATTCACCATTTGATGAGTTACGATCACACATAGTTAACATAGATATGTGATAATGTTTAATCTTGTTAACATTGATATATAATTTTGACGCACCAGTTGTAAATGATCACTTACCTTCATATCCCGAGCGATCATTTACAAAATTATTTGCAGGCTCCACCCTGCTGAATTGAGCACCAGCTATGCCAGTGCTGAAAGCGTTGCCTCTTTGCTGACCTATCCCTGTTTCAGGGGTAACAAATCCTGCAATAGTGTGTTGTTTTATTGATGAGTTTCATATAAAACAAGTGCATACATATATTTTCTCATATTTCTTAAAAATTAGTTTACACATAGTTTATATAAAACCGCAGCAACAACACTTCAATTTGGCGCAACCAATGCGTAAGACGAACCACTTGTTTTAGTTTCAAACATGTATGAATCAACACCCAAACGTTCAGATTAGACTGTTATATAAATGGAGGCAGTCCTAATATATTACGGCGTTTGTTTTAAGTGAACATCTATCATTATTAATCAGGATGAGAGAAGAAACCGACGAGAACAACTCATCACAGCCTATGTAGGTTAAATTCACAATAAGTACTTCTAAATTCAGCTATGCAACTTAGATTCATATTGTTTTGATGCACTAGTACTTCTTGTACTACATATGTGATAATGTTTAATCTTGTTAACAGTGATATTTTTTTTGACGCACCAGCTGTAAATGATCACTTACCTTCATATCCAGAGCGATCATTTACAAAATTATTTGCAGGCTCCACCCTGCTGAATCCAGCACCAGCTATGTCAGTGCTGAAAGCGTTGTGTCTTTGCTGACCTATCCCTGTTTCAGGGGTAACAAATCCTGCAGTAGTGTGTTTGTTTACTGATGAGTTTCCTATAAAACAAGTGCATACATACATTTTCTCATAGTTCTTGAAAATTAGTTTACACATAGTTTATATAAAAGCGCAGCAACAACACTTCAATTTGGCTCAAGCAATGCGCAAGACGAACCACTTGTTTTAGTTTCAAACAAGAATGAATCAACACCCAAACGTACAGATTAGACTGTTATATAATGGAGGCAGTCCTAATATATTACGGCGTTTGTTTTTAAGTGAACATATATCATTATTAATCAGGATGAGAGAAGAAACCGACGAGACCAACTCATCACAGCCTATGTAGGTTAAATTCACAATAAGTACTTCTAAAATCATCTATGGAACTTATATTCATATATTTTTTGATGCACTACTACTTCTTGTCCTCTCACCTTCATTTCCATGATGTGTATCTGTAGCTTCATTCATCTCAACATCATCTACTCCCGTCAGGTCATGGATTAAATTTTTGCCTGGTAAAGTATAATAATTAAAGCACATCCAGCTTGTTCATGTAAGAGTATATTTCATTATGGGTTCTTTTTTTGTCAGTACATGCAACATCACCTGTTATGTCGTTCACCAATTTACCGAACATCCTTCCCCTCTTGCTTTTAGTAGGTGCCCCTGCAACCAGTTTTTTTGTCAATTCCAAAGTCTAACATAGCATGGGAAATAGAGGGCAACAAATACATCTTTTTTATTCACCAGAAAATTACCTTCATATCCCGACAACAACCGTCCAGAATTTGTATCATTTATAGCATTCGACCCAGATACCATTAACCTGGCTGAATTACACATACAACTGTTGTCATGCAATCCCTTTGTAAGATCAAATACTTCGTCTAGAACTGCCTCCAGTAGCTTGTTCACATTGCAGTTCACAACTTCTTTGCAAGTCAGTAATGCAGTTGGATCACAATCCATATCTTGCAAGGTTGATCTTTTGAAATTATTGACCACCAGTCTCATCCTCGCGTTGTGACACCTCAGCACATTCACCTGCTTATCATTCAGCTGTGAACATGGAAATGAAGAATGTTTCATTAACAAATATCATCTTTGACAATATGTGCTGCATAATTTATTTTCCGGAACTGAAATAAATTTCCATGCTCACCCTTCTGTCACGGTTCTCTCTTGTGTAAGCAGACAAATATTCAGTGCTTCGCGGTTTCTGAATTGTGTTGACATAGTTGCAGATGTTTACACTTTCCCTTGCTCTTTTTTGTGACATGAAGCTTGGTCCACAACGATTTGCTGACTGTAAAATGAAGATAAGAAGATTGTCTGTGAGAAAATACTTCACAGTTACAGTACTATCAATGAACGTACGTCACAGGGAATAGGATAGTCTATGTGACTAACTAGTAATAGGCATTATACCTGTGCGCGAGATGAGCTGGAGATACACCTGGTACGCACGTAGTTAGAACTATCGCCCATTGCACCTTTCCCCTTGCCGCTACTCGTTACTGCTTCAACAAGTTTCATTGCAGCTCCCTACAGGGTGGTATGTTGTTAGCCCCAATTTGAACATTTTTCTTAACTCTGCACATGACTGGGTTCAATAGACTATCATGCTACATTTTCAGCATTCATAGAATAAATACCTTTTCAACAAATAAACTTGCACCATGTTTTGTTCTAATGGTGCCTGTGTTCTGCTTTACATATATCTTCATTTCCTCGATGACCCCGAAAGTGAATTTTCCAATCCTCGGCGAGGAGTCATCTTTAATATTCAGTATCCCCAGATTGATTGAGTCCAGGAATTTGGCCTGTTTGTGTCACAAAACAACCAAGTTACTAACCAGCTTTATGTTTTTTCAGAATATGGAATTCACAAGTACAACACATTACACAGCAATGGTACGAACACCATTTATGTCACCTGTAGATACAAATGGCAACCTGAAACATTCTTAATTGTCTTCTTCCCTTTCTTCTCCTTCTGTACGTGCTTTGCTGCTTCAATGATCTCCTCAACCACGGCCTCGCAGAAATCATATGATGAAATCTCATTCACTTCCATCAAAGACCCCCAATAATCTTTAGCCCCATGGTTTGAGCTGTACTTCGCCACCAGCAAGTTTCCCATACAGAAGCAAACAAAGGATACTTTGAACTGTTCTTCTTGGAGTACAGTCATTCCATTTGGGTAATCAGCTAACAGTATCTCTTCAGCTGCTTTCAAGCTGTTCTTTTCAGAAACATCACCAGATATGGATCCTATCCCCAAACGAATGAAATCAACTTGTTCAGAAGTTGACTTATCCTCCAGCCCAAACAGCTTCTTCTGACCATTGGGTATGTCAAGGAAATGTTGCACATCCATCCCACTTATCGCAACGAAGGCTTCCTCGTTTAAAACGATTGCCCTCTTTTTAATGTCAACCCTCTCCAACAGGTCTATAGTGAACTTTGTGTCCAGATTACAAATGTCAGGGACTTCTAACATTCCTTTGAATCCAATCTCGGTGACAAGTCTTCTCTTCATTGGGCCAAACGTTGCCACCACTGCTGCGATCTTGTGCGGAGAACACCTTGTTCTCGCAGCACCACCATCTGAACTAGAGAACGCAGATCCTGACATTGTACCTTTTAGTTCGTCGAAATATCTACCCCCTGTTGTCAATAAAACAATCATTCAGTATAATTCTTTTCTGATGAAACCATGCACGCACATTACACCTCGTATTCAACGAAGACTCACATGTGAAACAACAATAACGCAATCAATGTAATCCAAACTTTTTACATTGATGGCCTCTATATCTAGTGTTTGATCATTACATCTTTTTTCATATTTATCTGTCAATGGTATTTCAGTTGTTGTAACAGAAAACATAAACCTTTTTTGGAGGCAAATTCGATGATTCCTGTTCTCGATCCTGAGTACTAATCTTAATCGACAGTTATCACAGCTTTCATATCTACACCATCCAGGTACTCCCATCCAACTACAGATTAATGTCTAGCTTTTTTTGCAGTTGTAAACATACACTGTTGGGTTTGAAGGGCGCCCACAATCTCAACATTTGACAAAGCCTAACAAAGGTACTACATCATGTCGAAAGAAATCTTTTTATTAATGTGCTACTTAACTTACGAATCTGTAGAACTATTTGGGCGGCAGTACTTAGAACAGCAAGATGTAGGAGAATCTTTTTTCAAGTTCATAACAGGGGGTGGGTGCTGGGGAAACTACAAACGAATGTAATAGTGTAAACATATTTGAACTAGCTCTGAAACTTCAACCAAAAAATATCATTGTTTGATTTTTCAGATCTGACAGTAACACAACTTTTTTGCAGACTTACTTGTATCCCTCTGGATGGCTAGCTTGCATCTCCAAACCCCTGTCCTTCTTCAGCTATGATCTTGACTGACAAGCCACTTTACTAAGCAAAGTGTCAATATTAGAGTAGATCTGGACGAGCCAAGCTCTTCAAATATCTCTGGACTTTGCGAATGAAGAGGAAGGAGGAAGACAGCACACTGTACTCTGCTAGCATGCTACTTCTACATTATATTCTACCCCGGACCGTGTGATTCATTACTGTTTTGCCCTCAGTGACCACGGGGATGGAGGGGTGAAAATGTGCTGGAACTGTCGTACCATGCTTCTACCCCTATAGTAGGTCAGGCACGCACTGCTGTACATGTACCTTCACCCATCACACTCCCTTCTTTTCAGCTTGCTTCTATTTTTCTTTGATATTGATGTATAGTGTACCAGGATTCGTATCTAGTTCCCCCCTTTTTCGCCAAGAGCTTTGATTTTCTGGAGGGAGATCTGTAAACCAAATCCAAAACTTTCCCCCCAAAAACTCCCCTGATAAGCTTGCTCGCATTTCCTCACCTTCCACAGCGCAACTAGGGTCAAACTTTCACTTACCAAAAGATTTCCCGCCTTCTGCATTGCCCACCTACCACACATTGCTGGCCAAACCAGTACTGCTTCCTGAAAATGCTGATCTGCAGTTCTACATACTCTCCTCTGCTATGCAGTTCATCCCCATCTCCCACCATCTACTTCAATTAAATCTGGTATCCAACTCCCCTCAAATTTTCCCTCCATTTTATTGGAGGGAAGACCAATACTCCCTCACAAATCCCACCACACCTCACCTCATATGTCCCCTGCTTCATCATTTAGCCACACCTCCAACATTCAATCCGAAGTAGACATGTCTGATATCTCGGATAGTGAAGATGCTCTAGGTTCATGTCTCACTGCTAACTCGTCACAGCTATCTTCTTCTACTGATGCAGCACCAAGCCAAAGCTTGGTTCGATTTGTTTTATGTTTGCTTTGGTTCTTTTTACAATTTCCTTGCAGCTCTTTCTTTTGGGCCATTTTTCTGATTTCTTTTTGGCTTCTGATTTTCAAAGTCTCCCCCCCAAATCTGCAGAATATTTCTCTGATCTCTGGATACAGTGGCGATGTCGAGTCAGTAGGCGAAGATTCAACATCTTCTGATGAAGCCCTATCCAATGATTCTGTGAACTGCACCACAGCTACCCAAGGCCAAAACGTATTTTTGCCAATTTTGCCTACAGTCTTCCCTGTTTCCACCCGCATGTTCTCTTTATCGACATGCTTACTGATTAAAACGTGTTTTTCCATGCTGTAGGAGGTAGTACCAGCTGAAAATCTAGGGACGATCCAGCACATCAGTGCCATTGCAGATGATCCGCCACTCGAACTTCAGCGCAACAGGAGTGAATCAACAGAAGATATCCTTGTTTCCCCCACTTCTGCTGCTCCTCCAGAGAAAGAAAACGAGCCAGTTGCAAATCTGAGGAGGAAGAGGTCAGAGCCTGACTATTTGGAAGGAAAAAAAAGGAAGATGTAGTTCTATGTCACATGATTTGAGAGCATTGGAAGTTGTTCTTTTTTACCTATGTAATAGTACCATGTAATCCTAAATAGCTATTTCGTATCCCTATGGAAGAACCTTTTTGCATTTTCACGTACTGTATCCTATCTTTTCTAGTTCTATAAAACGTGTACCCTTGTCCATGGACATTAATAATATTTTTTTCAAGTTGAGACTGAACTGGGGCAATTAGTTAATCGTTCATGGTTTCATTTATCTTTTCCCTGAACCCACCACACATTAATTTATGCTAATTCCATTTGAGGAACACTCGAAATTTTTCTATGCACAATTATAAAGGGGGGACTATTGCTTCCGACACTTACATCAAATGGGCCAATACTACATCGAGCACATTTTAATCATATCATCTTTACAGCAACGTTGCAAAGTCATCCCCTTATATTAATGACGCGCTATTTCATTTATAAACGGGTGAAAATATAGTATTTTCGCCTCCTTATTTTTGTTACATAAACATGAATGGGGGAAATTTTACTTCACACATTTACATGAAATGGGCCAATAACACATCGAGCACCTTTTAATCATATCATCTTGGCCACCAAAGTTGCATAGTCACCCCATTCGAACAATTCGCACTATGATTTTACTCATTAATAAACAATTTTTTGGTTTTCCTATATGAATCAACACGAAAACACTTTTTGTATTGCGTTAAGGACCAACCTTAATTTCCATGGTGTAAGCTTGGTGTTGTACCCATAACAAAGTTTAAAATAGTACTTTTCTGATTTTTATTGATTCACATAGTACCAAACAACAATGTCCCTAGTAATCTTTGTTACCTAAACATGAAGCGGGATAATATAGTATTGGCCTCATTAGTTTTGTTTCATAATCACGAAGGGGAAAATCTTACTTCCCACAGTACCATGAAATGGGCCAATACCACATCGAGCACCTTTTAATCATATCATCTTCGCCACCAAAGATGCATAGTTACCCCATTCGAACAATTCGCCCTATGACAGTACTCATTACTAAAGAACCTTTGTTTCCTATATGAATCAACACCAAAACACTTGTGCATTGCGTTAAGGACCAACCTTGATTTCCATGGTGTAAGCTTGCTGTTGTACCCATAACAAAGTTTAAAAAGTAATTTCCTGAGTTTTCTGTATGCACCTAGTACCAATCACCAGTGGAAATAGTAATTTTTCTCGCGCAAATTTGCTATCGCTTATGGAAATTTTACATCAAACCCGAACATGAAATGGGCCAATACCACATCGAGCACCTTTTAATCATATCATCTTGGCCACCAAAGTTGCCTAGTCACCCCATTTGAACAATCCTCACTATGATATTACTCATTATTAAAGAACCTTTTTTGTTTTCCTATATGAATCAACACCAAAACACTTCTGCAATGCGTTATGGACCAACCTTGATTTTCCATTGTGTAAGTTTTTTTTATGTACCCATATTAAAAGTTTACAAAGTGATTTTGGATTGTTCTTTATTCAACTACTACCAATCATCAGTGGCATTACATTTGTTCATTGACGATGGTATATTTTCTCGCGCACATCTGCAATCGCTTATGCTTGCTACAAATAGGTCACGGATGAAATTACGTGGACACAAATGCATTCACAATATCTCAGCAACCACGGAGTGCAATTATCAATATATATATGAATGTGGAAATTTTACATCAAACCCGAATATGAAATGGGCCAATACCACATCGAGCACCTTTTAATCATATCATCTTGGCCACCAAAGTTGCCTAGTCACCCCATTCGAACAATCCGCCCCTATGATATTACTCGGTAATAAAGAACATTTTTTGTTTTCCTATATGAATCAACACCAAAACACTTGTGCATTGCGTTAAGGACCAACCTTGATTTCCATGGTGTAAGCTTTGCTGTTGAACCAATTACAAAGTTTGAAAAGTAAATTTCTGTTTTTTCTTTATTCACCTAGTAACAATCACTAGTGGTAGTACTAATTTTTTCTCGCGCGCATTTGCTATCGTTTATGGTTGCTACAACCCGGTCCCGGATAAAATGACGTGTACACAAATGCCTTACCAACATACCAGCAACAACGGAATGCAAATATCAATATACACAGCTCGCAATACACACTTCTGACGACGCACCTACCATATAAATTTGATAGTTAAATTTTTTTTCCCCTTGTTTGGTAGAGTTTTTTTTTTCTTCTTCAAGTTTGTTACATATCACCGTGACCACCTTTCGTACTACCCTAGAACAATTTCTATCTCCAAAAAATAGTATTTACGAAGTGTTTTTTTTTCATATCTATGAAAATGGGGTTTTTTGCTACCCACAATGACATGAAATGGTCCAAAACCACATCGAGCACTTTTTAAATCATATCATGTTGGTGACCAACGTTGCAAAGTCTTCCCATTCGAACACTTCACGCTATGATATTACTCATTAATAAACAACCTTTTTCCTTTATGAATCAACATCAAAACAGTTGTGCATTGCGATAAGGACCAAACTTGATTTTCCATTGTGTTAGCTTTGTTTTTTGTACCCATATAAAACGTTTTCAAATTGTTTTTCGGATTGTTCTTTATTCAACTACTACCAATCAGCAGTGGCATTACAATTGTTCATTGACAATGGTAGGTTTTCTCACGCACATTTGCCATTGCTTATGGTTGCTACAAACAGGTCACGGATGAATTTTTTTGGACACAAATTCATTCACAACATATTAGCAACGACGGAATGCAAATATCAATATATATATGAAAGGGGAAATTTTACTTCCCACAGTAACTTGAAATGGGTCAATACCACATCGACCACCTTTTAAATATATCATCCTGGCCACCAAAGTTGCCTAGTCACCCCACTCAAACAAATCCGCCCTATGATATTACTCATTAATAAAGAACCTTTTTGTTTTCTTATACGATTCAACACCAAAACACTTCTGCATTGCGTTAAGGAACATCCTTGATTTCCATGGTGTAAACTTGCTGTTGTACCCATAATAAAGTTTAAAAAGTAATTTTCTGATTTTTCTTTATTCACTTACTACCAATCAACAGTGGCACTAGTCATTTTTCTCACGCACATTTGCTATCGATTATGGTTCCTACAATCAGGTCACGGATAAAATAATGTGGACACAAATGCCTTCACAACATATCAGCACAAACGGAATGCAAATATCAATATACATAGCTTGCAATACACAATTTAGACGACGAACCAACCATATAAATTCGATAGTTCCACCATTTTTTTTTACTTGTTTGTTAGAGATTTATTTTTTCTTCTACAAGTTTGTTACATATCACCATGACCCCCTTTAGTTCGTCCCTAGAACAAGTTCTATCTACAGAAATAGTGTCGAAGAAGTGTCTTTTTTACATATCCATCTAAGGGGGAATTTTTCCTTCCCACATTTACATGAAATGGGCCAAAACCACATCGAGAACTTTTTAAATCACATCATGTTGGTCACCAACGTTGCAAAGTCATCCCATTTGAACACTTCACGCTATGATATTGCTCATTAATAAACATCCTTTTCCTTTATGAATCAACATCAAAACACTTGTGTATTGCGTTAAGTAGCAACCTTGATTTTTCCATTGTGTACCCTTTTTTTTTTGGTGTACCCATATAAAAAGTTTACGAAGTGAGTTTCGGATTGTTCTTTATTCAACCACTATCAATCATCAGTGGCAATACAGTTGTTCATTGACAATGGTAGGTGTTCTCGAGCACATTTGCCCTCGCTTAGGGTTGCTACAAATAGGTCACGGATGAAATTACGTGGACAGAAATGCATTCACAACATCCCAGCAACCACGGAATGCAAATATCATTATATATATAGGTATCAATGGCCACTTCCCAACATGTTTCATTACCTCAACTCATACAAGTATATGTTATCCTCATGAACAAGCAATTACCATCAGCATTTTAATTCCCCAGTTTGATTCACTCTCTGCATGATACGGCAAAAACAAAGGTAATTCTAGCAACCCTAGAGTACACACCAAATTTACTATCAACACATGTTCTGATAGATTAATTAAACATCCACGCAGAAGAACATATAAATGCGATTCATTACATAATAATATGGCATAATATTCTCAATTCCGAAGATCCTACGTGACCCAACTCACTGAACAAAACAATAACATATTCTCTTACAACATGATCTCTGAAATTGGAAATAGTACAAATAACACAGATAGTGCATTCTTATCTTTTCAGTCACTTTCGTCGCTATCGTACCACAGTTCATCAGACGCATCATCTACCATCACCTCCTTCCCCTTAACTGAAACCGGAGCTGATCCATCCTTGTCGAACTCCTTCAACCTAGACCGACCTTCGTGTTCAACAGACATATCCATAATGGTGAGAGCATGTCTTCTAATGGCATGAGTGTTCTCCTCCCTTTCACCCACAGTCAGCGAAACTGCTTGATTCGAAGACTGCCCGTACTGCTCGGCCAGATTTCTAGGGAGCTCAAAAGTTGCCATGGATACCTGAATAGCTTGGTTGATGGTCTGTCGCGCCTCTTCTTCCTGCCGCTGCTCCTCCTCGAAACTATCCATCGATCTCTTCATCGCAATCTGTAGCTCTTCATCCTCCCCCCCACCGGCCGGCTCATTGACTGTCTCGATTTCTTCCTCACCCTGCAGCACAACATCCTCATCTCCATCAGTAGGCACGAACGGCTCGTCGCCGCTCCATTCTTCATATGGTTCTTCTCCCCTGTCCGGGCGACCCCCAACCGCCCATCGCTCCGTACTTGACTGAGGTGGAAGACGGAGGAGACGGGTAAAGAACTGAGACGGTGGCCGGGGTGGGCGTACACTCCTCCCACTGGAGCCGCGAGCTTTCTTCCTAGCACGTCCCATCCCCTAGTTCCGCCTTCTCTATCGATTTGGGATTGAAGAAGCGAGGTGGGAGAGAGATTTAAAAGAGCTAGATCTGACCTCACAGCATATTACAATGGATGTTTATTTTTAGTACTACCCACCCAACGACTAGTACTACCCCTACTCGTCCCCCTAACTGACATTTAAACGCATTTAGTTGTACTCATACTTCACTATTAATTCACTCCTGTTTAGCTATTGATTAGATGGGAACTTGCCGCCACCCACGCTACATATAACACAAATCTGATAATAATAAAATTTTGGTTTACATTAATGTATTATAACAATCCTTAGCCCGGTATGTACCCAACCAAGTAATCTAAATCCATTTTTAAATTTATATGTGAAGTGATCATATAACATGTATTATGGCAATCCTTTCAGGGTATTTTTTTTATGTAGCTTAAATAACAAACATCATATAACAAGCGATTTTTTTCGTTTCTGTATCCGTTCTCGGACTATCTTTAACTGAAGGTAAGCAAACATGTTTTTTGCGTACATATATCATCGTGCTTTCCTTATTTTTTCACATGTGCAAGTAACAAATATGAATGGGATTATCTCTACAACAATTTTTCAACCTTTTTTTGCAGCTAAATTTCTTTTATAGTAGCTTAAATATTTTTTCACGGGGTTTTCTTTAGACATATGTCACTTTTTTTCCCTGTACATTGTAACTCCTATTTTTCATATACTAGTCTTATTACTCATGTTGTCCAATCAAGCACATAATAATCATATCCGCCTGACACCAACGTTGCATAGTCATCCCCTTCAAACACATGCGTTACGATATTATTTCATTAATAAACAACCTTTGTTTGCCTCTATGCATCAACATCCAAAAAATCCGATACACTGAACCAATTAAGATAATTACTTAGTCGTTTCGCCAATCTTTTTTTTTAGGTAAGCAACATCTTATTGAGATATCCTGTACCTTTTTTTACCTCCCATGCTTTCGCCGTATTATTCGTACAATGAACTTTAGTATTCTACCTCAATATTCGATTCGGGATTTGATTTTTTCTCTTCTTATTAATTTAGTCATGATATTACTTTTTAAAGCTTACCGGGATACGAATTTATAAGCAAAACAATTGCATTTCGTAACCGTACTTTTCACCTCGATTTAGTACATATCACCGCGACCACCTTTAGTTCAACCATATAACAAGTTCTATCTCCAAAGTTTAGTTTTTTCGAACTGTTTTTTTTACATATGCATGAAATTGGTGAATTCGCTCCCAATACTTACAGTTCCTCACGTTTGTAAACCACACTAGAACAAGTTAACCACCTCGTTATAAAATGCAGTTCCACAAGTATGTTGTCCCCAACAGGCTATATCTACCGCCCGTTCAAACATGCCTATTTTTCATATGTGCAATTATCACATATCAAGGGCATTATCTCTTCAACATTTTTACAACCTTTTATGCAGCTACATTACCTTTTTAGTTCCTTCAACATTTTTACAACCTTTTATGCAGCTACATTTTTACAACATTTTTTCCGGCCTTTTCTATTGACATATGCCACAATTTTTTCTTCATGTGTCCATTATTTCTACTACTTTACGCATACTACTTCTTTTTTACTATCTAATTTGTGATTCAACTTTGTTTCACCAGCTTTTACTGTTGCCTACATTCTAAATTAAACCATAAATTACCAACATAGGTATCTCCTGCCTATGACTATACAATAGTTCGTATGTTTTGCGTGTTCCCAAACAATCAAATGTTGGCGCTTATGCGAAAGCAACCACAACTAAAACGCTTCACTAAATAATTAACAATTAGATCTTTCATTAACTCCTCCCAGTAATAAAGAACCTTTCTTTAGCGGTTTTCCAAACAATCAAATGTCGGCGCTTTTGTGAAAGCAAACAGAAATAAATCGATTCACTAAATCATTAACAATTAGATCTGTAAGCAACACCTCCCCAGTAGGCCATGTAAAAGCAGCCATACCAATCTGTAACTTGCAATTATCGAAAATACACTTGCAATACCATTAGTGCTAAACAATTACTACATAGTCTTACAACACATCGCCAACAGATATGTCCTTAATACATTACAAAAGGCATTACATAAATTATGAATGCAAGCAAGGGTTAGGTTCACACTAAGCACATACATATAGCTAGCATGTGTCATGCAAACATCCAGAGATCCTAACTGTCTGAATCCTCATTTAGTTCTTCATGAAACATGATTGATCATATTTGAGCCACCAAGAACTCTGTCACTTTTTTGGAGGCCATTGTTCTGACAAAGCGAAGGCTCGACCTAGATTACCATCAGTCAAACCCTTTGTTATCTGGAAAACACTCCTGCCCTTGATGTCAACCTTGTACATGTTTACATCAAACCCGAGGGTAAGGAGCACAAATCTTGCATTTTCAGAAGCTGATCTCACTTGTACAGTGTAGAAATTGTCACTCCCATCTTGGTTCTCTTCCCTAAGCATCATTGCCATCACAACAGGAACTGGAATTTTTGGGTTGAAATTCCGCAGCAGGTTCATTCGTGACCGCATAACCCATGACCCACCTTCACTAGCTGATTTCAGTACCCAAGTCTCCAGGTTCCCTGCCCAGTAATGAACCAGGGCTAATCCTGCCTTCCTATGATGGCATACAGTGTAATCGAACCAGGACCTAACCCTGGATTTCACACTTGCTGGTAAATTGATTTTGCTGAATGTTTTGCTAACTAAGTCAAAACAATCTATAGATCCTACCAGATACATCATGTAAAGCTTGTCCCCATGAAGTACACAGTAAGCATTGCGGTGAAATAAACCACATTCTGCAATATCTAAAGGTGGGGAAACATGTCTAATCCACGTACCATCAAGCAGCTCGCACACATGAATGTAGATTTTATCCTTGGAGCAGCAGCTGGCTCCCGCATAACTGCAGAAGAAGTAATCCCCCCAGTCCTTCACGAAGAAAGACAAGGTAGTCGGGCCTGTATTCCTCATCACACCAAATTGCCCGTACGTGTTCTTCGTGTGCAGCTCTTCGGGATCTTCGGCATGGCTGAGCAAACTTCTGTGAACACCAGTGGCTTGTCGCTAGGGAAGCTGAAGTAGTACTTTCTTGGATTTTCCTCTCCCTTCTCCCCGGCTGTCAGCACACATCCACCTGATGTGCAGAGTATGTTCTCCAGAAAAAACATATCTCTGCTGATCGTCCGCCGGAGAGCAACAGCTGTTTCTTGCACCCTTGAATCGGCGTGGTAGACCACCCTGAAGCGGCCTCTGCCCTTCTCTTCATTTTGCTGCAAAGAAACGATGAATCCAATGAATGCAGGCTGGTTTACCTCTGCAAACCTAGCGAGCAGCCCAGGGTTTCTCTTCGCCTCCAGAAACCCCAGCTCACCGCACTCAGCCGGATCATGGATATGCTAGATCCAAGTTTCAGCATGACCTCCCCCACCAGATCTCTGGTGGCTACGAACTTGTCAACAGGGCTGGCATGCTCTGCTTCCTCATCCATGGTTGAGTCAACACAGAGAGTGGGCGGAAAGAGGAGCTTGGATAGCAATTTTTCGATGGGACTAGGGTGGCTGCTGGTGGTGGACAGACCTGCCGTCTCTGCAGACAAGAGTGAGCAAGCAGCTTTGAGATAAACAGGGGAAGGTAGTGGAGGGAGCCCCCCGTTTCTGCGCCTTGTACTGTTATCGCCATGTGCATAGTGTTCTCCGGCCTAAATAAAGTTGACACAACTCCTACAAATACATTAATCAACAATGAAAATATAATCTTGCGCACAAAATTTCAATATTTATGTTTCTTCTTTTGTTTCACTCTACCTTCTGCTGGTGTTGGACACCCTAAACATAATTTATTATGGCGGGACACTAATCATCACGCGGTGAAAATCGAACGAAATTTATTATCAAAAAACAAGTTTCTTTGGTCCCTATAATTGTGTAATAATGTAGCTCACTTATCAAACCCACCAACCTCGTATCGAAACCTTAAAAACTTTTCTTCCAAGTGAACATTAAATTTGGGAACGTGTTCGCTTTACATAATTCGAAGGCCTAAACTATTTAAGTAACATCGTTCACGTATGTATGGTTTCATTTAATTAATATTATCACATATAATTTTCAAGAACCGTCAACAAGTGTGAAACAATTGTTTTCCTAGTCAATTGGCTTTTCACATTAAACTTGTTTTCGAAGATGTATACAAGTACGTTCGAATTCTTTTTTTTTTTTTCTTATGAACAATCATGTTCACCTAACAGTCCACCCTTTTTAGTTTCCAATAGAATAGTCATTAAGTTCTACAACATCCCTTTTTGTCAAACAAATAGTCCGTTCCCTGATAAGGAATTTCAAATTAGTTCTCAACAAAAAAAATTGCACCTGCTTACGGTGCTATTGCATGCTAGATTTCTTTTCGGTGATGTCTACTAAATAGGATCAAACTACATACATTTATATATAGTACGAATAAACATAATCATCTACTCCATCAGCCATTTTTTAGTTCCCAAGACAATAGAACGAGTACATAATAAGAAATGACCAATGTTATAATATAACAACAACAATCGCAATTTTGTCGGAACGTTTTGTTCTATCGTAATTGATTATGCTACAGGGTAAGGCAGTGGAGGGAGCTCCCTTTTTCTGTGCCTTGAACTTTTATCGGCAAGTGCATAGTGTTCTGCGGCCTTAAAAAACATGAAACAACTATAACTCACACAGTAATCAGCAATGAACATAAAATATTTCGCCTACAATATTAATATTTATATTAGTAACTTTTTTTCACTCTACCTTATGCAACTGTTGCACTCACAAAACATAATTTCAATTTGAGTTCCCAATATACGGTTGGACACTAATCATCACGCGGTTAAAATTGAACGAAATTGATTATAAAAAACAATTTTCTTTGCTCCCTCTAATCGACTAATAATTTATCTCATTTATCAAACCCACCAACTGATATCGTAGCCTTCAAATATTTTTTTGCAAATGAAAATTAGACTTGGGAACTTGTTCAGTTTACATCATTTGAAGGCATAACCTAGTTAATTAGCATGGTTCACGTATGTATGTTTGATTTATTAATACTATCAGATAGGATTTTTTTTACTAACCCTAATAAAGAAATGTAAACGCAGTTGTGCACTTCCAAAAATATCTATACCTACACTACTTTTGCTTTCTCCCTCTATAACAGTATTAACACAACCATGACACTTGTTTGCCTTTGTCTAATCAACAAGCCTGCACTGCTCTATAGATCATGACAGATATGTTTATCAACCACGTGAATTGCTCCCCATACCGCGTTGCCCACTGACTATTAACCGAAGTATACTTCTCTGCACCCTGCGTACAGTCCAGCCTGAGAAGATGAGACGGAGTGGACGGGCTAGCCTCTGTGCCTCTCATCTAGACATTGACTATTACACACTCTACAGGTAGCCTTTTTAACAGCACAGCATCATCAGGGTATCCAATGCGTCTGATCTCATTGCGGCAAGTCTCATAAAAATAAGATATTGATCTTTTTTCTTTTGCAACTGTCAGATCATGTGCAGCTCCTCCTCCATTCTCGTCATCTGACATTGTTTTTTCACATCTCTGTTTTATATAAGGAAAATCCCAAAAAAAATTAGATGTACCATGTAGGGCTAGAATTATTTCTACTGCCCTGGTAGAATGAACTCGCTCAATTCTAATCCCGTTATATATAATAGTTCTTTCTTCGAAAGCAATGTCCCAGTATTTTGAACAAGCAGGCCCATACAAGCTTTCACCCCGAACTCTTTGAATTGTCCATCATATTTTCTCCACACAAAAGAACATGCAAATCTCTTTGCACGCCCCATACATCCAGAACACCACCGTGGATATGAATATGAAAGTTCAAAGTTCTCAAATGTCGTTGCAGTTCGGCAAACTAACACAGCTACATCATAGCCTAAACAGTTTACTCAAATTTACAACTTTGAACGGCAGCATTACTCTTAGCCATTACAAATTTGATCTGCCATCAACTGTTACACATGTCCATCATTAATTAGCTTCAGGGGACATCTTCTGGTACACCTTCCCTCAAGGGATTCAAATCGTTAAAACGATGGTAAACCAGAATATGGCTCAAATATCTCTTGTAAGACGCCAGTGACTTTTGCTGCAATTGTGGTAAATCAGCAACAGGTATGCAATGATATATTAAGTTTCTCTACGGCATACAGGATTATTGTACTACCTTCTCATGCCCTACAACATCTTCGCTTTTGTAGCACTCCAAAGCCTGGATAACATGGAACCCACAGTCGTGGCTGCAAAGAAATTTATTTATTATTTTGTAGTTACAAAATATCTAATATTATCCCTCTGACCGAAATGCTTATACTTGAAGACCTAATTGTTCATATGTCAATAATTTCATCCGTAGTTCATATCAGTGCAACGTTTGTTTCAGCCTCGGCGAACCTCCATTTCTTTTGGTTTTCCGTATGTATTAACGGTCTCTTATGATTTGCATATATACTACAGAATGCAACAGAGTGGTCTCCAAAATAGAAACTACAATGTATCTCACCCATCACACTTAAAATACCATGCTACGATGCGGAAAGGCCTGTCCACAATTATTGAATATGACAAATTGTAAGAAGGCTTACGTGTTTGTTTGCAGCTTGACCTTTTGATATTCACAAGGGTAGTTCACAATTGGGACCGTCTTCTTTAAAGCGAGGCAGTATGCGAACTCCAAGTTCAAAGACTATCAAAATTACATGGTCAGATACACAATTTACAGGTTAAATAATATGTGATCATAAGGAAAATAACAAAACTTTATCATCAAACACTTACCACTTTATTCCATAGATCCTTATGTGGATTTACCCCTTCATCGACTAATATTAGGCTGTCGAACAAATCAACTTTTTCGTTCACTAGATCAACAACTGCCAGTATCCAGTGCCTCTCATGCAACATTGGAAGGAATATCTGCAATAAAAAAGGTAAGCGATGTATATGTATGTTCTTCAAAATCTACATATCAACCGCGTAATTGAGTACACACTCATATATTCAACAAATCTTGCACTGAGGTGGTATACCTCCTCTACAGCTTCCAATTGGAATTTCAGCAGCCTCCGAACTACTTGCATGTCATCGAACTCATCTCTCTCACTCATTAGTTCTTCCTGTCCAGACAATTTATTGTATATTACTTTAATATCAAATAGAGTTCAGCAGATAAATAAATAATTGTTTTTATTTGTACAGAACAACATGAAAAATAATTCTGTTAGCTTACTACAGTGGCTTGGTCAAGTATCACCCTTGTTGGTGTTTCCCAGTCCGTCATAACGGCCACTGAACACAGCCCCATGAATGATTGACATACCTCCCCTAAGGGTTTCAAAGCATCAACAAACTCCCCTTTGTTACGTGGTACCCTTGATCAGGATTTTAGTCTTCGCCCTTTCCGGGTCTGGCACATTTTTTAACCGCGAAGAAATCCTCACAGCAGAGTTACTAACATGTTTTTTGTAGGTATCTGTTGCATCTTTAGGCCTGACAAATTTAGGGGAGGTACTCCCTTCCTTTCCAGCCTCAAGTGATCGTATCCTTTTTAACTTGTCCACCAGATTTAGCGTCGTAAGACTCATACTGCCGCCAAATTTGAATCGGAATCCTGACTCAATTTCCTTCTGAAGTGGAGTAACACCGGTTACATCATGAGGCAGAGCGACTTCAGGGATATTTTCAACGTCAATTAATTCTTGGGAAAAATTGGAGTAACCTGCATTTTTCCAAGCGAAGATAAAACAATATAATGAGATTAAAATTTAATTATTTGATTCCATATGAACAAGCCAATTACAACAATATCCATTCTAAGTTATTCAATTATAATTTAACTAACCGGGCGTCAGAACGAATCCAGGAGTAAGCTCTAAAGGGTTCTTGTAATAATACTCATTCTCATCAGCCGCCTCTGGTATATCACTAGTTTGGCTTTCCCCTTCCGTATCTGAATCATCATTATCACTCAAATCTGACAAATCAGTTGCCTTCTCAGTACTTTCAACAAATTCTGGATTTGTATTGATATGAGTTGAAGACACGGTCTGTTGAGAGCCTGACATTGAGGATAACCCATCTGTCTGACAGTAAGACTGCCTTGTTTGCCCTAAAAAATTGTCATCAAATTTCCTCTACCGGACAACAAAAGGTTTCGATCGATAGAGACTGTCCTAGGAGAGTCGTCGAAACGTGGTTTTTTCATTATGGAGGACCCATTTTTGGAGGGGAATTTCTCAGGGTTTGAGATCACATCAGTGTCCATGAAATGAGGAATGCTGCCTTTTGATGCTTCGTTTAACCGCTGTGTAAAAACAGCGGGCGAATCGTCATAAAGGGGAGGTCCTTCTGAAATTGCAGCCTCAGTGAGAATATTCAGACTAGTCCCACCTTTGACTAGACATTCCGTTTGAGGAACATTGCAAGCAGCCTCGTCAGCAGCCTCCTTACCAATATTAACCACATCTGCTAACTCATCAACGAATCTACTGACATTGTCACTATCTTGATGCAACATACTTTCCTTATTCTGTCCTGTTTGGTCTCCAATACCCATACACTTATCTGCGGTTTCATTGCCTGCAACTCCCCGAATTCCTGAATGTATCTCTTCAGCAGCCAACACCAGTGAAACATTCCTGTTGTGACCCTGAATCAAAGAACCCTCTTCTGCAGACTCATGTATCTCTTCTTCTGATCCATTAAAAAGGCATTGTCTGCCTTCTTGATCACTGCTCAAATCAACAGGGTTTTCACAGGGTATGTCACCCCCCTTGGTCTGTTCGACATCACGAACATTGTCTCCATTTTCCACACCAGCTGATCCTCCGGATGTTTTTTTTTGTTTCCCATATTCTGCCAATAATGTAACCATTTTCTGCTTGAATATACCAAACGTCCTGGCGTCATTTTCAGTAACCTTGTCTGGAACTCAATAAACAATTTTCTCCTGCCATCCTCAATCTCTTTGTACAGCGAGTCAAAAAGGGCCTCCGTATGTACCTGCCACGAGCACCACAATGTAAATATAAAATGTGTGTAAAAATTTATGCATGATAAATGCGTGCACAGTACACATACTGTGTGTTTTTATTAACAAAAAAACAGATCACTATATGCATGACAAAAAAATAATCTACACATCCACTTACTCTACACTAATCATCTCTACGTGGCTAGCCTATAGTCTTATTCAACCATTAAGCCTGGGGTCACATCACGGGATTACCTCCACCGGACACGCTCGCATATAACTAGGCAAGTTACACAACATATTAGATCTAATCATTTGTCGCTACGGGTCTACACTATAGCTCATAAACTATTGATCAACATAGTTCAAGAAATACACATAATTAACTTTGAATGGTTTGTGTGCAATCGTATAGACCAGATATTATCTTCCCTTACGTAACGATACTCTTCCCATTTTAACAAGTTCTACTAGCTGCAAGTTCTACTTATTGAAAAAGGTTCGTACCAGTAGATCTGAACTGGCCGGAATGTCTCCAGGAACGTCCGCTTCTCCCTTTTTCTGAGCGTCGCCCCCACCAACTACCTGCTTTGAACCTTTCTTTGAACCCATCATATTATCCTGTAACGGGGCAACGAATGTTACCAAAATGCAGAATCAAGCCATGCTTACTAAAAAAAATTGATATGCTGTCTCTTGCCTGAAGAAAACCATACTCAATACGGTCTTTTGTGTTTGAATATGCATCTGCAGATGCCAGGAAAGCCAAATGTTCTGACGTTACAAAATGGACCAGTGGACCTCCTTCCGGTAAAGCAAGGGCTGGTGGAAGAACTAGAGCCTTATGCCTGATAAGTGCATCTAGATATATGAGCTGCAAATTTGCAAAGACAACAATGATACATCACTTTTCAAATATCGTACAACTATACTTTTCTACCATCAACTAAGCATCATGAATACACAATTATTCTCACCGGCAACAGGTGCACACATCCGGGCACTTGAACATGAGATGCTTTACTGCTTCTATACTCCTCTATCCCATTGACGAGGTAATCAGCAATGAATCCGCACCAATCCATTAATGAAATTTGAGAGACATCCATCACTGCAGGGTAGTAGCTCCTATTGATATTGAGGGATGTCGTTGGTGCAAGGTATATGCACAGAACTAGCATCACAAAGGACTGGCAGAAGGAGGTCTCATCTTCATTTTCGGCCAGCAGTATCTTCATAGCATCTTTTGCTGTTTGGCCCCTCCCATGATAGGAATGTTTTTCACCATTCTTAGAAGAACCAACTCTTGGAATTTTAGCCTTCGAGCGCCCATTCAATGCTTGGGGCACCTTCTGTAGTCCAGATGGTAGACCCAGCATGCGCTTAACACATGTTCTTATCTCAATATGTTCTCCACAAACCTCTATAGTTCCTCTGCTTGTGTCAACACGATCAACAAGCCAGAGCGTAATAGATTTTGGTGCGCGACTCCCGACTAATCCATCTAGAGAAGTAAACCCAATATTATCCACCCAGCCTTTCTGCTTACTAGACAGCTTTTCCATAAGTTCAGCTACCAAGAGTGAGGAACAACGATACCCTGGTACCTAAGGGGATGGTAGAGCAAAATTTGTTAATTTTCCCAATTGAGTAATGTAAGAACATTAAACATTATCCGACATAAAAGAAAAAAAATCAGTGAGATACACAAATTTAGTACCTTCTTGTGTTCTTCTGTCTCATTTTCCATAACTTCTTCATCGCTGTAGCTTGGATCATCTTCGTACCGCACGGCTTTGCGTTTCCGGGTTTTCTTCTCTTTCTGTTTGGCCTTCTTCCCAACTTCTCCTGACCCAATCTTTACTTTGCGTACACTTATCCGAGGCGATCTACGCATAATCACATCTTCCTCCTCCTTCCGGCATTTATCATTTTTTACACGACCCATTGGAAACTTGCTGCTGCCAAAATTGGTAAACCATTAATTTGAAAGAAACTCCCAAAACGGGTACACAAGGTAAATACTGTCCATAATGTTACAGACACAATTATCCACTTGAAGAACACAGTTAAACTTAAATATGCCATTAATAATTTGGGCTGTACTAAACATTAATCGAATATATGTACGACCCTGGTTGTACCAGAGTCATCATAACCAATCATTGTTAACGGTCAGTTATTCTTAGAGAAATATTAGTTGTTTTTCTAGATAGATGAATGTTTTATACAGCACATGTGACCCACAGAAGAGATATACAAAATACTCGACATCGTTGCACGTACTAGTACAATACATAGCATGCAAGAATGTAGGTTCCATGGATGTTTAACATATACCGTACACAACATTGTAATGCATAAAATTACACATTTTAACATAGAGACGCTAATATTTAAATTTGCTTAAAGAAGAAACCAAAGTAGCAGCCAAGGTATTTTCACCTGCGAATTTTTTTTCTTCCACGACAAATAAGGTTTGCACTCAAGGGACTTGATTAGCACATCTGCAAATCTGCATCCCAGTACACGGGACTCTCATCCCCACAATTCGATTGCACCCAGAAATCCCGTCCAGCAAATGGCGGGGTCAGAGGAACTGTCCTGTTGTACATGAATCGCAATGACCGAAAATGGAGTTAAGCGACGAAACAATCTTATCTACCTCTGGCTACTGTAAGAAAACGAGAGGAAATTAGAGGCAGAGAAGATTAAGATCCCTCACCTTGGCTTCCTAGCTCCAATGGCGGCATCGATGAGACCTCCGGTCAGGAGCTATTGCAGGTCCTGGGGCCGCGATTCGAGCTCCTGGCAGCGACGAGACAATGGCGGCGGCGATGAACTCCAGATCTTGGAGAGTCGGATCCCGCGGGCAGTACTCAATAGGCAGTGGTACCTCCGGTACCTCTGGTCTGTTCGTCTCCGCCGAATATGAGCTAGGTTTCCGGGAGCAACGCCGCTTCAAGTATTGCCTGCTCAATTAATCTGACTTCACTAGAAATATCTCCCAAAAGCCACAGCTAGGCGAGGCTGGCATTACTTCGGGACGAATTCTTCTAAGTATAAGGGCTAGAACGCAAAACCCCCAGCACAATTGACTATTCCACATCTCACGTGAATGAACGGTGAAGATAGCCGGTTGGGGCCAACGGAGTAGTGGAATTTCCGGACCCTTTGTTTGTACGCGTGAAAACTTGGCCCAGCCCACTGTCTGAAACGAACGCTAATTCTTTGGGTCTGTTGGGCTAGTTTCCAAACTCTGGAACTATATCATCTTCATCGACCACGCCGATTCCATGAAGTTATCTAACATATTGGTGTATGATACGCTAGTTTACATTGTTATGTTTTCTCTGTCGTTAGCTCTATGGTTTGTTACATATAGAAGTATGAGACAAAAAAATCATATAGAGTTAACCATAAGGGAAAAAATAAGGGCGCGCCTGGAGCTCAGTCGACTGAGAACTCATTAGTTCTCAGTCGGCTGACGTCATCAGCAAACCGCCCTGCCTAACGCGTCTCCCTCTACAGGCTCTGTAGTCTGTACGTTATTTGCTCACAACGCAGCCATGCAGCAACGTCATGCTCGCGGCTCGCCCACCCACTAAAGCGTCACATGCATGCATGCGACCACCGCGCATGGATCCATCATCGATGCCGTAACACAGAGCTAGCTACTAGCTAGGCTAGCTAGAGTACATACTCAAGTCAGCAACTTTTTTATGGCTTATTAGGCTGACAGGTTAACTGTTGAGTATAGCCAGCGCATAGAAGACTGTGGGTTAGGATCTATCGACATGCCTTGGTTAAAAAAATCCATCTAAGATGAAAAATATTATTTGAATGGTAAAAACAAAAGGCAAAAATACAAAAGAAGAAGCTTATATGATGTATAGAAATATTTTGAACAAAATTCTCAGTGACAACCCAGTTCGGAACAGGAAAAAAATCAGTTGCAACCTACTTGCAACTTGAAAAAAAATATCAGTTGCAACCGAGCTGCAACTCGCGCCCAACATGAATCGGAACACCAAGACGGACGTTTTTTCTCTTCAGTTGCAACCCACCTGTAACCGAAAAAATCTCAGTTTCGACCCACTTGCAACTGGAAAAAAAAACTAAGTTTCAACACATTTGCAGAACGGAAAAAACTCGGTGACAACCCACATGCAAATTAAAAAATCTCAGTTTCAACCCAATTACAACCGTAAATAACTCAGTTACAGCCCACTTGCAACTAGAAAATATCTCAGTTGCAACCCACTTGCAAAACGGAAAAACTCAGTGACAACCCACTTGCAACCGAAAAAATCTCAGTTTCAACCCAATTAAAACAGGAAATAACTCAATTACAACCCACTTGTAAATGGAAAAATCGCAGTTGCAACCCACTTGCAAAACAAAAAAAATTTAATAACAACTCACTTGCAACTGAGAAAATGTCAGCTTCAACCCAATTATAAATCGGAAATAACTCAGTTACAAACCACTTGTAACTGGAAAAATCTCAGTTGCAACCCACTTGCAAAGCATAAAAAACTTAGTGACAACTCACTTGCAACTGAAAAATCTTAGTTCAACCCAATTACAAACCAGAAATAACTTAGTTACAACCCACTTGTAACTGGGAAAAAGATCTCAGTTGCAACCCACTTGCAACTAGGAAAAACTGAGTGACAACCCACTTGCAACTGAAAAAAATCTCAGTTTCAACCCAATAACAAACCAGAAATAACTCAATTACAACTCACATGCAACTAGAATATCTCAGTTGCAGCCTAGTTGCAACCCACTTGCAGTTGGAAAAAACTCACTTTCGACCCACTTGTGACTGAAAAGTCTCAGTTTCAACACACTTGCATCCCACTTGCAACTAAAAAAATTCCCGTTGCAACTCGCTGTCAGCACGAATCACAACGCAAAGTTTTCTTTCAGCAACCCTACACTTTCAATAGGAAAAACTCAATTTCAACCCAATTCCAAACTGAAAAACGACGCAAATCCACAACGGAGACTTTAGTCTCGACAATTAGAAAAGTCTCGATTACAGTAATAAATACTTGCTTAGCGCCGGGTTGCTTACAAACTGCACACAAGCACACAGAAATTCTCACTGACAAAAAGAGCTCGTCCACACAAAAACAAGAAAAAGCAAGGCGAAAACAACACAACACAAACCAGGTTTTCGTTAAAATATGGAACACAAACAAAAGCTAGGAGCGTTCTACTCTAGTTTACAAAAAAACAATACGTGCTTTGCTCAATACATGTGGGATGACAAAAAACCAGCCCATCCTTATAATAAAAAGGCAAAGATTCACGTTCCAAAGGCCAAGCCAGCCTATCAAAAGCCCACCAGCCCCAAGACGGGTCACACATGGGCTCGCTAACTCTGTTGTAAAACAGTACGACGGATCACCAACGACCCAGTTGGCGAGAATCTCAAAGCTGCGCATCCAAGGGCTCTAAACCTGACTGAGAACTCACGAGTTCTAAGGCGACTGAGAACTAGCAATTCCGAAAAAAAAAAATGTAAAATGACACATCATCTTCAATATGTTTGAAACAATTGACTTGCTTCATGAAATCGTGGTGGTCAATGGACATGATATAGTTTCAAAGTTTAGAAACTAATTCATTTTGTTATTTCTTATCAATGTTTTCAGCAAAGTAGAAAAAAGTGATGTGTCCTTGGCTCTCTCAAATACTTGTGATCCTTTAATATGCGTGGATCAGTCTTGTCACAATAACCATTGAGTTTATCTACGCTATTTTTCTGATCATATTTTTGTGTTCCTTTTATCCCATTCAAAAATTATTTACAAAAAATAATAGGTAATTGCTTGTAAGTTAAATATCGTCATGCAAAGTTGTTATTATAATTAATTGACTGTAATACTGATTTTGATATTAATCTACTTTGGTGATCTTGATGATTATACCTTGGTTAGGGCGTGTGCTAGCTCGTGACATGTCCACTATTACATGGGTTGTAGCATTTTTTTAATAATCTATATGACTCAGTAAATATAAGGAATTATTGAAA
This sequence comes from Poa pratensis, assembly GCA_947311845.1. NCBI lineage: Eukaryota > Viridiplantae > Streptophyta > Magnoliopsida > Poales > Poaceae > Poa > Poa pratensis. The sequence goes on from CAMZMU010000085.1 coordinate 109,182,320, forward strand.
AGTAAATAAGTGTTCATGTTTTTGTTGATGTCACATTAGACCGTGTAATGAGAATATAGCATACCCGTCTGATCGCACTGGCTTGTGAATACACTCCAATACTAGCCTTAACTCAAGGTCCGACAACATATCATCTTTGTTGAACTCACTATTCTGACGAAGTTATTTAACCAGTTTTATCCTGTCATGTTCTAGAGAATTAAGTGTTCGTCGTGCAAAGTTGGGATGTTCCTCTAAACTCATAGACATTTTACTATCTCGATCTAGTATTCCAGAAATACGTATGCTAGCCAAGGTACTTGTCCACCTGCTCTGTCAGAAATGCTCTTGTGTCCATAGGCAGTAAATATATTATACACTCGTTATGGATATAAGTTTATAGTATGTAGATATGTTAGCTTACATCACCTCCCAACCATTCGTCGTCTTTTAACAGATATTCTAAATCTCTACTTGTTAAGCATGCGATCATGAATCAACACTAATTTGGTTTTTACAGGGAAGGACCTGAAGTACTTTCTTAATTTCAAGTAAAGTAATCTCACTTTGCGTCATCTCTTCCATGGGAAGCTTTGTTGAGCTCATCTTTAACAACATAGAGAAAATTAAAGTTATATAAGCAAGACAATAAAATTTATGATACATGAAATTTGAAGGTTTCAATGACGGAAAAGAGAGCTTTCGAATTCCAACTAAAAAGAATATTATGATTAAAATGGTAAGATTTGAATTTCTACTACAATGAAATATTTCAACGCCACGAAAGAGATCTTTGGATCCCTATCACTTGTCAACCAACTAATGGTTATACATGTGCAATGCACGTTTGACCTTTTATACGGTGGAGTGACAATGTTGACATTTGCTTTAATAAATACTGCTACTCCCCTCCTATTGGGCGCAAACATGCACAAACATCTTAGATTTTGATACGGAGGGAGTGTTGTCGAAGTACTAAAATGTCAAAAAGTATGGTTATACAGGAGAATTAATATTCGCAAAAAAAGAGGAGAATTAAGAGGAGTGGGCTGGGCCAAATTTGACGCCTACTAGCAAGCAAAGCAGATTTTTCGAAGTAGCCCAACCCAATGGCTCCGACTCTTCCCCAATCCCCACCCAAAACCATGAGCGCATTATCCTCAAAAAAAAAAAAAAAAAACCACGAGCGCACCCATGGCGCCGCCACGCCCGCTGATCGCCGACGTCACCGCCGAGATCCTGCTCTGCCTCCCGCCGGACGAGCCCGAGCACCTCTTCCGCGCCGCCCTCGTCTGCAGGCCGTGGCTCCGCATCATCTGCGACCCCGGCTTCCGCCGCCGCTACCGCGACCTCCACGGCGCCCCTCCCCTCCTCGGCCTCCTCCACCAACTCCAGGTGAACCAAGGCATTCCGCCTGCCCGCTTCGCCTCCACCACGTCGCTGCCCGAGTTCCCCCACCCGGGCTCCGACGGCCGCGCGACGCTCCCCCTCGACTGCCGCCACGGCCGCGTGCTCTTCCACATGCTGGACGGCAACAACCGGTGCTACCTCGTCTGGGACCCCGTCACGGGCGACCGGCAGGAGCTCCCCGAGCCGGACGTCGAGTGGCTCATCTTCTCCGCCGCGGTGCTCTGCGCCGTCGACGGCTGCGACCACCTCGACTGCCACGGCGGGCCCTTCCGCGTCGTCTTCGCGGCCACCTATGACTGCAAGTACATCGTAGGGAGCGTGTACTCATCGGAGACGGGCGAGTGGAGCGAGCCGGAACGCCTTCACGACACTTGCGCAGTCTATGCCCAGCACATGCGAGAGGGGCGTGCGGAACAGCCCTACTCGCTCCCCTACACGCCCTATCTCCAGCCCAGGCGAGGCACCCTCGTCGGAGATGCGGTCTAGTTCACGCTTCACCGCTGCAACGCCATCGTCAGATATGACTTGGACGACGATGACGACGACTGCTTATCCATGATTGACGCGCCGCAGAGGGACGCGTACTATGTTGCGCTCATGGCCATGGAGAACAACACTTCACTCGGCTTTGCCTGCATTCAAGGTTCCAGCCTTCACACGTGGTCAAGGAAGGTGCCAAGGTGGATGCGGCAGAATGGGTGCAGTACAGTGTCATCGAGCTCGAGAAAACGATACCTCTTGCCAATCCCAGTGACAGAGACACACGATTGGTGGTCGGCTTTGCAGAGGTTGTGGATGTTATCTTCGTTTGCTCAGCTTCTGGCTTGTTCACCGTCAAGGTCAATTCTGGGCAGGTTAAAAAGGTTGATGAGCCTGGAGTCTACTTTAGCGTCCTACCCTACATGAGCTTCTACACTCCAGGTATGATGTGCCCCTTTCATCTTGCCTGTTGTCTTCCATTTTTGCTACAACTTCTTTATGTTTTCTTAATTTGGTTGTTGCGGTTTGTGAATAATTACGCATAATTCAAGTGATATGTGTTAGTTATATTCACATATACAACTTCTGTATGTTTGATTTATTTGTTTGTTGTGGTGTGTGAATAATTAGTCATAGTGCAAGTAATATGTGTTACTATATTCACATATGGAGCTTGCCAAGTTCAATTCTCTTTGTTAGAGATAATGTCACTAGAAAACATTAACTTAGTTTTTATCCTGAGATTTGAGATGTTAAGGACCATGACCTTCCATTGGTCGAATAGCTAAATGCCTAAAGATGCACACGAACATGTTGATCTGGTGGTACTATTCGGTTAACTTGCTTCAGACTTTCTTAAAAAGAATCTGTTATTTTGTAGCATAGCTGAAGGCCATGTCTTAAACCCAGTCTTGTAACTGTTGGATTTAGTACTAGCACATAGTTCACTCAATGCTGACTTGGAGTTGGTCATGACTTTTGTGCATGATATATTTTAGAAAATTGCACATTGTTATATCTAGTAAGGACTAAACTGATCAAAGTCGTTTCTTTCAGACCTGCTGCTATTATTATCTGTAGTGTCAAGTTGTTTATTCTCTGTTCAACAGTTTACTTTAAAACTTGTGGATGTCCTGATGATCGATTGATGTTGTCTTGTCGAATTCATCCTTATCATAATGTCAAAAGGTTGTATTTCAGATTAATACGTAAGGCATATTTCGGTTACTGTTTGCCTAATGCTTGTATTCGATGTCCTTTCCCTTTCATGAAATTTTCATTTTGCTTCATTCTTGATCTCGCCTTCAAAGATCTGGACAAGCAATTGATGATACAAAGATCCAAGTCATAACTTAGTTCCACCATGAAATATTTATCATTTGTAAATAGATTTTAACAGGGGTGGAACTCATATGTTTTTATATTTATGATCCGGTTAAGAGGCATTAGGTTACTTTATGGAACCTCACATGTCAAATGCAGTCTTTTATTGTCACCTTTGGAACTAGTTATAAGTACAACAACTCAACATATTATAAATTCTGAGATGGACAGTTGGTTATGACTTATGAGTTTGTGCTCTGTATTTTTTCAGATCGTGGCAGATTGTTGTCGCTAGCGAGGACCGACTGATGTCTGACATGCCGCTCTATTATAGTGAAGCATTGCAAAATGGACAAATCCGCCATCTTGTAGCCTGCTGTTGTTGGATCCTTCCAAGCAACTAATACCAGGTTGTATTGTTTCTGTTACGCGGTCTAAGCACGATGGGTGCAAGTCAACGGTGATTTGTTGTTGTGGTTCAGTCCATCCTGATGATGTGGATAGAAAGAAATGTGTTTCAGTTTACTTAAGGTCGTTTCACATCTGTTATGCAGTTTAAGCCCGTATCGTGCAAAGTCAACGTGTTATGGCTAGCTATGTTTGTTGTTGAATACTTGAAACTCCCGCTGATCACGTCGTCGGAAAATCATTCCTGGTCTGGTGGTTTCATTTCCATCAGGTTGAATGATATTCAGGTGCCAAAACTATGTTAGATGTAGATGGTTGGACACTGTCCCGGATGTTGTTTATGTCGTGGTGTTATGTGAGCCGGTTTAATGGAATGTGAGTGTGTTCTAGGTTAAAAAAAACATATGGGCTACATTCCCTCAAAAGAATTCGCATTCGCTCGAAAAACAAATCCCTCAGAAAAGATAGATGGACTACATTCCCTCAAAAGAAAAACAGATGGGCTACATGTGCGGCTGACAAGGCGAAAGATGGGCTTAAGACATACCTTGCCTGGTGCCGGAAATGATCATTCTTTTATTTTTCTTAATCAAGATTTGTGATTATAATTTCTTTGTTTTATAAAGATTATCATAGTTTATATTGTTACACTAGGCAATCGTCTGTGTCTTGCTGTGGATAATAATTAATTTGACACTGGTTCTCATGCTCGCACCTGTGATGGTCTGCCGCATTTGTGGGTTTTTCGCATGCTAGGTTTATCATTGGGAGTAAGATTATGATAGAAAAAGGCACATAAATTACGGTATGATTTATTATAGGGAGGAAAGCAATATAAACTATGTTGATTGAATGATATTAAAAGAATATTTTAGATGATTAATTGAATCGTTACTTGGCTAATTAATTGAATAGGTGTTGTGTAGGGACGAAAAACAATCTGTTGAGTGGAGCTTGGTGGTAAACGGAACCTTAAGTTTTTTTAAAGAAGTATAGGGTTTGAGAAAAATTATACGAAGGAGGCACACACCACCAATGTTAAAAAAAGGCTTGAGCTCATTTTGATCAAGCGAGAAGAAACTTGGGTTTCACTTCCTTCTCGATGCTAGCACATGCTAAGAAAATATGCCAAATTTAAAAGAAAACATTCCTTGATCATGCGATAGAGTACCTTTTAAAGTTTCTCATGGCATATTCCTTGATGCCAGCACATGCTAAGAAAATATGGCAAGGTCAAGTACTCGAGTTGGCGATGCAAAGCTGGCCATGGGCGTATATGCGCGGATGAAGTTAGCTAGGCAGGGATTGCTGTTATGCTTTGTCTGTACTTTGACTGATCCAAGTCAAACACGTTTATGTTAGCTAGGCACCTGAATCTGAACCTGCATGATGGAAATCTTTGGCCACTCCTGATGACCTGAAGTGGCCAGCAGCTTATTAGCTAGCTCCCAATAGCTTGCGCACGCATGGGCGCCGGCAACGCAACATGCCACTGACCATCAGCATCACACCACACAAACAGGGATGCCAGAGATGGCCATGCCCTATATGCATCCGCTGCCATTCTTTAGTCTTACATGAACGTGGTATGATAAGTATATATCTTTTCTTCACCGTTTATGTAGCAACAGTTGGATAATCTGAGCGTGTGGTATGGGTATGAAGCAACAGTTGCATTTGAACTGTTGGTTCACATGTGCTGAGCTCCATGGCATGGCAGACTGAAGTTAATTTGATCATTGTTCCAACTTCCATGGCTCCTGAAGCTCAGGTCATGAGGTGAGGCCAAGGATATCTCGAGCTCCAGCCTGGTCGACGCAGTACAACCACCGATCACCGCGTTCGTTCATGCTTTGCATGGCCGGCGGCATGGGGGCAGAATCGCGCAAGGTACATATATACACGAAGATGCATATACGCTTCAAGGAGAGGAAAAGAAGCGGAAATCCTTGCCGTACTGGTGGAAGCTGGTCAATGCTGAGAATCCAGAGTGGATACTAGTGTCAGTATCAGGGAGAAAGGCAGGGTCGAAACCGAGTCGTACGTGAAAATTCAGTCCCCAAATGGAGACCTTGGTGGCCTGGTTAATTGCGGGGGTCTCATTCTTTTCAACCCTCGTTTGACACTAGTAGGAGAACCCCTACAGCCGCCAGCCTACCACTGGCGAACATAGATACGTGTTCGCCAGTGTTAATACGCTGGCGATCCCGGAAAGTCGGTCGCCAGCGCTTTCCTCAACTATCGCTGACGGCCAAGGAACAGAGATGGCCAGCGCTACGAGCGGGCGGGTGGGGGGGACCAGGGCAGACTACCGCTGGCCACCTAAAATACGTGTTCGCCAGCGGTGCACGCTTAGCTCTGGCGATCCCCTGCGTTCGCCAGCGGTGCCTGGCCTAGCGCGGGCGAAAAAGTGCGGTTCGCCAGCGGTGCTTGGCCTAGCGCTGGTGAACGGGCGCGGTTCGCCATCGGTGCTTTGCCCGTGTACACTTAGCGTGGGGCGCCGGCCGGGCCTCTCTCTCGCACTTTGCCAAAATTCTCCAATCCCTACCACCGTGCGCACGCGAGAACCGCCGCCCCGCCACCGTCCACGCTCCCGGCCACCGCGCCACCATCCACGCTCCCGTCCTCCTCCTCCTCGAGCAAGACGCCGCCGCGGCCACTCTCTTCCCCGAGCTCGCGCGCGTTCTCTTCCCCAAGCACGTCGGCCGCCCTGCACTGCTCCACGCCCCCGTCCTTCTTCCCGAGCAAGACGACGCCGCCGTGAGCCAAAGGAGAACCTCTGCCCTCCTCCTCCTTCTCCCAGCCTGGTCACCGCGCCACCGTACGTCCAGCACAAGGTCCAGCCCTCCTCTCCCACCTAGCACCGAAGGTGTTTACTCAAATGCCCAGCCCAGAAATTTTTGAAAATTATGTTGTTTTAGATTTAGGTTTAGGTTTAATTAGTTCAGTTTTATGACTTAGTTGTAGCTACTGTTTAGGTTTTTATTTAGATGTAGGTTTAGCTGTTGTTTAGGTTTACTTGGTTCATGAAAAATTGATAAAAAGCTACTGTTTTCTAGGTATATATCATGACAAGATATTTTTTGTAGTGTAATGTTGTGATGGCGGTGTTATCTTTTGTGTATGAAATGTTGTTGGAATGCGATCGACAAATGTCGATGAATGTGTGGTTGTGGTTGTGAGGAAGTTGTCGAAATGCGATTGACAATTGTCAATAAATTTGTGATATACAATGTTTACAGGTACTCCTAGAGGCCCTTGAGATTGCCAGAACGTTGATTAACTTCCGTTCCGGCAAATTCGGGTACTTAATATGTCCTATTTTTAGCAAAGGTCATGCCGAAATTTTCCGTGAATTTTGGCATCACTTTGGCTAAAGATATGACATATTTTTATGAAATAGATTAGTGAGTTTTTAATAGTTAAGTGCATATTTGTTGTATTAATTTACAATTTTTCCTATATAGTGCGATCGAAGATGTCCAACAACTACGAGGCCGGCGGTTCTGGGATAGGAGGCACAGATGCTGGTGGAGAAGATAATTATCTGGAGGCACTAGGAAAGCAGTTGACAATGCAAAGCGATCACGAGTCTGAGAGGGGGACATCCGATGGGGAGACCACCACTAGTGGCAGTGTCCAAACAGGCACGGAGACGTCTGGTAGCGAAGCCAAATCAACGGCTGAGACGCCCAAACAGGCTCCCCTCCATGCGACAAGAATTCGAGCAGGGGGACCATACCAGCGGTCGCCCTACAAGGCCGTTAGATCTTGCAAAAGGGTACGGCAACAACTTGGGATGCATTGCCCGAGACTTTGGCAATCTCATGACGAGCACTTAAAAAGAAAAACCAAACGAACGAGGACCGAGTACCTCATTGGCAAGCTACACGCACGGTACCAGTTCCCGAAGCCCTATGATAACCTCAATGTCACGAATAATATGGTCAACAGATATGCTCTTGGCAAGTTCAGGAAAGCATTTAGCACTTGGAGATCAACTGTGAGGGACATGATTGATGATGGTGCCGATTTCGCTGAGGTCAACAAGACCTTTCCAAATATCTCTGAAGATGACTTCACGCTTTTCAAAGCCAACGAAGCCAAACCTGAGAAGAAGGCGCTAAGGGAGTGGGGGAAAACTCCGCATGGAAAGAACGTAGCTCCCCACACTCTCGGGAGCCGTGGTTACCCTGGAAAGCAACAAAAGTGGAAAAAGGAGGATGACGAGAGGAAAGGGCCTTCTATCTACAACAAGATCACCGACCCGTTGGCAAGACAGTTTATCAGGGCGCATTACAAGGAAAATCCTCTAACACCGGGAGAACTTGCCAATAATGCCAAGGTGAAGGAAATTATGGATAAACTTCTGGAGGTAGAAGAGAAAGAATGAAAAGCTGCAGTTGATGGATCTCAAGAAGGCTACTCGAAGGCCGGCCCGTGGGACACCCCTTTTAACAGGGCGCTGAACATTGTAAAGGAACTGCCGGTGTCACGTGCACCGAATCGTAGTCGTGTGATCGGCCTAGGAAGCGGTTAGAAACATCAATTTTACTACGGCGCCGAGACCACGGAGCATCGAAACGAGAGAAAGAAGGTCACAGGAATGGATCTCAGGCGGGAATTGGCTGCCGTGAATGCGAATATGCAGTCGACCATCCAAACTGAAGTTGTAAGGACGGTCAACAACCTAATTCCTACCATGATGGAGTCGGTGGTATCTTGGATGAAAGCAGGCCAAACAGGGCCTTTCCCTATGATCAACCTCGAGGCCAGCCATGGATCAAACCATGTGTCGCCTAACATTGGCCCCATGATCAACGAACATCCAATGGCGATGGATCGCCGACCGACAACGTGCCTCGTAGCAGCCCTTCCACTGGCACGCCAGCTCCAAGAGTCACACCATTAGCCGAGCTCAACGCTCTCAAGGTAATTGAGCGTTCCAAAAGTCTCGAGAAGTTTTATAATACTTCATTGGTCGCGCCTGACGTCTTACATGTTTCGCAGGACGACGACGTGCCATGCACATTGCTATTGCGTGTTAACGGTGAGCTCAAGGATGTGGCGAAGGCAAGTATCGTTGACGAGGTGTACCCTCATCAAATCCCATGGTTAAGGACCTAGGGTTGAGATTATGGGGAGAGAACGTGGTAGTACTGGTAGTTTCGTCGGCTGACAAGCAGATGCAAAGATTTACCCAGGTTCAGGCCCCTCGGTGGAGGTAAAGACCCTACTTCCTGCTTGTCTGTTATTGATCGCTGGAGATTATGAGGTTACAAGGTGGCTCCGGCGAGATGTCGATCTCGCTAGAGCTTTGGTGGTTTGAATATGGCTTGGTCCTAGATCGGCACCCCTCCCAGCCTTTAAATAGGCTGGGTCTCGGGAGTTTGTAACCGACCTAGTTACATATAAGGAAAGTATAAACCGACTATGTCTATGTCTAAACTTGGAGGGTACTCCATCTTGTTGGGCCTCTCGTCTTGGGCTTCGAGTTGTCTTCGCTATTGGGCCTTTAGTCATCACGTGCACCAGGTACCCTCACGGTAGGGTACCCGAGATGTATATCCTTGTCAGTAGCCCCTGGTGGCTCTAGGTTAATAGTGCCAGAAACAATTGCTTGTACGTCACACGTCAGTTGGGAACCCCAAGAGGAAGGTATGATGAGTGCAGCAGTAAGTTTTCCCTCAGTATGAAACCAAGGTTTAATCGGACCAGTAGGAAAACGAGGTTTGCTTCGAAGGTGTTGGTGGAGGAGTGTAGTGCGGCGCAACACCAGGGATTCCGGTGCCAACGTGGAACCTGCACAACACAATCAAACTACTTTGCCCCAACTTAACAGTGAGGTTGTCAATCTCACCAGCTTGCTGAAAACAAAGGGTTAAACGTATCGAATGGAAAATGATGTTTGTTTGCATAAAACAGTAGAGAACAATGATTGCAGTAGATTGTATTTCAGATGTAAAAGAATGGACCGGGGTCCACAGTTCACTAGTGGTGTCTCTCCAATAAGATAACTAACATGCTGGGTAAACAAATTACAGTTGGGCAATTGACAATTGATAAGTGCATATAACATGCATGTGTGAGCTGTGGTGTCTACTATGAGATTCATTTGGCCATTACGACAAAGTACATAGACCGCTATCCAGCATGCATCTATGCCTAAATAGTCCACTTTCTGGTTAACATCCGTACCCCTTCAGTATTAAGTTCAAGCAACAGACAATTGCATTAAGTAATGTGCGTAATGTAAACAATACATTCATCCTTGAATAAAGCATTGCTGTTTTACCCCTAGTGGCAACAACACATCTACAACCTTAGAACTTGCTGTCACTATCCCAGGTTAAATAGAGGTTGAACCCAACTATCATGCATAAATACCCCATCTTGGAGTTACAAGTATTCACGTGGCCAAGGCTTCAACAACGGAGAGCATGCAAGATCACAAATGACATAGACATGATAATATAATATTCAGCTCCACATAGGTATCAATATAAGTCAGATCCCAGCAAACACAACATGTAGCATTACAATAAGATGATCTTGATCATGATAAGCAGCTCACAAGATCTAAACATGATGGCACAAGTGGAGAAGACAACCATCTAGCTACTGCTATGGACCCATAGTCCAAGGATGAACTACTCACGCATCACTCCGGAGGCGGGCATGGCGATGTAGAGCCCTCCGGTGATGATTCCCCTCTCCGGCAGGGTGCCGGGAAGAGCTTCAGGAACCCCCCGAGTTAGGGTTGACGACGGCGGCGGGCGAATATGTTCTGGATGAATGGCTCGGTGTTTTAGGGTTTTCGCGTCTCGGAATAAATAGGCGAAGGGGCGATGTCGGCGGACCCCCGAGGGGCCCAAACCACACCAGGCGCGGCAGGGGTGGCCCGCGCCTACAGGTGGTTTGGCCACCTCGTGGCTCTCTTCGTGTCTCCTTCGGACTCCGTGTACGTGCTGGAAAAATAGGGACCTGGCCTTTTGTTTCGTGCAATTCCGAGAATATTTCCAGAAGTAACTTTCTGAAACCAAAAACAGCAGAAAACAGGGAACTGGCACTGTGGCATCTTGTTAATAGGTTAGTCCCAGAAAATGCATAAAAGTGATACGAAGTGTATATAAAACATGTAGCAAATGGTATAATATAAGCATGGAACAGCAGAAATTATGGATACGTTGGAGACGTATCAAGCATCCCCAAGCTTAGTTCTACTCGTCCTCGAGTAGGTAAAACGATAACAAAAATAATTTCTGAGGAGACATGCTTTCACACAATCTTGATCAATATATTGCAAGGCTCATGTCATGAATGAAGTGACTCAAAGCAATGATCTATAGTTTGCTAACAAATAGATAAAGAGTAAACAATGAATCATATAAGCAAAAACTTTTATGAATAGTACTTTCAAGACAAGTATCAAAAAGTTTTGCATAAGAGGTAACTCATAAAGCAATAATTCAAAGTAAAAGGCATTGAAGCAACACAAAGGATGATTAAGTTTCACATTTGCTTTCAACTTGTAACATGTATATCTCATGGATAGTTGTCAACATAAAGCAATATAACAAGTGCAATAAGTAAATATGTAAGAATCAATGCACACAAAGTTGACACAAGTGTTTGCTTCTAAGATAGAAAGGAGTAGGTAAACTGACTCAACATAAAGTAAAGATAGGCCCTTCGCGAGGGAAGAGCAGGGATTAAGTCATGTGCTAGAGCTTTTTAAGTTTTCGAAAGCATATAGAGAGCACAAAAATAAGTGTTTGAGAGGTGTTTGTTGTTGTCAACGAATGGTAGTGGGCACTCTAACCCCCTTGTCAACCAGACTTTCAAAGAGCGGCTCCCATGAAGGACGTTATTTCTACCAGCAAGGTAGATCATCCCTCTTCTCTTTTGTTTACACATGTATTTTAGTTTCTTTATAGATGACACTCCTCCCAACCTTTTGCTTACACAAGCCATGGCTAACCGAATCCTCGGGTGCCTTCCAACATTCACATACCATGGAGGAGTGT